>JABWIB010000047.1:68409-105873 GCA_016617825.1 Platyplectrum ornatum | reverse complement strand
CGTCACTTACTGAATACTATACATCACCAGTCACTGACGATTTCAGATCACTGACGAACGCTGACGATATGAAATCTCAGCAAAAATCATCAGTTAGTGAATTCCCCCCCTGGTCCCTAGTTCAGTATGTCTGGATATCCATCTGATGGGGTAGTACATTTGTGCGTACCAGTTTCATAAAAAGTTAACATTCATTTTTATCCTGAGGCTTCAATACTTACACAGTGTTTTATTAGAATTGTGAAAACAATAAAACAGGCACTTGTAAAATCCCTCACCTTTCTTTTCTAGGCTTCTAAAATACTGTACTATTATCTCATCGCATACTGATCCTCACATAATATAACCAATGTGCATCTTACACTGTGCTCTGAAGTTGCATAAAACTATTGTTTTGGACACAAGCTCAAGGATAATGTAATCATTGTCTATATGAATTCTAAATGTCCTGATTGAAGAATCTTCTTTGTTTCTACAGGTCATAGCCAACACTTCTGCCAAGTTAGTATGAAAGTTTTGCTTGTGTTATTTGGGCCTATTTGCTTTGTGTGGCCTGATGGCAGCATGAATACAGTGTTTAAATATAATGCTGGTAGGGTGGTTTATTTGTGTGTACATCAGAGCATGCTAAAGAAGTGTGGCTTATGTGAATCAAATCAGAAGGAACCATTTTAAAAAGGTTAATCGCTAAAACATCAACCTGCATATTCAGCAGTCATAATAGTGTTCATACATAATGAAAGTAATCTACAGGCGCATGATGTCATTACAATCAAGCTAAAATATCATTTATAACTTAAAGGTTATTCTCAAGAAAGGTTGTTTAGATCATTAATAACACTTACGCATGGAAAATATCGACTTATTTTTGATCTCCACAGTTAATGTCCACAGGATAAAATAAAGACATACCTCCCGCTTTTGGGGGACTGTCCCGCTGTCCCTCCCGCCTTCCAGTTTGTCCCGCTAAGGGGACAAACATTATCATTTATTTATTTTTTTACATTTACAGCCCACGGCATTGAAAGGGGCGGGGCCTGGGCAGGTAGCAGAGTCGGGCCGATCCGGGCCAGGCTTAAGTGTCCCGACCTCAGACCCTCATATGTTGGGAGGTATTTAAACGTTTGGGAGGGGGTGTGAATGGGAGGCCCTATAAGATGTCACAATCACAAATGCTATAGCTACTCTTTGGTCCACTAGTCAAACAGGGGCGGCGCTAGGTCTGGGGGCGCCCTAGGCAGACCTAGCACCGCCCCCACGTTGCGTGGCGCCGTGACGTCATCACGGCACGTTGCGTCGCGACGTCATCACGTTGCGTCGCAACGACGTTGCGCCGCCTCAGAACTGCCGCGGAGGGCGGCAGAATGGTCTCGTCCGCCCTCCAGGTAATTATATAACGCTTTTATTTTTCAATTTTTTTTTTTTCCCCTCGCTGCCGCCCCTCCCCCGGCCGGCCGCCCTAGGCGATAGCCTTACTTCGCCTAATGGGCGCGCCGGCCCTGAGTACACATTATATTCACCACACAGCTCAAAATGCTAAATCATTTATTAGTCAAATTCCAAACTTTTGTCACCAAATCGATTTCTGTTTTTTAGAAGTCATTTGGAAACAGTTATGTTACGATATCACATCAGTAGCAGTAAAACATATTTAACTAAAACAATTCAAATTTATAAATGGTGACAAGACAAAATAGTTATATCATTTGTTTTTAGAATATAATATAGACCAGTAAACACCAGGGCCTAAATTTACTAAGCAGGGATATTGCCGAGAAATTTAAGCTCTCAATCAACCAATCTCAACCAATTAGATTCAAGCTCTACCCTAAGTTTTGTAAAGTCGTCCTACCCCGAAAATAAGCCCTATCCAGAAAATAAGCCCTAGCGTATTCCCCAGTTTGTAAAACAAAAAAAAAAGCAGGACTGAGAAGAATGATTGTTATAAAAGCAGGACTGGGGGGCATGATGGGTATAAAAGCAGGACTGAGAAGAGTGATCGGTATAAAAGCAGGACTGGGGGCATGATGGGGATAAAAGCAGAACTGTCTATATAAATCTCTGTCAATGTTAATTAAAATAAGACCTACCCTGACAATAAGCCCTATGGTGTTTTTGTGAACCAAAAAAAATAAATAAATGTCTTATCGGGGAAACATGGTAGTTTCATTTTAGATACAGGAGAATGTGAGCTCAAATCTGATTGGTTGCTATCTTGTAAGGAAGTACAAATAGCGTAAACAGTTTTCCTGGTAATTTCAATATTTAATTATTCAAACACCTATATTCAACTGAACCCCCACCTTGAATTCATTTTATTCAATGTGGTTGGAGTGACACCATTTACAACATTAATACATTATACAGAAGAACCTGGTAAGGTAGTGCCTGTTTATTAACTAATGCTGACAAAGTGCGGCATAGGCATGCATGTTGTTATGTACAGTCTCTGCATGTTGTATTTCTTGCCTGAAAACACCCTAATATAATTGGCGCCATGGACTGGTGCCTCGTAGAATCTATATTTTCACTATGCCCATCTTTTCTTTTCTTTTCTTTTCGCACTATTCACCTCCTTTCACTTCCTGTCAGTCCTGAGTTTGTGGAACGATTTAACCCCAGTGCCCTGAAGGACTCTGCCATTTCCACCCACAAGCCCATTGAGGTGAAGGGTCCTGGAGGGAAAGCCACAATCATTCATGCTCAGTATAACACCCCAATCAGCATGTATTCTCAAGATGCCATTATGGATGCCATTGCTGGCCAAGCACAGGCCAGGGGCAGTGATCTCTCAGGGTAAGCAATCTATGACTGTCTCTTGCATGATCAATAATTAAGCGAGCACTTTCACATTCCGCACACACCTATCATACCTCAGTCCTCTGATTAACCTGATTTACCATCCCCTTAGTTATCTGTAGCCTAATATTTACACATAACCACAGACCACAAGATATGAAAATTGACCATTCCAATGGTCCTACTATGGTCCTCTTTCTACCATACCACCTGATACTGATCTTCCGAGTTTTAAGATTATCTTTATTGAGAATGTCAGTCACATATGCTGTAATAATTGGTCAGTTGCCCAATAGTATCTAAGCTAGATATTCAAATAATTATGATGTAAGAACCAGAGTTGCCGATTTTAGGTTTTGGTTTTGGTTTCCTCCTGAGAAAAAAAAAACAAAAAGATAGCAGCAAGGGGATGGGACAGGGGTCATGATTTGCATAAAGGAAACCCAAGCTCTGCCCCCTGTATGGTAAAACATTCCTTTACTAATGATGAGCAAGGTTTGAAGTCATCAAGACCCGCCCATTCATAGTAACGATCAGGACTGATAGACTGCCTCAGCCAGGTCCCGGGAGAGCCGGCAACCCTGGTATAATTATGTAAACAATCTTAGTCTATTTATGTTGTATCATATAGAGTTTATAGGGTTTTATACATACATTTTTACATACTGTTCACTTTACCATCTGTTTTGCTTCGACAAAGCCATGACACATACATCAGTACACATAACTCATTATTTTCATTGTATCGGACACTTATTTGTGCTTCCAGAAATATTTACAACTGGGAAAATTATTTACCTGCTCAGATTAATTTACAAATGACTTTAAAAACTGATGAGGAATAAGGCAAATGCCGGAATATCATTTAAACCTGGAATTATATTTGACATCTACATGGTTAAGAATAATTATATTAAATGTTTCCGTACAAGCTACAAAAGGAATGATTAATGGAAACAGGATAAAGCTACAAAGTAAATGCTTGTTTTCCTTACAATATACCCCCACTCTCTTTGTGGAATTGTCACTGTAAATGACAAGCACAAATGTTTGACTAACCATGTTCCATATAAATAGGAATATAAAACAAATTGCTAATACTTACTGCCCTCATGTGGTTAATAGGTAGAAGTACAACTGCAGATACACTAACCTTTTTATAGTGACCACATTATATTAAAGTCCCATATACCAGGCTACAATAGAGAGAGGGTCATATTGTAATATGACAAGGTTAAATATAAGCATCATTGCTACACTATGCACCATATGGTTTATTGCTCTGCATTATTGTAATTTTCTCCAGCTTCCTTTAAGACAGTTAGAAAATGGTTTTTTTTATGTTGTTTCCATTTTTTGGTGATTATTGCAGATTCCAGACATAATTCTTCTCACTTACATTAGTGTAATGTTTACATTTAGATTCCATTGAAAAGGGCTTTTGATGTATAATATGAGTGAGAGCTTTGAACCTTCAAGGTGGCAAATAAAAGATTTTGTAAACTAACCACAATATAAATATTATTGTGTAAAGAGAACAAAGCTTGACAATTGAAGTGTTGGATACATAGTATGGTGCCCTTAAATCTAAGTCTAAAGGCTGTTTGAGCCTGCAGAATATCCCAAGCAAAAACCTGACATACTGTATTAGCTGTATCTTTAAATGGCAAAGCTAAGAAAGTCAAATTAAAGTGATCCATAGCAATTTAGAGCGCAATGACTGTATATGATGTGTGTCCAAATTGCTTGTCTTTTTTGACACCTTATGAAAAGGAATGATTTAGTATGGCAGTATGATAACATAAAATAATTATGGAGACTACCAATTAGTACATTTGGAAAAGAGCTGTACCATATCCCAATTGTTGAATAACATGCTTATTATGCCACAAAGCAGGGGTAGGCATATTGTTACTCTTTAGGTGTTTTCAAACTACAAGTCACAGCATGCTTTAACTGCAAAGACGTAGTTGATATGTGACTATGCATGCTGGGACTCGTAGTGTGACAACACCTGGAGAGCTGCATTTTGCCTACCCCTGATCTACATAAATGCAATTTCCATAATGATTGCTTTTTTTTTTTTACTTAAAGTTTTAACACACTAGATGGTGATACTGACTATCTGATCATAACAATGTTGCTTAAATCAACCATTTCTCCTTTCTAATACTACTACTAGGTGTCAGTGGCAAAGTTAGATCTCTAGTTTATGGTGGTTACAGACATGGAAAACCAGCAATCCCACTGTTTGTTTTGTTGGGCTTGTTTTGTGCATTTAAGACCATGTTTCCTTCAATGTGGCAATTCTGTATATGTTTATTATGCTTATGTTTTCCTTCACTGATTATATTCTTCTTTTTCTCCTCTTTATCCATTCTTTCCTTATTGATTTACTTCTCATACTAACTTCACTCTGTTGTGCCCATCACATCACCATAATGATGTTTACCAAACCTCAATGCATTGATCTGTTGGGTTTGGTCGTATCAGTCAAAGTGGTCCTGAACCTACAGTGCTGTAAGTAGACATCATTCTTAACTTCATCACTACAAAACCTAGGCTTTTCTTCCTAGTTGAACATTCCTCTTACTGTTCAAATGTCTTTACACCCCGCAGGAAAACCGTTTTAATTGAAGTCATTCGAAGTATCCCTGCTTTATTAACTCACCATTTTTGCACCTTGCAACAAAATAATTGTAATAATTGCTATATTTCAGATTTACAGAGTGTCACCTATCACTTAAATGGACTAAAATGTAACTTTTAGATCACTAACCATAATCATGGTAATATTCCATGGAGAATAAATATCTAATGGCCGATCGGTGAGAGCTTACAAGAAATTAGGCTTCTCTATTTTGCGTTCTGGTGACTGGCTTAATATAAGTCATTCTAATGTCATTCAGCTCTGGATGTTGAGCTTTATTATGGGTTTCTAATCTGGATTTGCACCATTGAACCTCCTGTAATTCTAGATTGAATTAAGATGAGTGACTATAGCTGGAATGGCTCGGGTGCATTCTTCTCTGACAGTAATACTTTTATTACTAGAAGAGGTAGGGTTGTGCATAGCTCATTTTTAATATCAGTACAGTGGATACAGGATTATCCAGTTTATCTCACGCACCTTATGAAGTGTATTGTGGTTGTTGTTTTTTTTTATTCTAAAGAATATTACACATAAATATAAAAATTAATGTCATTACTCAAGGGAAGCAAACCCAAAGCTGCATTCTCCATTCAGCATATCAGAATAGCATCTGTCTTCATTTATATGCCCTCATTTGGAAAAAACATGGCTGCTCCATGTGCTTGCTTTAGTCTGTATGTGACTGTTACACGTTTGTTTAATGTTTTCATTTTACACTTTTTCAAACCTATCACAGTTGGAAAGGCTGATACCAATGTTGGAGAGTGACAAAAAACAGTTTTTCATCATCCATTAAAATGTATAGCTGCGTATTTAGAGAAATAGAGAGGGCATCAAACCGGCACTAGTAAAGCCTTAGAGCATATACTAAAGCATGGAACATTCATTGCATTGATAGATCTGAGGTTAAACACCCAGTCAGGGTGGACACAAGCTCTGATCAGCCATGATGCTGCATATCTAAGTATCCTGAGATATAGTCCTGTAAACATTTTAGCTATTGTAATAAAGAAAAAGAACTAGAAAATATAAATCACACAGCGAACATCTACAAAACTGGATCTACCATCAAATCTATGTGTGCGAAAACAACATTCTGGAGTTTATTTTGGAATCACATGGTATGTAATCTTATATCATTTTCACAGTCATAGCTTTGGATCATTACACCTACAGCGTCACACTTGTGTCAGGCAAAAGCCCTTGTCTTTATCACAAACTCATGCCAGGACCTTTAGTCAAATTGCCAATGGATACATTTCCAATTTGTCTTTTATTGACAATTACAGTGCTGCAATATATATACCAAGAACCAACAGTCAGTGTCATATATGTAACGTGTTTATGGTATCACAATCACACCTCTACAGCATTTAACACCCATACTCTGGCATGTACGCCATTTTATATATACATAATCTACAATGTATATGAATGACCAAGTTTCAAAAGTTAAATACTTTTAGAGGTTTGATTGTGATAAGAATGAGAATGCAAAAAAAGGCGCCTCTAAAAAATAAGAAATCATTGACACTTGCAATGAACTAAAATAAATATACTGAACAAAGGACACTTTTATTTACTTAGAACAAAGGGAGCCTTTGTTTGCATTTATAAAACATATGTATTAGCATTGTTTTTCTAGGGTTTGGGTGGTTGACATTAAAGGCAAGAACTTGTATTCAAATTGTGGCAGTAGTATAAAGTCATTTGTATGAAGTGCTCATGGGACCCAAATAACCATAAGATTTTCATGTATTTTAGAAATCAGATATTTCTTATCCAAATTTAGAATTTGCTTTTGATATTTATTAATAATAATAATAATTATATTAAAATAATAAATGATAATAATAGTTAACATATCTAAATAGTATAAATCGACAATCATCAAGTCACTTTCAATTAGTGAGGTGCTTGTGATCTTATAGGCCTTGTCCAACATTTTTGATGTTGTTGTTCTGAAGATAAGTTTTTGACATTTTATCATGCTTAATAAAAAAATAATCTAATATATATATATATATATATATATATATATATATATATATATAGGGTCCATTACACTGCTTGTTTAAATACAAGACTTGCCTATAATTTACAACAAAGGAAATTCAGGGTTTAGTACTTGTTTCTGATATTAGGTTTTTTTTCCCACATTACTGTGAATGACTTTGGTGATCTCATATCCGCATGAAATGGAGACATGGATTGCTAGTTTGTAGCAAATCTTCAACTCCCTTCTCTCTACATTGCAGTAACCTTCCAGTAAAAGATCCTCACGTAGACATTGCTTCTCCAGTGTATCAGGCTGTTCTTAAAAATCAGGGCAAAAATGAACAAGAGATTGATGAGTGGGCACGCCGCGCTGCCAACCTGCAGTCCAAGTCTTTCCGTGTCCTTGCGCAGCTGACTGGAACAGAATACAGTGAGTAGTATTGTTAACTAACTTTATCAGTCAGAAAGGGGTTTGTGTTTAGTTAGTTTTTTTTTCACTGGTTTCCTACTTAGCATACAGTAAAATTATGATGCATTTAAACATGTTAAAAAATAAACAACTAGTACCCAATCTATGTTACTCTAGCTAATATAACTTCCAAAATAAAGAGTGCCTCGATTCCCAAAAGCATGACATGGAGTCTAGACCATCTCTTTATACTATGCCTATGACTGTGGTTGCTAATTTACCTTAGGCTGGCCTAACAATTGACCTGTACTGGGCCTAATTACTGGGTTTCATCCTTCTCCTCTATTATTATGCCAAAAACATCTTTTAAGCTGTCTCTTTCTAGATAAAATAGTATTAACCAATTAGGAACTAAACACTTTTCCTGAGGATTTTGACAGAAACCTGGGACATGTATTAACATTAAGCCAGCGTTTCAATCACACCTTCCAGAACATAGATAAATTAGAATGTTATTATAAAACAGTGGTCATCACTGTTCTATATATTATAGCTATAGATTAATCCCGGTCATACATGAATGAATACATGTATTTGCTTAGCAATAAAAATAAACTTTAAGCTGTGCTTGATAAGCCAAGTCATGAATTCTGACTCCTACGCAACACGCCATGAGCAAGAAATGCATCTGTTCCATTCTAAACTGTCTGTCAGTCATAAGTCTCCCTATTACATACCGTAGGCACATAGCAGCATATCAGTGTTCACTACATTAGTATGTCGAGAGTATTGAGTATACAGAGGATGAACCTGTTTACTGAAATCTGATTTAAACGTACAACCTGCTAAGAGCCGCTCTTGTTTTGTTTTCCTTCTGCAGTGCAAGACCCTGATGAAGATGCACTGAGAAGAGCAAGGTAGGCAGCTAGCAGCAAACAATGCGGCCATCTTAATAGATAACAAAATGCCTAAAGCTCTGAAGCATAATTAATATTCACAAATTAAAACCAGATTTAACAACAAAGTTAATCTGCTATTGGCTTAAAAAATTGGCAACATTCAAAAGACCCAAACAACGACCAATTCTTTGCATTTAAATAATAATGATACTTTATTGATTCTCAGAATCTGTAGCATTCATCTATAAATGATGTTGTGGCATGTTGTCATCATGTGTGCAATTTATTTGGATACTATGCAT
Source organism: Platyplectrum ornatum (assembly GCA_016617825.1). Lineage (NCBI taxonomy): Eukaryota > Metazoa > Chordata > Amphibia > Anura > Limnodynastidae > Platyplectrum > Platyplectrum ornatum. Next base: position 96,813 of record JABWIB010000047.1, on the reverse strand, counting down.
AGGCAGCGTTAGCACATATTTGCGTCTCCTGGCAATATTAGTCGGATCAGAAAGTTGCCCTCTCATGGTGGAAGTTTTGATTTAGTATTGTGTGTTTATTTTTGCAATTTGACTTAGAAAACAGTGTAAAGCAGTGGTGTAAAAAGGGAGGCTCCGGCCCTGTAGCAAAGACGCGAAATGATGGGCAGGGAGATGGGCAGAGTGGGCCAGAATGCCACAATTACACTAGAAAGCTGTCAGATTGACATAACTTTGGTGGGCCACTTGCTCCTGTCCAACCTACATCACCTTTATATTGTCATGAAGAAAAACTGATAGGCCTAGGTTAGCTACAAATTCTATTCAGACGGGGTTGGTTCAGGGCCAGTATTTGCCAGTATGATATATGGCCCCCTTGTAGAAACCCCGTGGGGGAACTATTATTGCAAAATTAAAGGTCTGGGGGGGTGGGGCTTATACAAGAGGACAGGGCTTAGCGCCATCCCGGCACTTAAAAATCCCTACACACGAGCCCAGGGTTGGTTGGCAAGAGATGGTAATTAGTTATATGCAGGCCTTTAGAATTCATAAATCCATGTCTCTGCAAATGAAAATCTATCCAAATAAATTGCCATATCTCTAGGCAGGGGAGTAAAGGTCACTGTCCCTAACCCCTTTCTTTATTCCTCCTCTCTCTTTTTCTTTCTTTCTGTTTCTCCATGCCACAGGGAAAAGTTTGAAACGGAACGTAACAGCCCACGCTTTGCCAAATTGCGCACCTGGCATCATGGCCTTTCTGCACAAATCCTTAATGTTAAAAGTTAAATGCCCACGTGTAACACTATCTATTGAAAGGCAATGAGACATTAAACATCTACTTTATCAGTGCAGTGATAATCTGCCCTATTCATAAAAATATAAATATATAAATAGTAAAAAAATAAAAAAAACAATACCACAGGGACGTGTTCTTGCAGTGCCTGTTATGAGCTAATTTTTAGCATTTAACCCATCACTGTCCATGAAAAAAACAAATAAAATGAAAGTATTTAATATTTGTGTTGTGTGGAATTTAGAAATAAAATAGGTTCTGTTCTTTATTTCCTTTAAATAAAAAGTTAAAAACTAACACTTGTCAGGATTTGTGTGATCATTGTATATGCCGGTGGTTAGGAATGTAGAGATGCAACATTTGCTGTAGGATTTGGTAGGATGCCTGCTATGCAGGTGAAAAGTGAACCTTGGCTCGGTGATTGATCGTTGCATTAGAAACAAAGGTTGGTTGATGATGCCAAACAGGGCTTTGAAATACTGGATTTTACCCTTTAGATATTAGTAGTGAAATAAACAAGTGGGTTTATGTCCCAGTGCTAAACTGTAGCTCCCTGCTTTGCCTATAGGGACATATCCACAGAAGCCATGATCTGATGGTTTTTAGCTATAGTTATATATCACAATGACATTAAGAAATCAAACCATCAGCGCAATATATTATTTCCCAGCAAATACCTTTTTTAACATAGAGGATTGGCAAGTAGCGGTTGCTAATAATATATGTACATTTGCAACCCCGCATTTTGTGCGCTCATAGTATTAGTGATTAACCTGAATATTTATAGTTTGTACAGTGTGTGTATACTGAGCATTGTTTTAAGGCACAATGATATTATGATAAGTTATAAAAATACAAATGGTGAATATTAAATATAAATAGCAACTAAGTCTGAAACACGGAACTATTATTACTTCTGGTTTTGCTCAGTTGTTGATTATTCAAGAATTTGTGGCATCTTAATCTCCCTTTCATGGTGGTGATGCCATAGAAATTTCATCTCTGCTTACAATAGCCAAGATGAGGGTCAAGTGCAATTTAATGTAGGAAATTTAGGTTTTATGTAAAGGATGAATATATTATGCTATTAAACACTTCTAGAATCAGAATAAAAATAGAACTGTTTAAAATTATTTTTTCAAGCTTTATATTTAATAAAAAGAAATCATCTATTTTGTGTAATAAATATTAAAGTTATTACTATTATTACAAATGAGATTGTAGTGGGGTTTTCAGTTAGGTGTTTCATAATAAGTAGGGAGATGACGATGTAATATATGACATTGTAGTATTGGTTATGTTGCTGTGTTGCCTTGAAGTTTGAATTACCCATTAACTTTCTTGTATTGCTTATGATATTCTGTATTAATAGAGCCACATTACGTGCTTGTGTTGTGAAAATAAAGTGGTTAATAAAAAAATATATTCTGTTCTTGTTTATATCAATCAGTAAGATAACAGCAATAACAAAATACAGAAATATTGTGCATTCACCATGAGCATATTGATTAGCTAAAGACCACAAAATGACCGTTTATTATGACTGCTAAAATAGTTTTTAACATATAAAATAGCGTCCTAAAATTGTGACCCAAAATTATCTGTGATCAGAAGCATATAAGTTGTGTGACTTCCAATGATAAGCAGTTATTGTAGGATTAAATTCTATATTAATATAAATATTTCCTATCTGGGTAGTTCTAAAATACTATATATAACACAGGTTTTAAAATCTTATACTAATAAAAAAAAATTGTACATCATTTAATACAACATATAAAATGAGTCAGGGTGGGTAGGATACAGATGTTATAGCCACAGCTGATTTACGCACGCCACGTGTGGAAGCCGCCTGTCACTGGCAATGCCTTGAACTGGGAATTTTAACACTGGTCGGATTTGGTTTCTGTATGATCAGGTTATACATGGTTAGGCATAGTGGGTAAAGGGAGTCATTTAAGTTGTACAGTTTGGTCTGGGATACGGGCTTGTCATACGTATCTCATTCTGTACAACACCAGGACTTAATGTAGGGTTCTGAACACATCACTGGCCTACTTTCTGTGCTATCAGGTGCAATGGCCTCTTAAATCTGGATCTGGTATGATGCCATTACAGTTTTCACTTGTTACTTTATTTATTTATAGCCCCACATGTGTACGCCAAACAATACTAAAGAAATGTAAATAGATCTTACATTTTCCCCTATTATTATATGAATGAAAACATGGAGCACACACAGCTTGCAACAGGAAAATAACCCCACTTAATAATAGACCATAAGTGCATTTATATAGAAAATGAATCTAGCCAGAAATGGCAACAATCTATACCATAAATCATTTGTTATATATGTGACATGCACAAGATAATAGGCTGGTTAAATTAAGCAGTTACTGTGGGCACATTTCACAATATCTGAATTAAGCCCTTGGCCTAAATTTACTAAACAGGGAGATTGCAAGGAGATTAAAAAGTGGGGATGTTGCCCATAGCAACCAATCAGATTCGAGCAAACGTTTTCCAGTATGTGAAATGAAACTGAGAGCTTGAATCTGATTGGTTGCTATGGGCAACATCTCCACTTTTCAATCTCCTGACTTAGTAAATTTAGACCATTGTGTTTAAATACCTGTTGAAGAAAGTGTTTTGGTACTTAAATTACACAATATGTGTAATGAGATCAAGTCATGTAAGAGATTGACTAATAAATCACAAAAGAGACCAAAATGTACATTTTGAAATAAAAAAGTTTGAGGCCAAGCACAGTTAATTAAGTAACATTCTCTACTCAATTAATTGAATTAAATTGACTGTAAATATGACCATTAATAGCGCCCTTATTGCAATGTGTTTCCATTTTAATGATATTGGAAACATGTTGATTGACTAAAGGTGGCAAATAACCGAGTGAGTTTACAGTGTATATCTACAACGGCTTCAGTAGATAAATTGTAGCACGTGGGCAACCTTACCTTTCCTGCAATCCCAAGCTCAACCGATAAGCTCAACCGATAAGCCGCAAGCTTGTGCATCCATGAAGATGCTTCCATTGGGCTGCCAGTGTTAATCTAAAACAAAAAAAAATATCGTCCTCGAAGGTAACATTGCTTGAATGGTTATTGTAATAGGGGAAGAACTATTTTCTGATGTGGCCTGTGCTTGTATCAATGGACTAACATCTTATCCCTTTCCTCCTTCCTGCTCACTTTCCCTCTATTCTACTCTCCCATACTTACTCGTTATTAGCTAGTGATACAACATATGTCAGGCTTGTGCCTTGCACGCAGTGAATGCAGTAAAAGTAACTGCATGCATTATACAGCAAACAATGTATTTACCACCAGTGAAGTAATAAATTGGTAGAGATCAGAAGGAAATGTGTGTGTACTACCTAGATCAGAGATCTGACCTGAGGCATGGAGATATACGGCTTGCCTATATCACTCACTTTAGCATTGGGTCTTGAGATGTGTTGCACCATATTAATTGCATTTTGCCCATAACGTTTGCTTGGATTACCATAGAACCATAAATTGACATTTAATATGCCTGAAATGGGATTTCTTGCGTGAATGTCAACTACATTTTTACCTAACTATGACTCTTTGGAGAATATATTACTATACATCAAGATGTATATTAATAATGCAGCATAACTGAGTGATAATTATGATTTTTAGGTCCTGTGTAACAAAGGAAGAGCTATGTCAGAGCATATCTGGGACTTTACAAACCCCATTTTGAAGCCTATACATAAATGTGTACCAGATAAATTATAAAGAAAACTTCCTAACTACATGTTTTTAACCCCTTTTCCAAATTCCTTCCTAATAATTCATCTGCTTCTTGAACATCTCCTCCCTTATCTGTTGGCTTTTGCTTATGTAAATGCATTTTAACATTTACGTTAATAGGTTTTGTATGGAAACCTGACGAATGCTTGGGCATCTAGTATTCTTTAAGCAGGCAGATTGAATAAATGAATACAGAAGAAAGTCTTATTATCAGGAATCAGGAAAGAAACATCCTTCAGGTTATGTGCCCTGGTTTGATTTATTTGATTTGGTTACTAGTTTTGTAATAATAATTAAATCAATAAATCAATGTACTTACTAAAAATTGCGCATCTATTGAGTAAAATTGTGATGCATAATTATTTAAGTATTTACATGTAAAGAAAAAATATAGCTGTGTAGGTTTTCCCATTAAAGAATTCTACAAAAATAGTACAAATAAATCTTTAACAAACAAATACATACCTTCAGAATCATTGATAGATCTAAGGTTACCTATGAATAAGACAATAATATTTAAAGTGTAGAATTTGCAACCACTGCTCAGTTCTCTCTTTTCAGGGTGATTTGTTGTCAGAGGCCTATAGCGTGGGCTGTAGTTCTCATTCCAAAGTGGCTGAGAAGACAGAATGGCTTATATGTTGTGGATATCAATTATTATAACATGCATGTATCATTTTAATACACAGCAATTACTTCTGTATGTTTCCTTTAATGTATTTGTCAATTTTATTTTGTGTGGCTATATACATAAATAGACAGGTATTTATGTGGGGCCAGTGTCTTATTATTTACTTTAAGTGCACCCCCATATATTATTTTCATTAATGAGAGATATAAAAAAAATTATGTAAACGGTTTTGATTCGTTTCTTATATTATAATTGTGTAAGAAATTACAGAAATGAAAGCACTACTGGTTTTTGTGTTAAATAAACGTAAAAATGTTTATATAATATAATAATTCTTGCCAGTTTGTAACATTTTTAAATCTCAATTTCTTTATAACTTTCCTCAAAAAAAGTCTTAATTAAGTAAAAATTCTTATTTAACTAACATTTGTATATCTCTTATTAAATAAAGAAATAATACTATTTTAATTAAAATTAATATTTCAATTAAAATTTAATCAATGCATGCCTAAAAGTGTATGTATATATATATANAATGCATGCCTAAAAGTGTATGTATATATATATATATATATATATATATATATATATATTTATTTACACTCACAGGCTTTTTAGGTTTTTCAGTTTTGCAGTTCAAAATTCCATACAAATGTTATGTCAAATAAATAAATGCTGAAAAGCCTAAAAAGCCTGTGAGTTGAGCTCCCCTTTTGGATGGTATATATATATATATATATATATATATATATATATATATATAGATCATGTTAATGCTTCTTCTTGCTTACCATAAAATAATATTTTAATACAAAATGAAACAACTATACATTTACAGGTTTAAAAAATTTTTAAAATATGAATAAGAGAAGTCATATAAAATGTCATCATAAATGATATCCTGTAGGTGGTGCTGTGCACACTAATTTAATAATAGTTATCTTCAGTTGATGCAAAAAAAATACAGTAAACGCAAAATGTGTTTTTCACAAGATAAAATGAATTCAAACCATTTTAATAAGTCATGTATTTTCAAAAGAAATAACAAATGCTAACCGTTTGTAGTAGTAAGGGAAGGTTGTGAAAGCCCTGATCCCCTGTTCTTTTATGTTTAACCAGCAATGTATTGTTTCTTCTTACCATCTGTTCTCTTAACACCCATATCACCTTGTCAACTCCCCTGCCACCTGACTTAAAATGTACAACACATTATGTATAGGTGAATAAGCAGTTTTTTTATGAGGAGGGAGGGTGTCAAACAATATATTATGCTTTGGGGAAATTCTTATTAAAATTCATGAACAATAGACATAACTAAAGGCCTAATGCTGCTAGAAGCCTTACCCAGCTGCTTACCCCCTAGAACTTTTATTTTCAAACTCCCTGCTTTATTGAACATGCTGCTGACTTGTTTGGAGAGTGATCTGTAACTTTTATTTGCATGTCTTTTTGAGGTTCTTGGTATATTATTGTTTTCACTTCTCTTTTTCCACTCTGTAATTTCTCATTTCACTTTAGCTTCACCAGTCAGCATTGAAATCCATGACTCACCGTGAGCCAAGGGTGACAAGTAGCATTTCATCTGCAGTAAATCAGCAAAGAAGATCATTTATTGCTCTTACAGAATTATTAGCACCATTCACAACAATTGTTCCAGGGATATTTTAACTAAATATGAATCAAAACATGACAACAAAAGGGCAACAATATAGTTAATGATAACAAAGGGCATGAGAGTGATTTGATACAGAAGGTTTCCCTTTGATAACTGTGATCAGTAACATGGCTCTTCAAGGTTACATGTATATTTTAGTTACCCTGGGGAACAAAGTGAGTCATGGTTCTGTTGCTACTCACATGTTGTAGGTCCTTTCTTTATCACCATCACCTTTTGAAAATGGGGGACTCTTGCCTGTAACAGGTAATCAATACATTTGACCATGAATTCATTCTGAAAACACATTCACATGTCCTCTTATTTCACAGCGGCAAGACAAATGCTCCCAAATCTCCAGAAGCAAGGTAACTTGTGCAATTGATTGTGGTTTCAGCTTCTATAACATCTTACATTCTTAAGTAGGAATAGTTTTTTTCATATTTTTTATATCACATATTATATTTGTAATGGATAATTCTCCAGAAATAACTGCAATCATTGCAGGGTTGCATTTTTGTTACTCTTGCCAACCCAGGTACAATCCAGTCCCAGAAAATCAATACAGGGATACCCAAAAATATTTAATTTGCCTTTATTGTGCTCATCTATGTGTTCAATGAATAACAGTTCATCAGGAGCAAGGAGATTTGGGGTTACTTTAAAATCCGACTTATTATACTTTTATAGTTACTTTCATTATATATTATGTATAATGTGTTTGCAAGTGCACATTACTGTTAATGGCTCTCACCTCTATAGCCACAACCTCATTCTTATGTTTCTGGATCTGAACAGTGACAGCGGGAGCAGGTGCAAAGTCAATAGAAAGGGGTGGGAATATAAATATCAAATTATGGGTGTGATTAAAGTCCTTATTTTAAGTGACTACTGTTCAGAATGCTAAGAATATGGGTCAGCTTCTATGCGCAGAGAAAGACTGGATCTGGTACATTGGGCTGGCATCACAGCAATTCATTGTAATGATTTAAAGCATTGAAATGATGAACTCTAGTGAGATCATAAAACAGATTATTATTTATTTTATTCTCTTGTAGCAAAACAATAATATAACTTTCATTATATTAAAATAATAAAATATTGCCTCGGTCTTTGTACTAATATAGTGTAAAAACGCAACAAATAATAATGTCAAGGATACATTAACCCTTTGACAGTATCTGACAATATATTCTGAAATATATATATTTTTCATATATATATATATATATTGATTTATTTACTGGACTGAATTATTTCAACCCAGTCCTGCAGGTACTCCAGTGTCACAAAGTGCCATCTCAGGTGTTTGGCATGCTTCTAAGCCATCTTCCATGAATACCAATCCTACACAAACGGAAAATACAGTGCCCGCCAGAGGTTATTCCGTGAGATTTGGGGCTAATACAAGTTCAAGAGAACCCACTTACACCAGCCAGCGAGGGTTTAAGCCCTCTCCCCCTGTTACATCCTCATATAAAAGGTAACAGGAATTAACCTCATAATACAGGCTTTTAAGATTGAAGTTTCAAGTAATACCTTCCTAACAAACAATATATAAAGCTTTTACCAGTTTTATCTAGCTAAGCAGTGTGGACAAAACTGCATACACTAGCTTTACACTACAGAGATTATCACTGCCAGCAAGTGGTGGTCAAAAAGCGGGATTTCATTGCCACTCACCTCTTGTTCTGGAATTGATAATCCCGGCAGACTGGAAAGTCTATTGTTCTGACATTTTCAAGCCATGAAATAAGACCAAATCATTCCCTAGTATTAGTGCTACAATTATTGGCTGTTTGGAAAACTTGACAAGTAGATTAACACAACCTAAATAAATATGAGGAGCTCTCGGGAATGAAAATTAAACCTCAAGGTATATTTTTTCATATAAATATATGATATAAATATAAATTATTACATGGTAAAAGAACATGGGTATTACAGTACCTATAATGTAAACTAATTTATTTTAATTAATTTTTGACCAAACCAATCAGATAATTTGATTCATAGTGAACCTGTGACTGCTGACTGGACACTTAAGTAGTTAGTATGGTACACAAGGGTTTTAATGTAACAATCAGTATTTCTGAGTGTCCAGTCTCAGTTACACCTTTTTCCACTATGGTAAAAACACTATTACATTCCAGGAAATTGTAGGGTGTAAATACCCCTGTGCAGCTCCTATTATCAGAACCATTACTTGGGATGGTGTGGATATAAATACACAATTTACAGCCACAGTCACATTGTGTGATTAGTATAAATTATAATGTACAGAAAACTAATGGTCTATCCAAGATATACACCAAAAAAGAGTTAGCACAAGTTTCACACTTAAATGACACAGAATGCATTTTCACAACATAAAATTCCACCGTGTCTAGTTTAGTGCATAACTACATTAGAACAATAGTCAGGTTGTATGATTAACTGGTAAAAGACTTTTGTGTGGGTGAATCTTTTCAGGGCCATACCCAAAGAAAACATACAGAATGGTGCTTATCTGGTGCTACATTTCTCTTATTGCTTTGCTAGATACAAGTAGTGTTTCCAGCTCTGCTGCTTCTAATCATTATATGTGCATAATGTTCCTGGTATCCCTAAACACCTGTTAAATGAACACTTTGGGGTATATTTACTAAGCAGGGAGATTGCAGTGAAATTCGAATTTGGGGAAGTTGCCCATGGCAACCAATCAGATTTGAGCTCTCAGTTTCATTTTACACTCTGGAGAATGTGAACTNGAGCTCTCAGTTTCATTTTACACTCTGGAGAATGTGAACTCAAATCTGATTGGTTGCCATGGGCAACTTCCCCAAATTCGAATTTCACTGCAATCTCCCTGCTTAGTAAATATACCCCTTTGTTCTACATTATGTAATAAAAAAATATTCTGGAAAAATAGTCCTGAAAATGTAAAATACATTCTGAGCGGTTTTATGTTTTTTTATTTTTTTTTACTGTGGTTGTAAAAGTAGTCATAGAGGCTGATCCAGTAGTCATAGGTAAGTATTGTTCTATTTTCCAATAGTGAAGGTAGTGCATTCTCCTTTTAAACCATTTGTGTCTATAAAGATAGAAATAAATGTCATTTTGAAACTGCCCAATTAGCTGTGTAATTCACATTCACATTATGTATGGGCACTTAAGCTGTTAAATAAATCATTTGTTCATTTTAAAGTATTTATGAACATTTAAATAAACATAGTGCCTGCTGTCTCACTATTAAGTTTTGAAGTTATCTCTTTCTCACTTGAATCATAAATTGGTAACATTGGTTTTCCTTGTTGGTAACATTAGTAATTAGTAACATTGCTTTTCCTTGTTAGTAACAGTAGTAATTAGTAACATTGGTTTTCCTTGTTAGTAACAATAGTAATTAGTAACATTGGTTTTCCTTGTTAGTAACATTGAACCAGATTCTGACTTAATCCAAACACGCAGCCATATGGCCGCACCTACTGCGCAATGCTTTTCCTTTTTCCTTTTCAATAGAAAGCGCTTTCTACAAAAGTGTGTGCCTTCATATTTCACATCAAATAACTGCCTATTCTATAGTCTTTATTGTAAATTATTTTCCATTGTCACATCAGAGTGCCAGCTTCTGTGATTATAAGACGTTTTAACATCCCTCCTAATTCAGACCCAATAAGCCTCATTTCTTTTCTAAATGAAGCATGACAGCAGAGGAAACGAGGCTGTTTATGTTATGAAAGTCTTTGTTATACATATCAGTGTTTTTATTATATAGGCAGACATGTATCTATTGGGCTACAAAAGACATTCCATGAATGTAAGGGCTGAGTGATACCTCTTTCTGTCACCTCATTCCTTAGGGGAAATGACTGCGGAACCACCCGCATCCTTTTCACGCCTATTATTTGACTGTCTCATCCTGCAAGATGAAGCCTTGTTTTGGTTGTGAAAGTAAAGTGAGACGCCAGCACCAGCTTCATTTTCAAAACAAGCACTTGTCAAGAGCCAGAAATCTTCCCTCTTGACCTAATGTAATACTCTTCCCTCATGGGATTATGTTATAAATGTCTTTTTTCTTGACATTTTCAGTCAATTTTTTTTGCTCTATATATAAATATATATATATATATATATATATATATATATATATATATATTTAGATATAGAGCTAGCTATCCACTTTTGTTTGCTTTAGTAACCACGTAGTGTTCAAAATTCTAGATGCAGAAATCAAACACAAAATAGAGTGTTTGTGCGCTGGATCCAGACTTACACTATTGAACTTACGAGTGTAAAGTTACGAGTGGGAAAAACCATGTTAAATTGCAGGGGAGGTACATTTCATTAGTTGCAAACAGTATTAGAGTTGAGAGATGATGTTTTCTAGCCTAATTCTAATAACAGTGTAACAGAAACAAAGGGTTTTGCCCACTTGTAACTTTACACTCATAAGCTCAGTAGTACGTACGTCTGGATGCAGTCTTCTTTGTGCGGATTCCCTTAGTGCCATTTGTTTTTTTATGACTGAATAGCAGCATATTGCTATTCAGGTATTAATTAAAAGAATGTAAAAAAAGTATTAGGGCTTTAATTAAAAAATAAAAAATTCTATTTGTACCTCACAGACTTGTATAGATCACATTTATACTTTTATACCATATATTCTCTGTGAATTGGCATGAATCATTTCTTATGTTTCTACAGCTTTCTATTCTTAATAGTTCCCTTTCTTTTTTTATAGCCCATTTATGACCTTTTAAACTCTATATTTCATTCTCACACATTTTTGTAAGATATATGTTTATAGTATTAGCAATACTATATCAATAGTGATGTTTTTGTACACATAGGGCCAGATTCAGATTTACACTCTCATGACTTACACTCATGACTTACATTCTAATGGGTAAAACCATATTGAATTGCAGGGGAGTTAAGTTTAATTAATTACAACCAGTATTACAGGTGAGAGGTGATGTTTTAGCACAAGTCTAATAACAGTGTAACAGTAACGCTGGTCAGTATCTGTGTGCAAAATGCAAAAATAAAGTATTCTCCCTGCATGCAAACACTCACATTCTTTTTACCTCCCCTGCAATTCAACATGGTTTTGCCCATGAGAGTTTAAGTCATGTGTGTAACTCATGAGAATGTAAAGCTGAATCTGGCCCATAAACTATAGTAATTTGGCATGGTGTCTTATTTTTATTTTTCTTCTGTAGAGCATTATTTTATCTCCTTTTTAGATCCTCTGCATTATTTGCTTATTTGCTGTGAATTATCTATTCTGTGGTTTCAGTCCTCATGTGACTATCCATGTTAGCCATTCAATACCAGCTAATATGCAATTCTCTCTCTTACACACACTTTATCCTAAACTCATATCACCTTGGTACATCGTATCTCTATATCTGCTTGTACGTGGACCTGTACTATCTGCTGTATGTGAATATTTTCTGACACTTTTATGCATTTTTCTCTCCTTCTAAGCCAATACCTTATTAGTTAATGCTGTCACTATAAATTATCTCTTCTGCTTCTATTCTGTTTTTTTTACACTTTGGTCTTTCTGTACTGCAACAACATTACCCATCTCCATTTCTACCTATAGACTGTTTCCAATTCCTGTAGCATATATAAATATATATCTATATACAACTCCCAAGGTGGAGGTACATATGGGGGTATGTCATACCAACACTTCTCCCTCTGATGTAAATGAAAAAACTACATATCTCTATATTTTATTCTATGTTCCCATATCCCCACTTCTAAATGTCCATACCTAGTTTTAGAGAATTTCCTATCCTTCATATTATTATGTTCGATTCAACTCTGCGCTCTCTTTATGACATGAATATCTATGTCCTCTACATCTACAGAGCATTATCTATTGTGTCTATCCATTCCATCCATTGTGTTCATATATTCTCTTTTTCCTATTAGTGCTATAAATATCCTGCCCTATGTAGAGCATTTCTGATCCTTTATTATATTGTTCTTATGTAGTTATCCCTTTATTGCATGTATACGTTGCTCTTTTTGTTTATAGAAAATCTCAAAATGTTATTTTATATATTGTCGTTTTATTATTCTCTTTTCACTCTGCCCATTTCATTATTGCATGTATATCTCCTAGCCTTTCCATCTATAGAGCATTTCATATCCTTTATTTTATTATGTTCATTTATTTCCTGCTTTACCGTATCTCCTATGCTCTCCATCTATACTGTATCTTCCATAGTATTATGTCCAGGGCTTTAGGTGGGAGTGTATATGGGTGTACTACAGGTATACTGCAACTTATTCAACTGATTTCATTGAAAAACTGCAAATCGTTATTAACATCTATTATAATAATTGTTTCCATATCTTCACATCTAAATCTCATCCTACCACGTCTACATTTCCACTTTGACCACTGATTATGTCCATATCTAGTCTGCTTTCCCTTTTGTGGCGTTTATGTATGTTTTGTGCTTTATTTTATTACGATCTTATTTCTATGTCTTTACAATATGAAATGTAGGTTTTTGTTTTCTCTATCTATAGAGCATTCACTTTTATCTTTTGCTCTTACATTTTTGGCATGGATATGTTCTGTCCTCTCATTCTATAGAAAGTCACCTATCCTTTATTTTACCATATTCATATCTTCTCTGCTTTTCCTGGCAGTAATGTATGTTATATGTATATTCTGTTCTTATCTCTATATTCCATTTAAGGGTTACAGGTGCTTTCTGCTTAAAGCATGCAACAATTCTGGAACTGGTCCATTGCTATCCCATATCATCCAATCTATAATGCATTACATGCATACTTTTTTATTATACTTATTATAAATACGTCTTTTCTGCCAGTATTCCAGCTGTTGTATATTTGCATAGCTCTATTGCTGTGTATATACATCCATTAATTACTCTGTAAATTAATCTCTTGGGGGCTGATTCAATGCCGCGCGAAGACGGGAAAAAAGCTGGTTGTGCACATATTCTCGTGTTGTATGTTGTGAAAGATCGCAGCTTTTTATACTCAGTCCTATGAGCCGGGAGCTAAAAAGTTGCAAGTTTTCTCCCTTGCGCAAACAGTGTACAGGGGAAAACACTGTGCGAAGCGGAATTGAATTGGCCCCTTTGTGTGATAAATCATACACTACTACAAATGACCATCTGTTGCTTGTATTCCATTCAAGTCATGGTAAAGCCATTTACATGTGGCAAAAATGTATAGCTTTTCAATGAAATTATTGGGAGAAGTGACAGTATGGCATACCACCATATACTTGCCCTTACTTCAGCTTTCCCTGGGTGCAGATCCTAAAGAAATGTTCTCTTCTCATTCACGTGTCTGCACTATTGCAGAGACCATCTAAATGACTTTCTAAAGCTCTATCACCTTTTGTATCATCTGTCTATCACACACAATCCTATAATATGGATAGCTCACAGTTGAATTACACATATAACTTTCTGTATTCGGTTGTTTACTGTCAGACTGTATAAGTCAAATTTAAATTATGTCGATGCTTAGACAAAACCTTGCCATAAGAAGGTTTCATTTGCGTTATTCCATGTTAAGTCTTTAGTTTCAATACAGTTTATGGATTTTTTGTATATTATTTTGTTACAAACTTCAGCCTTTGTATATTATACAGTGAAAGAAAGGCAGTGTACCAAATTGAGCCAATGGAGAATGCACATTGCTTTCACTAAGTCTAAGTTATCTCTTGCATCTAAATCTGTAGGGTAAAAGCCCAATTGGTTCTGCTGGGCTATTTCAGCATTCAACATTGTAGAAGAAACCAAAGTTCAAGACAAATTATCTGGGAAATAATCTTCTTACACTCGTAAATTTCATATCAACGTATTTTTGATTCTTTATGACAAAATTATTTCTTTTTTATTGCTAACATTACGATGAAGTGGATAAAACATTTTCTACTTTAAAGTGAGTAAACACGTGTTGCAGGGATACTTGGAATGGCTTCGCTATCATTCTTCTTTACAGATGTAAGAAATGTCATTGTACCACTGGAAATATTACCATGTCTTGTCAGTCCAGCACAAAGATCGGTGGTATATTGCCTTACGATTGCGAGGACCACAAGTGCATGATGATATTCCAATAATAATTCTAATCTGCTGTTTCCTTTCAGAATTATTTTAAATAATGTATTTTTTATTTGTTGCTTTTTTTTATTTTACCTGCATTAGCTTGCTTTCCTTTTGCCTTATATACTGACTATGAGCCTTGCCTTAATCACCTGACATAATGCCTCATAGGCCTTAGATATGGTGCGGTCAGAAACATGTAACCACTGTTTGCAAGTATATTGGCATTAAAGCACCAATAGGCTTTTTATTTCCACTGTGAAATCCCGACATCATTTCTCTCTGCAAGACTTATTATGATCCTTGTGGTCTCATCCAGCAATATTCCATGTACAAAACTGGTACCTTTGAGTTCATGATATCTGTTGATTCTAACTTGATTTAACTTTACCCAGTAGCCCAGTTGAGCATGCACCAGCACCAGCCAGCGTAGACTATGTGAACGTACCAGCTGCTTCTGTAAATCAAACTGCTGCTGCTGAGCAATACACAGCGCACCCAGCCTCACCGCTTCCTACTGCTGCTCCGTCCTCTGTCCCTCCTGCTGCTTTTTCACCATCTGATGAGAGGTAATGCGGTCTTTCTCACATATTCTGTATGTTTGACTGGTTTAATGAAAGAATATATAATGGGATGAGAGAGGGCCACACAGTGTGCTAAAAGTCAGAACTCTAAACTTGATAAATAAAAACTGATAGGTAGTGATTAAACGATATTGTTCTAGTGGATATTGGTACATAAAAACAGGGTGATTTCCCCATCTGAAAATCATGTACTTACCTATTTGCCGCTGTGGCTGGGCATCGGCAGCACCACCGCTCCCCCGTCGAGGAAGTTCTGCTGTGAGTGACAGACGCCCCATCCATTCACCTCTCCGGTGACCAGCCACGGCTGCAGATAGGTTTTTATTTTTACTTTTTTTTTACTTTTTTTTTTACTTTGTTGATCAATTGGGAATTCCGATTGATCAACAATATCGTTACAGGTGGTTTATCGCCATTTTTTTTATCATGGCAACACACTACACGACTTTTAGCCCAAATCCACAATAATCGTGGTCTTGTGCTAAAATTGCCAACTTTACATATATGTCACAGATGTCCTTTGGGTCAAGTCAGATTACAAAGGGAACCTGAACACTGTTTCTATATATGTAATATAAATATAATACGTTTTTGCTTCAGTTTGTTTGGTGTGCTTTTACGTGTACTTTACCATAACATGTATGCTGTGCTGTTTTTTGTAAGAAATATAACATCTGTAATTAATACGTTAAGGATGCAGTTCTATTTAGCAATGTCCAGATAATCAGAAGACATTTTATCCAGTTTACTGAAACACAATGGTCAATGTGCAAAGTGTTTTCTATGAAACCATTATATGGAACCCTGGGTTATTGTCACATAAATATGGCAACAGAAGCAGTGTGGCTACTTGCAAATGGCTAGAGAAGGACATAGCTTTGTGATTGCCTCTTTTACTCCCCTGCTTTTAGCTACCATTTATTGTATATAAAGGTTCTGTGTTACAGAAAAGCAAAAGCCAAGAAAAATAGATTATTAGAGAAAACCATAGACTTACGGATCATACCCTCCAACATAATATTAAGTCAAAAAATCGGTACACTTGGGGGTGTGTACTCAAAACGGTACTGTACCAGCTTAATACGTTACGTTACATGTTTTCCTACACAACTTTATCATTAAATCATATTTTACATTTGAATATAAATCTAAATACAATATATTGACTGTAAATTGGCGACATTATATTTTCCAAAACGTGTTACTGATACCTAATAAGTAGAACAGCATCTGAAATAACATTGTGCTTTCCTGTTGTTCTGGAATATCGTATAATAATTGCAGAAGCGAGTGTCTTGATTTCTGTTGTGGATCATTTGTGTATTCTGTGTCTCACGCTTTGCTGTGTCATTTGCAGAATGCCTACAGCTGCCGCCATCTCTCCTTCACAGACCAAACCCCACCCGGGCGCTAAGAATATGTCTCTTGCAGCCTCCACTATATCTTGTGCCATTTCCGCACAGTCTAGGTATACATTCACATATACGCTTCATGTTTTGTCACGTGTGTGTTTGTTTCATTGCCGTTTTCCATTCTAGGGGGCTTTTTAACCAATATCTTATTTTATTTATGCAAATCATTTCATAATATATTATTTTTATCAGGTTTAAGGAAGCTAAGGAAGTGTTTCTGGATTCAGCTTATGGCCATTTTTTCCTCTCTGTTTAGATTGTATATATTTATGTATATGAATTGATGTTCAGTCAGTTTAGGTACATAACCTGTGTTACAGACATTTTAGCTTATGCACAGTTAGATTTTATAGGATAGTGTTTTCATTTATTTATGCATGTTTTATGGTAACAAAGGACAATGTGCACAATGTAGATAGAAGTTTCAAGATATATTATTTAAAGGGGAAGAGTTACCATTTAATTTGTTTTACCATTTATGCTTTTACTCAGTCCAAATTACACAGAATAATTGGGAAATTGTGAAGTAATAGGGCTAAATCCGGACTACAGCCTCCGGACTACAGTCCTGCGTTTGGATAACCAATATGAGTGCAGGAAAGCAGGTGTAAGTAAGGGCTGAAGCCATCCCTTACTGTACCATCTACATACTACCCCTGGTCACTGTGTGTACACAATATATGCAGAGGACCAGAATAAAAGTCATGGTCCTGGGACCGAAAATGATGAAAGGCCTACTGGAATAGCTAGTGATGCATGGTCAATAATAAGTGGGCATCACAATTACACTCTCAACATCCTGGTTAGTAAAGGTCTACTATAGAGTGTGTATACTCGCTATATTTTGCATACGTTTTTCCCACCTAGATCAGGTCCATAATGGCATCTCAGTCTCACCAGGAGAATAGCTGTTTGTAATGTCCATAACTCACACATAAAATCTGTGATTTATATATAAAATCTGTAAGAAAGTTATGTGAAAAGGATGTTGTTATTCTCTTTAATTTATGTTACCCGTATTTAAGTCCAAGTGAATACTGAATTTTATTTCATCACCAGTTATTTTTATGCACAACAGGGAAATCATGGTTAAGAACTAATATATTAACTTAAGTTGCAACTGCACCTTCTTTTCCAGGATTTGTAATTTTGCACAATAATATAATTTCCACATTTCAGCCTTCAGTCATAAATGTTAAACATTACCATTCTTTTCCACAGGGTGTTTAATAATACCTATTTTTTACAGGAACCTTAAGGTTGTAAATGTGATATCCAACTTTGACTAAACTGGTTTGTGTGTTTATTTCAGGGTTGGCCTTATTTAGTATGACATTTAACCTGCAGTAAATGCCCCTTTTTATGTTCATCTATGCACTGTAATAATATACGATTCCCAGGTCAGAAAACTGACCACAGCGCCAATCTTCCCATATATCCTGCCTTGTACAGAGGTAAGAGTACAGAAGCTGCGAAGATCTGGGCCTATATTTACTAAGCTGCAGGAATGGACAAATGGAGATGTTGACCATGGCAACCACTCAGATTGTAGCTCTTAGTTTCTTATAACATACTAGAGAATGTCATCTAGAATTTGATTGTTTGCTATGGAGAACATCTCCACGTTTGCATTCAAACATATAGGCCCTGAAGTCTGATCCACAGAAGTTCAAATGGTGCACCCTTCCTTCTCACCATTTTTAATAATTATGGTGGTGAAGTGTGATTAGTACATTAGAACTTAACTAAGTTCTTACTGCAATATTTACCTCCCCCCCATCCTTGGAATTCAGTGTGGTAAAACATAGTCTTCATTTTGATGAAGTCTGGGTCTTGTTCCATGTCACTAATGATCGTCTTCAGGCTTTAGAAAGGTGGTCGTTTTATGCACACAGATGTGAGTAACAACTGCATTTTATTAGTGTGTATTCGCACATTAATAACTTTCTGTACAGATCTGCATCCTTGGGATCCAGGGGTATATTTACTAGCGGTGAGATTGCAGTGAGATTGAAAAGTGGGGATGTTGCCCATAGCAACCAATAAGATATAGGTTCACATTCTCCAGAGTTTAAAATGAAACTGATAGCTTTAATCTGATTGGTTGCTATGGGCAACATCCCTACTCTCCAATCTCACTGCCGTTCACTAACCATATTTTAACCATATGGTTAAGTTCATCTAGTTCATTTTGTTCTTAGAGCTGTCCAAGAAGATTGGTTCATCATGAACTTAAGATGTTGGAGGAAGTGTTTAGACACAAGACAGGGAGAAATAAAGGAGATAGACATTAGACAGTGGATAAAGAACAGCAGCCTATTCATCATGGCCACTCACTCACTCTTTCTCTTTTATATTTTATCTTTATCTTTAGTGCCTCAAGTAGCAAAATAAAAGTTTGAGACCCATTTTCATTCAGGGAGTAAAACAATAATAAATGTTATCAGCTTTTCAGTGCTCAAATGAAATATTTGTTCTGATGTTCATTAATGTGACTAGAGCAGATTTATGTCTCAGATAATAACTACTTAGTACTCACTTCTCATATACAAAGGAAGTGATCATATATTATTATTATTATTATTGTTAATTTATAAGGCTCCACATCATTTCTGCCGTGCCGTACATTGAGAAAGTACATGCATAGCATGGGGTACAGTGTAATGGTATACTACATGAAGTAGAGGAACTAGATGAGCAAAAGGAACTAGATGAACTAATCTTTATAATGAACCAAATCTGAGTGAACTAATCACTGAAATAAACTACATTTACCATCACAACTGAGTACTGATGTAAGCTTCAGAGGATATCAAGCACCTTCAAAAACTATAAAGCAAGCTAATTAACGCTCAGATATTGATTTTTATTCTTTCATTAATACTATCTTGCTACACGATCAACAAACACACAGGGGAGTTATCTCACAAACCAGCACCCTTAAGGTATATTATAAAATCACAAAAAATAAATATGGGCAAAAATATATATAATAATACAATATATATATAATATTATATTATGTATTAGGTTAACGTATTAATGAAAGCAGAAAAAAACGACTGAGTAAAATAAGGTAGTCTTAAGTCCTATGCTCCCACTGGCTATCTGCTGCCTTGCCATCTCTGCTGGGAATTGAATTTAGGCATAATCAGACCAATGCTATAAACAGTTTTAAAAACACAGAAATTATTAAAAACTACCTTGATGCTCATACATTTAAAAAGTAAAGGCCAGTATTGTAAATGTGAGTAAAAAGAAGTATTTTAATAAATGTGGTGTTCTAGGGTGGTTTCGACACTTCTAGATTGCACAAATTTGAAGTCCTACACAAACGTAATACCCAGACACTGCTATCTGTCATTTAACTCTTCTAAAACAATATTGATAACTCCTGACATGTTCCTTTTTTTCCTATTCAACTTTTTCAATGGGTACTGTAGACACAAATATAAGTCTCCCATGCTGCCGCCTGCCTTGGAAGCCCTTTATATTTCACCTATATTCACTACATCACCTTTACTCAAGAAGAGAAATAAACCAAAAAGAACTGGTGTTTCATATCTACCAAGAAAAGTGTATCAGAGGTACAGCTACAAAAGCTGGCTGTATATTAACCAAGTCCCCTCCTTTAGTGCTGAGAGGTCAGCAACTCTTCACCCGTGGTCAGACAACGTGGACAAAGAGTGATAAAGGTGGCGTTACTACTCACCCCGTTGTCAGACAAACGTCAAAGGGAAATTATCACATTTGTTAGTAGATTTTTATAATGTTATAATGTAGGTACTGTATTGCATATATACTGTATATAATGTATTTACTATAACATAGTTGCCTAGTGTAATCACCTAAGGGGGTAAACTAACCTCAACCCAGATTGGTTAAAATAGAGATAAATAAAGAAAACATGAAACCAACAATATAGGACCAGATCCAGAGTTTGAATATTAGAGGAAAGCAGATGAAATGTTACAACATGTTGAATTGCAGGGGCAGAAAATTGTATCTGTTGCAACCAGTAGAGTTGAGAGGTGGTGTTTCCTACCACAATTCTATGCAACAGTTTAACAGTGAGTCCATATCTGTAAGCAATTGTCTAATTATCATTGCAAAAAAAATACCTTTTACTCTCCATTCAAGACAGGTTTAACTTTCCACCTGGCTCCCTCTTATTTTCAATTTCTGAATTCGGTCCACAATGCTAAACACACTTGGTCTGTCAAAGTGATAATTTCCCTTTAATGAGGAATGCACTTACACACCTTGAAAGCACTTAAGGGTTTTAAAGTATAAAATACACCTCTGCAAAGCTTGTGTGTTCTTAGTGGTGTTTTCAGGTGTGAAGTTGACAGATAAGCTTGCTTTCTTTTGGCTTAGTAATATTGTCTAACAATCAGCATTTATGTGAAATGAGGTTTCATTTTGCTTTAAAATTCCATGTGTTATCATTCCATGGCATCTCCATTTTTATACGGCATTGTTTGTGAAAATCTTATACAAATGTTCATTTATAATACGCATCAGCATACATTACATGTATCACAACCGTATTGTATTTACAATACAAGTCAAGGGTGCTCACTTCGCCTTTTGTGAGAGTTACCGATAGGGTTACAGTTCAAAAATGCATTATCATATATTACATTATAAATACATAATAATTAACATTATTAATAGAAACATAACTTTTACATTTAAATTTACATATCTCCAGTCACAACACACTTTCAGATGGCCTTGCTCTGAGACTACACTTGCTCACTGTCCAAGGGATTATAGTTAGTCCTATGTTATGACAGGATCTAGACATAAATGATATTTAATGATTACTAGCAAAACACTGTAAAACACAGAGTATGTTTTACACTAGCTGGAACAGAAAGCTGTGTGAGCGGGTTCCCCAGCAATTGCTTAGAAGGCCCGATGCAGGTCAATATTGGATCCCTACTACCACTGCGCTCAGAAATCTTATCCCGTGGCACAAGTCTAGTAATGTCTGCTGATGATGATCATTACATACACATATGAATTCACCATGCATTGTTTCCTACCTTTAACATATTCAGTCACATCACTCTTGGGTCTTCGGGTACATTTAAATGAGAACATGCCATATGCTTTAGGATAAAGTGGACTCATAAGACGTTTTATACAACTCCTTAGTGTTATACAAATTCTGAAGCAGACACACAAGTCTAATTCTTAATGATTTCCTATGATTACTGAAGTAAATTAGTGGTAAATTATAAATGTATATACAGTTGTAGATGGAAAATATTGCATGTTATGTATGTGATGATATTAGAAACTTATTATCTGCCTTTTGAATTATGGGATATGCTTTGCGCTTTCAATACAGCCACTTGAAACTGAAAAATATCCTATAGTTTTTGTCACAAATAAATAACATTTAATAATAATAATACCTCATATTATGTTACTTTATTTAAATCTAGATTATATTTGTTTATATTAGTTTAACATTTTGGGATATTCATATATTTATCCCAAGCACATTTAAATACAATAGGTATATCTACATTAATCTATGCCATATCGGATAGAAGATTATTTCATCCATCCATCATTGATAATAATAATAAATATATATATATATATTCTGTTCTATTTTACTGTATAAATAACATTCAAATACATGGCTAAAAATAAAATGCTAGTTGGATCATTTAAAATCTACCAAATAGTTAAATAATTTAACATAAGTGTTTAAACAATTTGTCAATGTGGTTAAATAGGACACAGTTCAATTTGTAACTGTGAAGAGATTAAAATCTTTGAAGTAACACTTCAACATTCCCATAAAAAGCCAACAAAAACACCAAAAAAGAAATATTTTGTGCCTTGGGTGACTGTTTTCCCATAATTCATGCCAGGGCATGTCATTATAAAACATGTGACTGGAGTTTGTAACCATCACAATTAACTGTCAGTGTTCAACATACCAACACCACCCTGATCTTTTACATCTCTAATAACCATGATTGGAGGAAATGTAATGTTTTATACATTTTTATGACTTTATACAAAAGGTTTCTATTTTTAAGGACAGAAGTTATACAAAATACACTGTAGTCCCATTACGGATAAGCAGCAGTGTCAGAAATATTTGAACATAATTTAACAAAGATGAACTTATGTTTCTTTTTTAGCCTTCATCAGCAAGCGTCATTCTCTTCCAGCTACCAGTCAAAAATAAGGTACTGTTCTTTAGTCCAATTAGGTACTGCTCTTTGGATAAATCACACAATTCATTAGGTACAAATGTCAATGAATAACTAAAACGTATTGTTTTACATAGAAGTACATAATGTAATATTAGAAAAGAGTCACTTTATACTTACTGTCTGTACATATATACTAGACATTAATTCACCCTTAATTTCTTTCAGTTAGTAGTCTTTAAGGATTTTAACCTCTACTACCTCAAATAGGAGATCCAATGCAATATAAAAATATATGGCACATATATACTCTAATTCTATATTCTAGTTAGTTTAGTTAATATAATAATTCTTACACTCTCTGGCTTATTACATAATATAAAAAAAGAAGTATTAGCCTTCAGTAATTGTTATTAGATGTATTACTGTAATGGTATATTTACCAAAAAAATCCTCAACACCCAACACTTGATGTCATGTCTGTGTGCGTTTGCTTGCAAATATGAAATGCACCATAAATGTTCCTTTATTTTGATAATCCAGGTAGACCCGCACAACACTGATCAGTTATCTTCTGTGTACTATAAGATAGAGAATGCTAGTGTAGTGTGTCGGTGGATGTCAACAAAAGTATCTTTGAGCTAGTTAATCTACATTAATGAAACACAATGGTTCCTCAACAAAATATGGATTTTCTTTTAGTGCATCTAGCCACGGTTACTCTTCAACAGCTGCCAAGGGTCCTGCGCCTTATCAAGGAGGATACAATGAACCCCCAGCTTCTGCTGCCAAGCCCCGGGTTGTAACAACTGCAAGCATTAAACCTTCTGTTTATCAACCGAGCCAAGGTAAGGAAGAAACCTAGATTCTATTTGATTTCCAATTTATTTGAAGATTTCAGGATATCCATATATTTATAGTTCTACATTAAAAGTGTCATTACTACTTCCCTCATTATGTTGGTTTTCCTAACAAAGGTTGGCTTTGCTGACATTAAACTGCAGGTCGTCGTTATAGTGGGATGGGAGTTATCATGGGCTGATGTGTCCAGGGATGGGTAGTAATCAGAACATCAAGGTAATGTTCCTGAATTTAGAACCCACCCCTAGTCCATTCCAGCACCCTATTGAGATGGATTGCTCAGTGGTGGACAATTAAACACCTTCCATCCCTCCTCCACATCAGTACAGCAAGTTTCACTCTAGGCCGGCGGCCCTGTCATATAATAGTATGAATAATACGTAAAAGTTCCTTAAACCAACCGGGGGCCTCTTCTGTGCTATTGAACCACACTATTTCATTAAGAAAAACCTTATCTACATAGAAAATATGGGCTGCAATTCATTTGTGAGTTCTTTATCAGGCGCTTCTCATTGTCAACAGAAAATTAGCATTTTATAATGGGGCAAAAAAAAGGTAATGAGATAATTAGCCAGGGCCATAACTATAAGTAGAAACAGATGTTGAGTCCAAAACATAGAAAATACATGCAACTAATTGCTCTATGTGAAGCAGTTTGAAAACAAATCTCTTTTTGATTGTCAGACACGGCTACATAAATACAGCCTCTTGTTTACATTTAGAAACCGATCCTGTCTGGTGCTTGTTAGTAACAAAGCACATTCCAGTACTGGGGCACACGAAAATGCATGGACTCTTATTCACTAAACTGCAGGAATGGAAAAGTGGAGATGTTACCCATATCAACCAGTCAGATTCTCAGTTTCATATTACATGCTAGATGTCAGTTTGAGTCTGATTGGTTGCTATGGGCAACATCCATCCCCACTTTTTCATTCCCATAGTTTAGTTAATAATGGTCCTGGGGGTATATTTACTAAGCGGCGAGATTGCAGTGAGATTGAAAAGTGGTGATGTTGCCCATAGCAACCAATCAGATTCAAGCTCAGTTTCATTTTACAAACTGGAGAATGTGAACTTGAATCTGATTGGTTGCTATGGGCAACATCACCACTTTTCAATCTCGCATCTTAGTAAATATACCCCCTGGAGTCTGTGAACAGAAATTATTTGTTCCGTCTGTGTTGGCTTACGTTTGCTTTTTACTAGTGGAACAGAGTGTACCACCATATTGAAATTACAAAGAATGTGGTTTCGTGCAGCTGTAGTCGGATTCTCTATGATTCCTTCAAACACTTGCAACAGTCCAGAGTTGGTGTACATTTAAATACCTCTATCCTTACATTTTACACACACATAAATATATATATATAAATATATATATGCATAAAACATACTTAATATTTCCAGGAGTCTCACAAAATTCAAGTTTCAAATTGTCTAGCAGTGACTTTATTAAATTCACGAATGTGCTGAGATTTGTCCAAAAATGTTGGCAACCCTGATACATCTATTTGTATGTTTAAAAAAACAACTCAATGTCATTATGACCCATCCATATGCTTCTTAAATAGTTGATTTTGTAGCATTCTGCTGTGCCAAAAACCTGGATTAGCCATATGATGTAAATTGCATAAATTAATCCTTACTATACCTGGCTTTACGTTGGCATGTACTGCACTGCCCGTTGAATTTAAATGTGATCCATGTATAACCAAAAAAAAACATAATTTGCTATGCAAAAACAACTACAATCAACTTTTCTGTATTAACCCTACAAGCAATACATGCATATAAACTCTTGTATTGCAGCATTTATTGTTGTGGATGAAATTGACTTAAAAAGGGAGCTAATGCAAATCTATTGTACATGCAAAAAAAAAACTGTGAAAGGTTTGTCTATTATATGTTCATTGTTTCACAATGCAGGAAAAGAAGGTACATTTTTTTTTTTACTCCTAATGCCAAATGGTACCATTGCCAGTCTAACATTCAGACATATTTATACCTCTAATGAAACAAATTTGCTGTCTGTTCACCACGGTATCCAATTCAGAGAACACAGCAGGTTTGTGCCATAGCAGACAGCACGAAAATAAACAAATCAGCCTGAAGATATAAATGTCTGAGAAGCACAAAGAGGAGACAGGAATATAAAGACAGGTATTGAGTGAACTGCAAGATGCCCATATGCAAGTCATTAAATCATAATCACCTGAATTAGCAAAATCTCTCTACAACAAGGAGAGACACAGACAAAAAAAAAAGGATTTATGCACATAAATTTTCCCGGGACCAATAAAGGGTTTTTGCTGGGATTTTTCCCGGGTCACTGCAGAGGAAAAGAGGGTTCCCTTTAAAACATTACGTTACAATGCTCTACTTCATTCAGTGTAAATTGTGTCAACCTGGGAAAAATAATATAGATAGTGAATAATACCCCGTTCACATTACCTCAAATTAACTGTCTTTTTTTATGAAAAAGCCTGCTGCAGTGAAAAAGCTGGTTTCTAAACTCAGTGTGGACGCTCCATTTACAAAAAGCCGGCTACTGAAAGCTGGTGTTCAGAGCCTGCTTTTTAGAAGGGGTTTTGCCCTCCTGTCCGACTTTTTCAGTCAGTGTGAACAGTACATACCTGGCTTTCCTCTCCCATTGTGTTTGTGCAGTGCTGATTGGCTCACACAGTCAGCTGTTTCCAACACAACACTGCCTGTCTCTCCCTTCTCCCCCCTCCCCACATGTAAACAAACAATCACAGCCAATCACTGCACATTTTCTGAGTAATGATGTGTACTGGTATAAGCAAACTCCTCAAAAGGATATAATTATCACATCATTTTTTATTTTAATTTTATTATTGCAATATTATTAATGTTATATGTGTGCCTGCATTTCATTACTCCTACCAAAATAATCAAAAGAAAGTAGATTTAATTTTATTAATACATTTGCTGGCATTACTGGAAACCACTTCATTTCAATGTTGTAGATTTTCCAAACTCTTATGTCAGGAGCCTAAAATGTTCCGTAAAACAGTGTAACATTTGTAAATATTTCTGAGAGATGAAAGTAAAGGAATTCAAGAACTTCTTCATTTCAGACATCAATCACTAGGTGGCAGACAAATCCATTGTTTAATACAGTAGGAAAGCATTACTTTCAGGTAAACATTTAAACTGAAATAGAGAAACAACTTTAATAGACTTATTTCGCCTATGTGTGATGGTGACCAAGCCAGACATTCAGAAAAACATGGAAATAGACCTGTGCAACCTATTGCAGGAGGGTATACCACTTAATATTTAATAAAGAGACTATAATCCATAAATTTGATTATGACTTTCACATGGTTATTTAATCTGCAGAGTTAGTAGAACACACATAGTTCCTCACTCCATTCAGGACAAATAAGAGACGACAGTATGATGACGAAGCTTCAGGGCATGATTTATACAAATCATTCCCTGATGTACTGGCCCCTGACTTTTTTTTAAAGGTTCCAGTTATAATGTAACTATGGAAGGAAAAGACTTGGTGTATCAGCCTTAGTAACAGCTGAGGCCTGAGGCAGTGAATTGCCTTAAAACCATTGCCTCAAGTACTGATCCGGGATTTTCGGCTATTTTCCGGGGATTCCTTCCATTTGGTAACTATGAGATGACTCTGCATCTGATTTACAAGTCTTAGGTGTCAGATTTTGTTTACATCTTGGCCTTTGTGAAAATAGGTATCTTCATAGACTAAATCAGCATGATTAAATCAGCATCAGGGAAATGATCAAGCACTTGAGGAATTCTGGAAGATCACTAACTTCATGGAGGCCAATCCGAAGCTGTGCATATGCCTATTCTCCAGGTGGATGTGCAGGAAAAATGAGAACTGATTGTGGGTAGAGGTAGAAAGACATGCGCTCAGCTGCCCATCCACCTGCCTGCATGTCTGACTGCTATGCACTCTATTTAAATGATAAAAGGGGATGGTACATGCTCATCCACCATACGCTTACTCAGAGTTGGCAACTATTGTTTAAAAGCTCATATATGCGACCCAGCATTGGGACTCTCATTGTGTAGATTTAGGACCACCCTAGCAGTAATGGGAGGCTTATCATATATTTGTAAATGCATGTAATGATATTTCCAAGACACTCCATGCCATCTGCCGCCTGATGACCCCGTTCACACTGCTGGCAACCCGGGAATAATCCTGCTTTATTCCTGGGTTGAAAAAACCCAGGTTAACTGACCTAAGGTATTTCAAATAGACTGCTCACACTGCGACAAGACCTGGGCGACAATGACAGTAATTTGGGTTTATGGCATAATGTGAACAGGGTATTACAGATGTTTTGACCTACTGTCCCAACTGCCCACCCCCC
>JABWIB010000047.1:53550-66139 GCA_016617825.1 Platyplectrum ornatum | reverse complement strand
TAGCATGCAATTGTCTATAAATAAATGGGTATTTCTTGCTACCTAGTTTCTTCAGGATTAATAATGCAACTTTTAAATAACAATATAACATGAATATATATATATATATATATATATATATATATATATATATATATATATATATATATATATATATATTATAACATATGTATTTGTCATATAATGGTACAGAGGACCCTTCTTAGTGGCTATGGGTCGTTCATGGCACCCAGAGGAGTTCAACTGTGCATACTGCAAGTCCTCTCTGGCTGATGTGAGCTTTGTGGAGGAGCAGAAGAGCGTTTACTGTGAACGATGCTACGAGCAATTCTTTGCCCCAACCTGTGCTCGTTGCAATACCAAAATCATGGGGGTAAGTGTTACCTTTTTACTAATGTTTAACTACTTCTTTACTGATGATTTAAAAAAGCTTGATATGAGCTCCTATACATCACATATTGTATCATAATGTATTCTAGAATCATTTTTATCAAACTATTTGGTCCAGATTCAGTTGTCCACAAAGACACAAAAAATCTGGTTGTGCGTTTTCCCCGTCTCGTACAGCAGAAATAACTTGCATCTTTTTATACACAGCTCCATGAGCTGCGAGGAAAAAATACTTTACATTTATCCCTTACACAGTTTCTGTAGGGAACCTCGCGCACAATTGTCTCAGGGTCCAAGTGTCTAATTTTTAATTGTTAAAGATTATAAAAGAATATAAAAAAAACACAAAAGGGAATTATTAAATTAAAATATTAAAAATTGAATTGAGATTAGACATGCACAAATTTTTATTAGTCATGGTAACAATCCAGGGCATATTCCCAGCATTTTATAATCTCTAGGTCAGACACAGGCAACCAGCAGAACTTTGAAAGTCAGAGTTTTAGGTATATATGTATAGACTCAAAACTTAAAACTTTTAAGTAACAATTTCTATTGATATTCTATAAAGGATTAATAAATGACTCGGATTTCTGTTATGCTTGCCATGAACCTGGCCGATACTGGGTGCAATGATGCCCCGTGGTCGCACAACGCAACGCTGAATCTTGCCTGCTGCGGGCAAGATTTAGCTAAATCCCATCCGGTGTCATGGCCATCGCATGTACACCAGTGAGATCCAGCAATGGATCTGACTGGTGTATGGCCAGCATTAGATTTATTTTATTTCTTTGAAGATATGCATCCACACTGTTCATGCTATGCAGTTCCATAATAAGTCTTATCTGCAATTTCTAACCACTGTATTGTTTGTTTACAAGCTGAAAGTAGTAATACCTAAGGACCAATTGTGAGAAATCACCTTAATTGACTTCCATTTATAAATAAGCCAGTAATTTGATTAATCTTTTCCCAGTTTTTAAATTACAATAAGAAAATAAAATGTACCACAGATCAAATAACTCCAAAAATGGCCCTTAATACCCTTTGTAGGTTATGATTATTGAGGTAGCATTTTGCTTGATCTGTAAGCACGATGAAGGGGGTTCTCCACACATCTATTATAATACTTTATGGCCTTGCTCACAGCACTCTCATTGGTGTACGTTTTAAGCTCATATATATTTAAAAACAAGCTTTGTGTTTGATGTGTGATAGTGACATGCTAAGGGCACAAGCTTTGAAGTGCGCTGTGACCACCACTGATGTAGACTATCATTCCCAGCCATGTTTTAAAGCTTTGAAAAAGTGCTTGAAATACTCCTTCAATTAAGTGTAGAAGAAAGCTCAATGCCATGTGTTAGGTCATATACTTCAGACAGTCTGTCCAGATAACACTCCCAAACTGTGAATAGACCCAACAGGGCATTACAAGGTCACAATACACCGCATTAGCCAGATTAGAAAAAGCCTGGCAGGAGAACTGAAACACAGCATGACCTTATCGTGTGTTACTCACTGCTGTATTAGAAGAGGAGTGACAAACACTTGGGAACCATTTCTTGGAAGTGATTCTACTATGGATGCCTTTCTATCTAAAAGATTAGACATGACCAAGCTAGCAGTAAATAGCATTCAGCAAAGCAGCAATCATATTTGGCAAAGATGAATTATCATTTCAGTGTTTGATGAAGCAGTTGCCGAAATACACTGGCTATAAAATATCACTGCTTTTTAAGTATTTAATAGTTACTTTAATATTAAATTGTTTTAGCAAGAACACGGATCACAAATATAAGAAAATTATTTACTTATTTGCCTATTTATTAGCATAAAGACTTTAGTAAGAGTACACAGGGCCGCTGACAATAATAGCAGGGCCGAGGACTNCCGAAATTGGTAAGACCCGCCCTCCCCATGTAACATTATGACCTTGTGACGTCATGATGTTACGACGTCCGTCCATGCCCAGGAGCTCACTTAGAAGCCTTTACGCTATCCACATGGAAGCTTTCTCTCTGTATTCCCTCTGCTGTCACTGCACTCCAGAGTCATAGCACCAGTCCCCCACTCTGTCCAGGCCCAGGACAGTAGACCCGGCTGTCCCTCCTCCTCATGCCGGCCCTGGGGCTACACATTATATCATTATAATGTGTACAATGATTGTACAATGTGTATGCAGACAAAACGCTCCCCCCTAATCTGATAATACTATCAGTCAGTTAGCATAAGAACTGTGACGGCTGCTGTGCTATTTGTATAATGAGGGCACCGTGGTGTCAAGGCAGTGTATACATGCTACATACTTTCACCATCTATTGGACCAGCTAGGGTAGCTGTAAAAACTGTCCTAGGGTGTACCATTGCATTAGGCTCCCATATTTATAAAAGCAGGTTTAAAATGTAATTCTACAAATGTAAACACCTGGGAGTAGATCCAAACCACCGTGTGATCTCCAAACACACAGAGATCTGCTTTTACATGTGAGAGAAAGGAATGAACTTGCAGAAATCGCCTAAATTACAGACGTTTGCACCCGTTACCTGAATCTAAGGGGCCGATTCAATCCCGCGCGAAGACGGGAAAAAGCGCGAAGTGCGCTTTTTCCCGTCTATTACGGGACTGAAAACTCGCGTTCTTTTGTACGCACCTCTATGAGGTGCGAACGAAAAAACGCGAGATTTTCTGCCTTACGCAAATAGCGTAAGGCAGAAATCTCCGCGCGAAGGGGGATTGAATCGGCCCCTTAGTGCTGAGCATTGTGCTTTATAGTCCATCTGCACGTTTGGTGAGAGCTTGATGAGGATTTGTATTGCATTGCATCATCTGGGCCCACAATATGGAAAGGTTTATAAGATAGATAAAACTGAACAGTCACATAAAGTATATAAAGAAAATGACCAGTCCTTTGTAATTCTCTCTTTACAGGAAGTGATGCATGCCCTAAGACAGACTTGGCACACTACCTGCTTTGTCTGTGCCGCCTGTAGGAAGCCATTTGGCAATAGTCTCTTCCATATGGAGGATGGAGAGCCATACTGTGAGAAAGGTAAAAACAAGAAAAGACCAAGACTCTGACCAGCCCTCGTGTCTCATTAAACTTATTGATTTGTTATTAAGACACAACATGTATTTGGTTTACACATGTCAAACCTAAGAGTTTAATTATACATTTATGTCAGAACCAAAGAGATTTGTAAAGCAATATAGTTCCACTAAGATAATTTATCTCTGTTATACAGAAAGGTGGTTCTATTTAAATACTTAGTAATGTTTGCACATTAGAAGGATGGTTATATAACATGTTACTTCATATTTATTTATTTATTGATTTATTATTTATTACCGGGTTTTATATGGCGCCATCATATTACATAGCACAATTTGTATCAGACAGAATTGGTGGGGAAGGGGGCCCTACTTACATACTAAGGAGATTGATACATAGGTGTAATTACACATAGACAATTTAGTCAGTTGCCAGTTAACCTACCGGTATGTTTTTGGGATGTGGGAGGAACCTGGAGCACCCATTGGAAACCCACACAGACACGGGGAGAACATACAGACTCCACACAGATATGGTCTTGTTAACTATAATGTTATGTTTTCACTTTTCAATTTATAAATAATTAGATAACATTTTTATATCCAGTGGCTAATTCTATTCCGCACAATGTAGCTGTGGATCTCGATTATACTTAATTTGCCTACTGTTTGGACAGGATTTGTACTTTGACCCATTCAGTTAAGGAAGCTGTTCTGTAATTACCCTGATCAAAGTTACACATCAAGCCCAAACAATATCCCCTATCATACTAAGTACAGAAATGGAAACAAACCCTATTCAATTGGCAACATTTGTCGTTTAGGACATAATACAAATGTTCAGGTTAACATCCTCAGTTTTAATTGGTGTGAATTAAAACTGGGAATTGGTTACTATTTATCTATTGAACTACTGATCTATAAACATAAATATGGCTTTGTGTTAGTACACTACAGGTCCCAGCAAGCCTGGACTGCCATTAACTTGCAGTACTCCAAGCATCAGCATACCTATGTCTGCCCAGTCATGTTTCATGTGGGGATCCACAAGTGCCAGCATGCCCCGTCACCCAGGGCCAGCTGCTTCCTATNGTGCCCCCCACACAATGTACATATACTTGGGTCAGCATCATAAATAAGGACACACATTAATACTTACCGAAATTAGAATGTCCAATCTTCCAAGATTTTAATCCAGAGGAATATGCTTGGAGGAATATGCTTGGCTATGTTATACCACTACCTCTATGGGGCCAATTCGCATCACGCAAAGGTTTTCCCCCTTACGCAAACAGCGTATGTCTGCCCAGTCACGTTTCAGTGCTGTAATAGACAAGAAAAAGCGCACAACCATCTTTTTCCCGTCTTTGCGCGGCATTGAAGCGGCCCCTATATGTCCATACCTCCACTTATAAATTACCAGTTTAACCACTGGCCACAGGTTATGAACAGACCTTGCAGCCAGCAAATTACTCACTCTGTTCTGATATTAGATTGTAGGGCTTTCTTTCTTTATTTTAGTGTACTGGGGGTGTCTATGTAAACTGTTTGGGGGCACTAAAGGCTGCCCTGGGTGTAGAGCTTGTAATTCCCCATGTGCCAGCATGTTCTGGCAGCCATGGATACTACATGCACCAGCATGCCCATGCATTAAATGGTAGATTAGGCTTGGTGAGAACTTAATGTATCAATGCAATGGAATATTGTGGGGGGCATGTATTTATTTATGTAGTTATTTGTTTCCCTTTTTATTACCACCTAAAGTTTAATTTTTGCTCCTCTTCTGAAGAAAGGAAGTTTAATGTTTCTCGGAAAGGTTAACACGTAGATATCTCACTGCATTACGAGACAAAAGAAAGTAGCAGAATTTCACCCAGAAACAATGAAAACAATTAGATGTTTGCCATTAGTGTGCCAAGAAGACTCCATTATTTGGCAGTAAATTAGAGTCTCATAAGCACAATAGGCATAATTAATCATGAAAAGAGCAGGTCAAATGACAATGAAAAAGGGTTATATGTAACCTTTAAGCTATTGTGAATCACACACTACCAACAGGCATTAGAGTAATTGCATTATTCAATTACTTAGATGGTATTTAATGCATTGCTTCTATACACAGTTTAGACTGTGTATAAACTATACGTCTTGTTTTGAGATTATGGACCTGATCCAGAGTTTTTTGCGGCCGCACGCTGCGCAAAGTCCGTGCTATTCAGAGCTGCGCAAAAGCGCAGCTCTGAATAGAGCGCAGGAGGAGGGGCATGCCTTATGCCCCACTTCCCTGCGCTGTGTCCGGGGCCTCTGCCAGCGTGTGCTCGTGAGTGAAAAAAAAAAAAACATAATAATAAAAAAAATAATGTTTAAAAAAAAAACCACACATACACATTTAAAATAATAAAATCATATTTTATTCATTATTTTTTTTTAACCTTTTTTTATTACTTAATGAGGCAGGTAATTGTCCATAGGACAATACTTGCCTCGGTCTCTCTGCGCTAAGCCTGCACCATGTCCAGACATGGTGCAGGCAGCGCTACTTATTAGCAGGGCTTAGCCCTGCTAAAAGCGCACATGCAAATGAGAAAAGGGGTGTGGAATGCCCCTTTTCTCATTTGCATGGAGCGGAATCGCAGAGGCACCCGACTTTGCGCCCGACTCCGTGCCATTCAGAGCCGATCTGCGCATGCATTTTTATGCAATTTAAATGACTCCCATTGATCAGGTCTACATCTGTATGTAGGGAGTGGAGGCACACACTGCTTGCAATCAGCATTATGACCATGCTGTATAAATGCATGGACAATATAATAGTTCATTTGCTAGGTTCAAACATTTTATGTGATGGTTGAAATTAGACTTAAGTGTTTCCAAAATCATAATAACAATTCATTTTGCGACATCAGACTAATGCTTGTTACCAAACCATCTGACAAGCCCAATCAGCAGTAGTTCCCAAACTGCCCTATAGTAACAATGTTAAGCATTTTATTGTGCTAGTAGCTATTTATGCACCTGGTACAAAAATTAAATACAAAAATGTGTATTTCAGATTACGTTGCCCTGTTTAGTACAAAATGCCACGGTTGTGATTTTCCTGTTGAAGCTGGAGACAAGTTCATTGAGGCTCTTGGACATACTTGGCATGATACCTGCTTCATCTGTGCTGTGAGTATCTCTCTACAAATATACTGTCATAAATTGATATCAATAGCAATATCCCCAGTGTCTTTAATATTGTGTGTAGTTTGTAGCGGCATAAGTTAAAGCTAAAAATAAAAGCGGTTACATAACTGTTAAAGGAATGCAGTGTTCATTATAATAGTACTACAGAACATACACTGCGCAGACTTTAGTATGCGCCTTAAACCTTCTTGGATTTATTTTAATAGCATTTTTTATTTATATTTGTAATATGTGTATATTGCATATTTGCATATACCCTATGCTGTACAAATAACTGGACATATCAAATCTATGGAAATTATCATTGAACACTTTTACATGGTGCATTATGTCAGCTGTTCCATAGCTGTAATAAATATTTTTGCCATGATAACCCATGCATTTTTTATATGCAAAAACTAAAACCCCTAATGGTGTTATGTTCCAGGTGTGCCACGTGAATTTGGAAGGACAACCTTTCTACTCCAAGAAAGATAAGCCTTTGTGCAAGAAACATGCCCATGCCATCAACGTTTAAAAGAGCGTCAAACAAACCAAAAGCCGAAGACGAGCAGCTAAGAAAAAACAAAAAAAAAACACCTAGAAGAACATCCATTGTTTATTACTTATCTGTTGCACAGCACATTGCAACTAGATCACTACTTATACTGTATAACAATCTATGCAAAGAACACCTCGGTGCAACCAGATCTTATAGAAATGAATGAATGAAGAAACAAGTTACCATTTTGAAACCTGTAACTCTGTTTAGGCATGTGATGTTTTTGTTAGGCAAGAGCATTACTATACATATGCACCAAGACTTTAAAATGAATTTAACATAAAAAAAACTAAACAAAAAAATAACAAAAAAATACAAAAAAAAATAAAAATAAAGAGTTGCAGTGTCTATCAACATTGTGGTTACATTGACCAATTTAATAGTGGTCAATGCTGGTTTATAGGCTCAGGAGAAAGTTTAGTTTTTACCGGCAAGTGGAAAATGTAAGGAAATCATATAAAAGCTTTGCNGAGGTTCTAAGACTGATTATATTAAGCTTCAAACACAAGACACAATTTAATCTAGTGATACTGTTTACATGATTTATATGAGAACACTTTTACGTCCTCTGTAGCATTAGATCTCCTTCTCAAGGTGTGGGGTCCAAAAAGTGTCAGCGATTATTTAAAGTGTGGTTAAAACTTTGTTACTAAAACATGACAAGGCCTTTGTATATAGCCTCTGTCCAATATATATTTAGGGCTATAGAAAATAGGTACCTCTTTGACGCCAAAGAGATATATTAAACACGCAAGTAACCTTGCACAAGTTATTGTTCTGAGAGTGCTTGTAGGGGATTGAACACAGAGCTGTACTCGTAGCAGAAAATAAGCAGAGTGCCAAGCAACCAGATGTATGGTATTTTTAGAGTCGCTGTGAATAGTGTTTTAAAATAAATGAAGTGCATGTTCACCAAAAAAGGAATTGCTGCTCCACTGTTTATATCATGGTTCCTCTCCACCTTTCTAAGCACACAGGGAACGGGGAAAGACACAATCAGAATGCCAAAATAGAATAGGCCCAAAAGGACGCTCATTATTATTAACATTATTAATTTAACTTAGATGATACAACTGTATTATAGTTTATGACCTAGAATTGCACAACTCTAAAAATGGGTTTAGACAAACTTTAGAGTGTGTGACTGCCATGTTGTACACCAAGTTTATACACCCTTTCAAAAAAAAGACCATATATATATGATTAATGTAATCTGTTAACCATTCCATGTTTGTCATCTACGTAACGCAAGAGGTTGTTAATATGGTCATTTTCCCCTTACTACTACTGGAATTGCTTCACAGCCACAGCCAGGTGTTCTTTGCTACTTATCCTTTCACCAGCCATTATGGAGGTGGAATATAGAATTCATTCTTATATAACTTCACTCTAACATACAAACACAATTTGCAACATTTCTGTAGGCAGCACGTAATACATGAACAGCAATATCATATTTTAGATTTAGCCTGACTAAAGAGGGGATTTGAGGCTTTATTCAGTAAGGGAGTAACTAATGTATATTACATAAGTCAGTGTCATGAAATGTGTGAGCATTTCTCTATAGAAATCTACATATAAGAGTATAAATGGTGGAGACCAAAAAGTGTTACGTTAAGTGGGAAACAGAATATCTGTGAAACATTTAGATGGTGGATACATTAACTAAACAGACATTTCTTGATTAGAGTTGTATTGCTGTGCCTAAACAAAACATCACATCTGAGAAAGTGAATGTATTTCATGGTTTCAATGACATAGGTGTTTAGACTTTAGTAATATATATTATAAGAGTGTAAGTGTGTGTGTGTGAGTGGGAGCGCTTAAACCAGAAGTGGGTTTGCATTGGCATCACACCAGTCTTTGATCTTGATAGGTTGTCCTTCCAGTTTAATGGCTTGTTAAGTATCATGGGCTATGTATTCCTGGAATAGCAGTTATGACACTGTTGATATTTGTAGAGCAGGACATGCTGTCAGACAATAAGATAACATATACGTTATCATGCATTGGTTCTATTATGACATAGTCACAACGTTGGGCTATATAAACAGTTTCTATATTTGACAAGTCTGATGAAATAGAAAATAGTTGACATACCTACAAGGCATAAGGAAAAACAAGGCAACCCACTTGCTGAAGCAAAGTTACATTGGAATTGACAATTATAAGTATAACTGTGTGTTATTGTTTTTTAATAAAATGCATATGCGAGTATGTTACAAATGATACAACTANGCTATTTTAAGCAGAATGTGCACAACAACACTGTTGCTTATTAGCAGCTAGTAAATAGATTTCATAGCATATTTGATCAATGATGGGCAACAGACAGGAGCATGGTTGGGTTTGAGCCATATATTTATGAGAAGCCTGTATCTTATACCCAGTTCACACAGAGGGCTCTTACCCAGGTAATTCAGCCAACTTCCTGGGTTGAATGAACTACCCGGGTATTGTGTTCAGTGTGAACGGTGCTAAAATTACTACTAACTACCCTGGTTCAGTGTGAATGGTGTTTACCAGGGTAGCTTGTGAATTATCAGAGTAATTCAGCACTGTGAACAGGGTTAATTACCAGGGTAAATCAGTTCCACAGCTGACAAACCTGTTTGTTAAAAACAGATTTACNAGGGTAGTCTGTGTGAATGGGGTATCAGTGACCTTTCTTCTTCTTCTTCTATCTCTATCTTGCTTTCATTTCATTTAAACTTTATTAATCAGCTTGTCAGCTGGAGGTGAAATGTGTGTACATTGATATACTACTGGCACACAAATGTTTTTTTAAAGCATATGTAGTAATAGAATTAATATAAAAAATATACTGCCATGGTTTATCAAGGCTTTTATCTACGTATACTTTTTTCCTAACTTTTTCTAACTTTGTTTCTAGTATGACTAATATGATTTAGAGTAACACATTTTTCTGTAACTAAATAAATATGCTTCAACATTATTTATATAAAGAGCACACTTGGTGCCTCCTCGCATTCAGCTCTTCTATGGCTAGATTATGTCTCAGTTGTAGTTCCTGCCATATTGGAATTTGCTGTAGTGGTTATTTATTTATGTGTGTGAATATACAATAGTTTTATTGTTAGGAAATGTTCTCAGTAGCTATAACAGACATGATGTAGTGGTCATGGACTCCATGTTCATAGACCGCTGGGAAAAGTGAACTCTAGGTATAACAAATTGTTTAAATATACATAGTAAGAAATTAGCCAGAAGTTTTGTTTACAAAGATTTCTATTGAATTTATATTAGATTTACTAAATTGTGGAAAATGAAAGATCCATAGCAACCGATCAAAGCCAAGCTATCACTTCCCTGTTACATTATGTAAAAGGTCAGCTAAATCTGATTGGTTTCTATGGGCAACATCCCCACAGTTTAGTACATGGAGCGCTTAGACTATCCAGTGTGATTGTCCAATGATGCCGATGATCACACATTGAGTATCATTGTAGATAACATTTTCGAGAAGATTGTGTTGGCCTCGTATTTAGGAAAATTGCATAGATTGATGACAGCTTTCACAAAACATATATGAATAAACATATATACACAAATAAATAGTTACCCCAACAACCAGTCTCCAGGTGATCTTTTTTCTCAGCTTACCTGCCTCTTGCAAGACAAAACCGTTCTTATTTCTGTTGTAAGAAAGCAAGAAAGTGACACAAAGCATCAACTGGCCCAATGTAAAACTTATATGCGTAGTCAGATATGGAAATGAATTGCCAGTGATTGGATCATGTTGACATAAATCGCACCTTTCCTAATACTCTTCAGATCTGGTAAGCTCTGTATAATATCGTATAACAAAAGGTTAGTCATATTTTTACATGGATATGAGCAGTACAGTTATAAAACATTGGAGTTGTTTTTTGGAACATTAATTTCTATAAGTATTCACGATATGGGAATGGAATACAAAAGAACATGTTAGTAACTATCATGAAGCAGGGATCTATATTTTGGTTGCCACCTTCTCTTGCATAGTGTCCAAAGACCCGATCCAGCTTTCCAGCCACTACCCAAATCCTGCAGTCAGAAGAAAACTGCTCTAGCAATGTTCCCCCATCCCCCATGTTGTATAGTGTGGGCAGGGTTTAGGGGGATTTGTGCATTTTGGTGGTCGCACAGACTATTGAAACACACAAGTCGCTTAAGGCAGGGATAGAGCAGTGTAAACTATGCCATCCCTTGCTTTTCCTAGATGAATGAGGGGAGGAACAGGGGAGATTACAAACCAAAGCCCTTACCTTAGCTTAACGCTTTACATTTTAGCATAAGCGGTGCAGAACATTTAAGGCAGGGTTCTTCGTGCGGATTCCCCTACATCCCATGGGAGGAGAAACAACACCAGAGCTTGGAATTGACATGGAAGGGATTATGGTGTGGTTCAGTCCTTGGACCAGATCCAGCCTTTACATACTATTGACTTACTCACAACTTACGAGCGAGTGGGTAAAACCATGTTGAATTGCAGGGGAAGTAAAATGAATGTTAGTTTTTGCATGCAGGGAGAATGCTTTATTTTTGCATTGTGCACACAGATACTGACCAGTGTTACTGTTACACTGTTATTAGACTTGTGCTGGAAACATGTAATACTGATTGCTATTAATTCAATTTACCTCCGCTGTAATTCAACATGGTTTTGCTCACTTGCTTACAAGTCAATAGTATGTAACATTTGGATCGGATCCCTTTTGTACTATCTTGACTTCTGCACTGTCCGCATGTGAAAATATTAAGCTATGATCCACTGTTCACTCCGAGCATGAGGAGTGGCCTCTCCTTGCATGGACAGAAATGAACCAGTTTTGGAGCATTTTCAGAAACAATATATTTATTTTTGTTTTAAGCCCACATAAATAAAATTCTCAGCTTGTCTTCTGTAGACTTTGCAAGGTGGGCCAGTATACATCTGTATGGAATACCGTCACTTTTCCTTTGCTAATCTCCACCCCCATGTTTAAGCCCTGCGCCCTCCTGACATGTGATTTTGTGATAAATGCCCCTCCATACCCCCACTTAGAAGTACACACTTCGAGTCCTGCTCATAGATGTGTATCAGAATATGTTCTTGTGAAATTTGTATTCAATAACTTTTAATTAACATAAAAAGACATTTAATAGACTTATGATGTATTGCCAGTTCCAAAACAGGCATAATAATAATAATAATAATAATAATGATAATCATTTAAAATGAGAAAAAGAACATCTAGTTAAGCTGTGAAAGAGTATTTGGCTAACGTACTTTGTCTTACTGTACGTTTTGTTTTCAGAATTGTTTAGAAAAGGCCATAAATCTGTGGTGGCTGCGTATTTCACTCGCAAAAGCTGTGCTGGGAAAATAATGCCAGTGAAAAATACAATAGCCAGCTTATACACTACCATGATTTATCAAC
>JABWIB010000047.1:22949-50905 GCA_016617825.1 Platyplectrum ornatum | reverse complement strand
TTATTTGATTCCTATTCAAGAGAATTACTTTATTATAGTCAGTATAGGCACAGAGTTAATTTTTTAACATTTTCTAATGGAGGTGTGCCTCGCGATTTTTTTCCCCGCGACAAGTGTGCCTTGGCCAAAAAAGGTTGGGAAACGCTGCTCTAAAGTATGTAAAGATCCTGTCCTTTATGAGTAATCTTTAAATTAGAGTTGAGCTAGGAACCTTCACCTCAGAACTCTAGTTCTGTTTTTGCAGTTTAAATTTTAAAAAGAGTACACTGACAATGGCACTGATCAGTAGTCGCCTACTGGGTCAGCGGAGCACCGATCCGCTATTGTATGCACAAAAGTGCACCAAATCAAATGACAAAGATACCTAATCCTAAACAATATGTAAACGATTATATACACTTTCATACACCATCTCAATAACTGGAATACACAGTGAAAAAGAAAGCCTTCAGTACAGGATCAATGATAGGGCTCATATACAGATATTCAGAAAAAAGTCCTCATACATAGTCATTTATATCACTTCAATGGACTAGAATTCATCTAGATATTACTGTAATCCAACCGTCCGTCTTTCTCTCACCCGTCCGTCCCGCAGGTTATGTGAAGGAAAGAAGAAGGGAGGAAAATCCAATAGTGTAGTATTGTGGAAAACAACAACCCTTTTCCCCTTTATAAGCCACAGTCACAATGATTACCTGTAACAGCAGCAGAGCCACAGGATCAGGGAGGACATGTTTGGAGGAGAGAAAGGAGACGATTATGACTCCTTAAAAGTGCTGAAAGTGCATCAAACTCCACCAGCGCTAGCTATTTCATGCAAGTAGCTCCTATGAGAAGGATTGCTGCTGGACTGGCCCAGTGAAACTCATGTTTCTTCCAGGTCTCTCACTTCATTCACTAAAAGCAACTCCAAAAAACAGCCATATCCAGAAGTGGAAACTCCGAGCGGATAAAGTCACCATCTCCAGCCAGATCTATAAGGATCACCCCCAGCGGAGGTTTGATGGATACGGCGAAGATCTTCCTGATATGCGTGTCTGATGCGATAAAAGGGTGAGTACCCTGGACATCAAACTCTGGCCTAGATGCATCAAACAGAGGAACACTATTTGCTTTCCTTGTTTTTTTGGGTAAACATCGTAAGAAGGAAGCATGAAGACGGGGAACAATTGAAAACCTGATTTGGATGACTGTATAAGGAGAATAACAAGTCTACCTTTGTGAGTATAAAAGATTTTCATTAAAGAAACCCATTTATTGGTAGTACTACACTATTGTATCCCTCTTTCCCTTTCCGATTGATTGCACCGGTGGGAGTACGTGGAAAGCTCTGGGAGGAACAGCTACCATTGATGAGCTAGAAGAGAGAAAGACGGACTAGAAGGACGGTTGGATTACAGTAATATGAATCCTCGTCCATTAAAGTGATATAAATGACAATGTATGAGGACTTTTTTCTGAATATCTGTATATGAGCCCTATTATTGATCCTCTACTGAAGGCTTTCTTTTTCACTGTGTATTCCAGTTATTGAGATGGTGTATGAAAGTGTATATCTTTTATAGTTTACATTTGCCTGCTCTGACAATTACTCTACTTTTTACGTTGAAACTTTGGATAAGTCCCACTGTTTTTCCTACTGTGAAGAGAAAAGTGACATACAAAAGTTAAAACACAATTGGTAAAATTTTGCATGGCCCTGACACAAGTTT
The DNA here is from genome assembly GCA_016617825.1 of Platyplectrum ornatum. Lineage (NCBI taxonomy): Eukaryota > Metazoa > Chordata > Amphibia > Anura > Limnodynastidae > Platyplectrum > Platyplectrum ornatum. Next base: position 49,190 of record JABWIB010000047.1, on the reverse strand, counting down.
TGTGAAATGAGCATGTAATTCCAATCCATTAAAAACGAACATGTTGCAGAGCCGCCTTACCATGAAACCACCAAAAATAAAACTAATTCGTCATAGGTTCTGTTGCAGAAAATACCACATTAAATTTTTTTAAACAAAGGGTGTGATTTGGTATTATAATGTACCGTACAGCTGTGGATACACTGTATATTGATCCAGATAGGAGCGAGCAATGAGATGAGGAAAGTGGATATATGCTTATCATGGCTCTGTGACTGCAAATGAATAAGGTTCAGAACCTAAGGATCTGGTCCTAAAAGATTATACAAATAGACAGAGCCATGAGAGATCCGATGGAAGACCACTCCCATACACAGAGCTTATCATTTTTTTTAAGGGAATTGGAAGCAGACGGTGCAATAATTGTATGAAAAAAATTATGCAAATTATCGCAAACAATTAAAAAAAATTGTTTTATGCTTCTAAAGTGGTCCTTACTGGCAGAATTTTTGCAAGTGGGCACACATGGAACGATTTTTTACCTAAAAAATAATTTAAGTTTCTGCAGACCAACAGATCAAAAAATCATTTGCTGACAAATTTTGAACGATATCGGCCTATCGGTTGAAAAGATCTTTCATATACATGGAAAGAACTTTCAAAGAGAATCGAACAATGTTTGAAAGATCTTTCAATTGGAACGATTTATCTTAACATGTGAGCCTAGCTCTAAGCTACTCGATTGGAACAATTTATTTCATAGTGTGTGACCAGCTTTATGATTTTACTTTACCAGCACTTGAAAAATAGACAGGATACTTGCATTATGGTTCACCCAGGGGTATCAAACCTGAAAGCATTTGTGCAAGTCTTCCCTACTAGCACAGGCAACCCAAATGTCAATATTAAAAGGGCTTTTCACTCTACTCATGGACTGTTGCTAACAGGTTACTAGCATCATTTTGAAGTATAAACATTTTGGCCGAAATTTACTAAACTGTGGGATTGAAAAAGTGGGGATGTTGCCCATAGCAACCAATCAGATTCAAGCTCTCAATTTCATTTTACATACTGGAGAATGTGAGTTCAAAACTGGTTGCTATGGGCAACATCCTAACTTTTCTATCTCCCTGCTTAGTAAATTTAGGCCCTCATCTTTACTAGGTACTAGCACCCTCATAGGTGCGCTTAACTCTTCTGGGTATCCAACCCCACACTACCAGTATACAGTGTGATCAGAAATTCAAGATACATCAGCTGGTTTGAAGTTTTGTTCCCGAGTGACATGGGTCATTGATCACCACCGAAGCACATTTCCCTGTTGCTTTGACAGGGAGCAGAGTGTTATCTTCTAGACTGGTATTGGATACTGTACCAGCCAACCAAGATTTGCCCATGTAAGAGCAAAATCTCAGCTACCACTAGCTACTTCATCTGCATGGGATCGTTGCCAAGGCATACCTCCCAACATCCACGATACGACCCGCGGGACACATAAGCCCCGCCCCTGGACCCGCCCGACTCCGGGACCAAGACTACCATCTCAGCCTGTCCCACCATCAATGGCTTCAGTGAGCATCTGTCCCTCAGATAGACTCTGCGTCCTGATATACGATTTGGTAACATATGGTCAGTCAGTTAGTTAGAAATCACAAGCCTGAATAATAGGGACTGATATGCATGACAAATAATCTCTATACAGCACTATATAAATAAATGATAATGGCTTAATTAGTAAGGATTACAGCTAATGCTGCTTGTGGTGATGTTTGGAACTGAAAGGCTGTTCTATTAAACAGAGGATCATCAGTGTGGTATTTTAGGTTAATGTTTAGTGCATTACCTAGCAGATGCTATAAACTATGAGGGCTACACCTTAAGCTGCCATATTACAGACACTTTGAAATACAATTGTTTTATTTTGGAGTGGGGGGGGGGGGGTTTCCAGAATATTGTAGTATGCTGTATATAATTTTAGTATGCTGGATATAATTACAAAACCAGACAATGGGTCATAGTATTCAGTATATTAAGTCTAAGTATCTCCAAAGTGGAAATGGCAGGCGGTAGCAGCACTGCTATAAGTCACTTGTGCGAATACGCGGTCACGGCAAACCCTGCCCTTACTGTAACATTTAAATATAGCCTGCGCCCACCTAGTGTCATTTAGGTAGGTAGGGTTGCTCTAACAGAGGGATCATTGTGCACTGTCTAAAAAAAAACACAACATTCCTGGGTTCTACTCTGGAAATTGAGTGGTATGAGTAACGCAGGATCCGGTCCTAGGTCATATTTTCTTTTTTAATAGGTTGGCTGAATGGGTTAGGTGGCCATTCGCTGCTGTCAAATTCTAACACTGCAGGAAATTGCAACTAAATATATGTCATTTTCATTATTAATTTGATTTTTAATGTAGCCAGAAAAAATATTACCTAATCTAGCCTTGGCATGCTAAATGTAAATGAACATTTCACTCTCTGAGTATTTCATTCCAACATACAAAAAACTTTACACAATACTACATACATAATAAAGGTTATTATTTGTCCTTAATAAAACTTTATGTGAATTGAATATAGTATTTAAAGGGATTCTATAAGGGTAGATTTGCTGTCATATAACCAGAGAAAAGCCTACCCAATGTGATCGCCTCCAAATAATGACAGACTCTTATCCAGCTATAATCATGGTAAAGATGCACTTTCCAGTACTAATGATAACTGTACATACTGTCATTTACTTATGGTCCCATGATAATTGTGATACACTATTGCGCTATTCTTCCATCATTTGTAAGCGTTAGCTAATATATTTCAGAGAGGAAATAAGATAAGTATTCCAGGAAATCCTCTTACCTTCACTAAGTGGGCAATACATTCAGTTTTATGTAGAAAGGAAATTATTAACTGAGTTAGAAAGGAAGGCAGTTGTATTTCCTGCTGCTCTACATACAATAGAAAGTGCCCTTTAAATTCTGTACGGGTGTCAATAGACGTGTGGCTGCTATAGAGATGGCATATGTAATCACATTCATGCTGTTAAATATCTAAATACTTTAATAACGAAAAGAGTTCAGTCAATAAATGTCTGTTGTATTACATGTTTAGCAGCGTAACTCGCATTAACTGAATAAAGCCATTCATTAGCGCTACTACACAATATTTTGGGAAAATCCATCATTTCTTGAACTTAATGTTAAATGACATCATATTTCATAAGACGCTTAGATTGTACGAAATGTAACAAAGATTTATAACCCAGTTTTCCCTTTGATTCATAAATATAAAAGCTACCAACAGAGGCTGTGGAGAGCCACAGATAAATGATAGCAGAAGAGTCAGCAGAAATCTGGATATAAGCAATGAGATCAGGGCCTGCACCAGCTAAGCCAAAAACAACGAGTGGGACTATACTTACTAAATTGCTGAAAAGGAAGTATGGAAGAAGTTTCCCTAAGCTAACCAATGATATTCCAGTTATAACTCATTACTGATTATGACAATGTTAGCTAGGATATGACTGATTGCTATGGGCAACATCTCTCACTACATTATTATTCCTACTATCTACAGCAACTCTTACAATGGCAACTGCAGCTGAGACATGATGCCACTAGTACATTATAGAAGATGACTATGTAGGAAAAGAACAGATATGAAGAACTGATCTGTATGAAACGTGAGATCATCTGAACTCACACCACTTGTAATGCAATACATATATGTTGATGAGCTGTGGTCACGTTATTAAGCGTTCCAGATTCAGTTTCTGATATTCTCTCCAGTATGTGGTTGGGTTAATTTATACTGTGGGCCTTAATTAAGTCATTGAAGTCCAAGACGTTACTCAACATGTAAACCGAATGAGACCCTGCTTACAATTCCTCCATTTTACCCCACACAGTAAATAACAGTTACATACTACATAGGAATTGAGAACATCTTCTATGTGTGCTTAGTGTGACTGAGCATTCATTATAATAAGGGTAAGATAATATCTTATATACATTACATAAAGTATTATCTGTTACATATTTGAAATGTGAAAATCAAAAGGGGAATGTAACCTATTCAGAAATCTCCAGATACAATGAAAGTAAACTATTAAGCTAGTGTACAGACTATTTAAAATGAACAAAACTTACAGTACAGTGAGAACTTCTGAATGACAAGAAAACATTTTTTATGACAAAAATAAAATAAAATGAAAGAATTGTAGTTTTTTTTATGATTTTTCATGGCAATAGAAATATGCACAAAGAAGAATGTATCCCATAATATTTGTGGTATGCACTGCACAGGCTACGGAAATTAGTTCTAACCCTGGAGAAACTGGAACCATTTACAACTTGTGTATCAAAATGCATTTAACGATATTGCTCCATGTATAACAAACACTACTATATGTACCACTATACATTGGCGTGTATGCCCACTGCATTTAATCGGTAAAGAAACAAGAGATTTATATTTCAAGAGATCATTAAAAAAGAGACTTATTGGGAACATATTACTAACATATCATTAAGGCTTTGAATAGAGGTACAGTTCTCTTACTAAAAATCACCTACTTGATACTGAAAATGCAATATTTGTTGGACAAGGCCCATTGGACCTCTGCTCGTCATTTATGCAAGTTCTATAACATGACTGATCCCACACTAGTCGTACAAAAGAAGCCAAGCGGAGGCAACAAAACTTTATGTAACTTTATATAAGGTTAAGTTAGTCTTCTAAGTGTCCAGAAGGCTCTTACGAGTGACCTCCCCTCTCTCGCATACACAGACTTGTCTAGATTCGATCCATTGTGAGATAATATAAATATAAGGTAGTGGGCGGTGACAACAAACATGGTGGTATAGGAAGACCCAAAGACATGTGCAGACACTCATGTGTACTCTCATGACTTCTCACACACAGTATGCGGTAAAATAGTAGTTATGTTCAGTATCTCCTTCTTGTTGGTGGCACCTTAAGGATTAAGGCCTAAGTTTACTAAGCAGGGATATTGAAAAGTGGGGATGTTGCCCATAACATCCAATCAGATTTCAGCTCCCAGTTTCGTTTTACATACTGGAGAATGAGAGCTTGAATCTGATTGGTTGCTATGGGCAACATCCCCACTTTTCAATCTCCCTGCTTAGTAAATGTAGGCCCATGGTCTAGTCTTTTGAGTGGTGGGTAGGGTTATTAGAACTGCTTTTATTGTTATTCTGTTATATTGGTCGGGGCTATCTGTGATGGCACTGGTCAGTGATCTGTATATGGTGCTTTGGAATCTTTTCCTTTTGTCCCTTTTGTTACTGAGGCATTTAAAAGTTTTTTCATTGTTTAGTTTTGCAAAATTCAATTAAACCTTAATAAAAATAAAAATAAATTAAGTATTATGATCCACAGCACAACCATATTCTACATTTCCTCCTAAATTCTATGTTTCCCAGTGGCAGTAAGAAATTCTATTGTGCTGATCTTGGAACACATATCCTCATACCTCCCAACTGTCCCGCTTTTAGCGGGACAGTCCCGCTTTTGGGGGACTGTCCCGCTGTCCCTCCCGCCACGCAGTATGTCCTGCTAAGGGGATATACTGCTTGTATATATTTTTTTTAATGATAAAAATGATAAAAGGGGCAGGGCTTAGCGCGACTGGGGCGGAGTTTGGGCAGACTGGAGGTGGGGTTTGGGCTGACCCGAGGGCGGGGCTAATGTGTCCTGACCTCTGGCAGCAATAAGTTGGGAGGTATGTATCCTGGTCTTTTTTAAACACAGGGGCCTAAATTTACTTAGCAGGGAGAAGTGGGGGATGTTGCCCATAGCAACCAATCAATCGATTGCAATCAATTTAAACCGATTGCTAATCAATTTACCTCCCCTGCAATTCAACATGGTTTTGGCCAGGTGTAAGTCTGGATCTGGTCCTTTGTTCCTAAGATTTTGGACCAACTCATGGTTGTTGAATTTTGGTCTCTCCCTTCTGAAAGAAACCAAATGCCAGCAGCATGAGGGTGGGTCAAAGGATGTGATTTATGCAAATCATGCCCAAATCCCAGCTGTCTGGATGCGGTCATTTCATACATATACTATGAGTGGGTGGGGCTTAATAACATAAAGTCCCGCCCCCCATTGTACAGGAGGTGCTGGGAGATTTGCCAACTGTCTGGGGATTCTAGGAGAAATGCCTGAAATCCACGAGTATCCCGGCAGCCCCACTGATTGATTACCCATGATGCGCCTTTTATATTTTATCCCAGTTGTGAGGCACCAGTTTAATGCTCTTTCTAGCCCAAGGCTCCGAGCCATCTCAAGCAATCAGGTGGCCCACCAGGCACCTTCGCTTCCGCCGGCTGCGAAGGGGTTAAGGCACGCTTGTTGGTGACGTCATGGAATGCGCGTAGCGACTCCTTTGCTCGGTGTGCTGCGTGGCGGGGACGTGCACGGGGCCTCGGGAGCGCGCATTGGAAGGTTGGGGGGAGGGAGTTGTTCAGGCCAGGCGGTGGAATCTGAGGGAGGATTGATCGGCGTCCCGGACTCCGGAGGTTTTGCAGGGAGCGGGTATGGCGGCCGGGGGCTTCGGGTGAGTAATGGTGGATGTGCCCAGCGGGTGCTGTGTCGTGTGGTGTGCAGCATGCAGGAGGGGAGCTGGGCGCTGAGATTTCTTTTTGTCTTGGAGTTGTTGTTTAGGTGTATACAGGCCTGTGTTTACCTCCATAGGTGCTGCGTGTACATGGCGAGGGTGTATACTGCTCCTCCGGCCAGTAGTAATGGTGCAGCCTCTCATCTAATGCTTTATTTTTATTTGTTTGTGTCTTATTTATACAACTTCACAAACTTGTAGCAGTTGTGTATAGCACAGTGTGTATAGCTCTCTTTATAACTTATGTAGCTATTATCCTCCTTGCTAGGTCTTATTACTTGTAGTGCATTACTCATTGGGGATACTCTATTGGTTTTGTCTATGGAAGTATTTTATGTGTAGAGTAGTTAAAGTTGGGTGGGTATTTTATTTTTGGGGGGTGGTAGATGAGCGCAATGCTTGACAGTTACCGGTATCTATATTGTGGGCTCATGTCTGTAGATCTTCTGGCAGATGATTTCTTCCTAATGGTCGGGATAGATATATGGCCACATGTGTTTTCCATGAGAGCACTAATGTTCTGGTATGTTATTGCCATGGGTAAGCTGCATACCGCAATGCATGTCCTTATGGTTTCTCTTTAGTAAAGGGAACATAACTTTCCTTTTAGCACATCGCATTCCATGTGACTTGGCGCTATTGTTTACGGTTGTTGCCTCATCTCGTTTTTGTGGGTTAAAAATGTCACTTTGTAACAACAATGGCGCATTTTTTGGCAATTGCCTGGTATGTGTGTTTGCGAAGTCTATTTTATTCTATTGAGGTCATTTTTCAAAGCAGTTAACTGTATGTTGAAATCATATATTCACTATATCGGAGACTTCATATGACACTGCTTGGTTTGTATGACTAGGGAAGACGTATGATAGGTAGAAAGGGCATTGTGTGACAGTAATAATGTGTTCAGTTGGTAGATCTGTTGTACCAAGTCAAACCATATTACGGTTATTATGTTGTGTAATATGTGTCCTAGACTGATTTTGTTGTAACAGTGACGTGATCATAACATGCACTTGGTGGGTCCTGGTAGGATCATTACAGGGCAGCTGCAATATAACCACATTATCGTCTGGTATTTAATTACTATGCAGTGTCCTTGGTGATTGGAGCGTTATGTTGGTTGCTGTGGACATTACATAGTGTGTGGTTGTTGCATTGTACATATCCTTCATTATTTATCCCAAATCTGGGCAGCAGTGACTGGTTCATGTTTATGCTGTTTAGTAGATTATATGGTCATCAGGGCAAACACAACTACTTCGCACACTAAAGAAAGAGAGAACACCAATGAAAGGGGCCACCTCATGCCCATAGCATGATGTGATATGCTGATGGACCTAAAGGACACTTAGTAAAACTGATCATAAACTAGAGCCAAAATCTAACCCAGCAGGAAGTATTAACCCATTCAGGCTTGGTGAGCTCCCAGCGTTAAACAAAGTATTTTTCCCTCTCATACTGTGGAAAATCATTTTCAGCATTAGGAAATATATACCTCCTGCAAGTGTACTGACCCTGTACTGTAGCCAGCACATAGCTTCCACTTTCTAGGTCTGTGTAGTGGCGGGTTTTATCCATACTGTGCTTACTTACTGCAGGTACAGCAGACAGTATAATTACAGGTGCTGCTCAGCTATCAGGGAACACTATAGCCTGCAACCTAGAAATAACTGAGACTTCACGCTCCATAGCGTAACTGTTAACCTGGAACATTTCCTAGTGTATGAGATGTATTAATGTATCTGAACATACAAGGAACCTCCTGGCAATAGATGGAGGAGCAGAATCTGATTGTTTAAAATGCCCCCTCACATAAGTGTAGTGTTATCTTAATATAGTTTCGGAATTCCAAAAGTTGAGATTATTGGGTCCATTTGTCTTTGGAGCGTGTCCACATTATCTAGATAATTGGATGATCAGGCTGATAACTGCTCTAGTCTGTGGTAAGTTTTAATTCTCTATTCATGAGGAATTATATGAGTCAGCTGAAAGAAAGATGAGTAAAGGTAAGAGGAGAAACTAGCATAAGATCTGGAGAGATGGGCCAGCACCCGGGAGATATAAAAGTTAAGCAGTTGTCCATATGCTGAAGTGTTTTTATTTTAGTTGAATGTAGTCTAAGGGCTTCATAGGTGTCATTTACAAAAAACACTGACCCAAAATATACCTTAAGCACGTAACTGCTCCTGTGACTCCTGGTTTAGAAAGAGTGATCATCCTCTTAAAATGCTCATTTATGCCCAGATCACACATGGGCATGTGCCAAGCTCTCCTCTTAGGATCTTCATTTAATTACAAACAAAGATCATCATTTTCTGAGAATGTGTAACTTTAGTATTTATGTTCTGACTTCAATACCTGGGGGTGTGCTGAATTGGGAATGTTTCGAGATCCACAGAATTATAGCAGTTGATTTCATCACCTGTGGTCTACTTTTTCTAAAAACAATGGACTAAAAGTCTTTTCCCATCCCTCTTGTAGTTAAGATCTTTTTGTCTTGATTAAATCAGCAGTATTTGTAGCTTTGGATTTAAATTGAAGTATATAAGATATTTATGAAATGCTTCTAGTGAACATTGGGGGCCCAGTGCCAGCTGGCATGGCATTTATCTACGTGGATTTCTACCTATTATGCCCCTAATGAAGAGCATGCAATCGCACCTTAATCAGACCACGGTACAATTACTGCAGTTTATGTTCTGAAGCGTGTTTTGCTCGTAGTAAAGGGTTGAGCGGATGTTGACGGCCCATAGTAAGGGCGTACCTAAGCAAGTGCAACAATATTGTCTTAAGATAGCGCACAGTGCATTCAGGCTTGTGTTCATCTTTGGTTCTTTCCGGAATGTTCTGCTATAGTTGCGGAATGCGCTCTTATTCCATGGAATGGATACATTGGCTGCGCTGCTGCTCTACGAATATTAGCTTGACAACTGGGACATACAGTATATTCTTCATGTTGAGCAGTGTAAGTGATCCATTGGACATGACTTCTTTATCTACATTGTTCTCTACATGTACAGAGCTAATGTTTCTGCGGTACAAGTATGTAAGACATTCTGTATGAAATTTCCAAACTCACCCTCCCTAACATTACAGCACATACAGCAAATAGAACAGCTGACCTGTAACCTTCTAGGTACACTCCTGCCTACTACCACATATCAATATCTAATAGTACAAAAAGAAGAGCACTGGACTATTTTTATTCATCATGTCATTCACTATGGTACTTGTTACTCTCAGTGTCACCAATCTAGACATGTAGCTAAAGGTATTTGCTGTATATGTACTATTCTGCAGGGTTCCTACAATACAAGCAAGCGATATGTTTTAGATTGTTATTCTTGATGCTTCTGTTATTTTAAGTACACACCTGCAAAACAAAAAGAAAGCTGCTCGTATTCTCCTTCACACTCCTTAGCCTCTCTTTCCTTGTTACATGCAGCACGCATTGGACCCTATCCAGACCTGCATGAACTTCATTCACACACAGGTGTGTTTTTACACGCAAGAGAAGGACATTCACTCCCCTCTTCCTTTCCTACCTCATACGGGCTTCTGGCTTCTAAACCTACCTTAAAATGTATGCACTGTTATTTGGAATTGAGTACAGGGCTGGTTTTTGACTCCTGTGGTATGGCTTAGGGCCACGGTTCTCAAACTGTGGGTCGGGACCCCAGAGTGGTCCCCTCAGAGAGACCATCTCCCAGTTGAAGGCCAGGGGCTATGGGACCCACTGGCGCCAGGCGCTAGTGGGGTGCAACTATGATACATGCGTGAAGCAGGTGATTGGTGGCCCGAGGCCACCTAGACTGCTTCACTGAAACACTTCTATCTTCACATTAATTTGTCACATAGGATTGCCAGCTGTCATGATGCACAAATAATATAATGCCCAAAGAGGGACCGTTAGGCCTCTTTTAACCCCCAAATTAACCTCATGAAGCTGTATAGTGTGGCACAAAACATATACTTATCGCTGTTTAAAATGGACCTGACCTGATCTGATGTCTTAGTGAAAATTTATAGGGGCAATGTTTGGCAGTAACTTGCTGGGGTTGTGTAAAAATTTTTTTTGTCAGATGGGGTCCCAGAGCAAAGTAGTTTGAGAACCCCTGGCTTAAGGTATAGAGACACAGTAAATAAATTAGTTCTACTATAGATGAAATAAGGTCCTGTGTGTGTATATATAGGAAGGTAGTTGTAACTTGTTTGGCCATTTATAGATCATTTTTTTTTTGTTTTCTGCTATCCAAGGAAAATGATTAATTGAAGCTAATTTCAGCAGAATATCCAATACTATATCAGCTTGTTATCAGTTATGTTTAAACATTTCATTTTCCCTTCAGTACATAATACCCATTAGCTCAGACCTACCTTTACATAAGGTTTACTTATTATTTTCCCCACCCCAATACAACATCTAGTATTGCAGTAGTCTAGTCTTTTTCCACGGCCGTTAACCTTGCCTTGCTACAGGGGTGAGGTTGGTCATTGTCTTTTACAAGGGTAATAGGTTAATGTGTAATACTAAACAGACGTCTACTTGAAATTTACCTGCAATATCGTGAAATCATTGAGCTGCCTTTGCTACATTTTCTGTTTGTTCAAAGGTTTGCCTTTGTATCCATGCACATTTTACTGGTGTTCAATGGTAATGTAATACTATAGGCTGCTGATCTTGCTATTTTCTGAAAATGATGTGTTATCACACATTTTGTTTTAATATTGAATAGCATTAAATAAAATATTCTGTAAATCTGTGTATAAACCTTTAAGTATGTTTGCCTTCAAATGTTGTATGTGTGATGATATCCTATACCATATAGCAACTGTACAGGAAGCCTTGGTAACAATACATATTTTTGTTTACATCACTATCAGGAACATGAAGTTCTACACGTGAATCAGCATTGTCATCAGTGAGATCTTTATAGCCATCACATGTCATGTATGATTCCATAGGTTTTGTACCTGGCATAAGAATACCGCTCTAGTGATTGCGGTTATCCTGTGCATTATTTATATGGTTATGAATGCAAGATACATTTAAGTTTCTAAAAGAAAAGCATAGAAACAGTGTTTGGCATAGAAATGCCGTAAAATTGGATTTATGTGTATGGCTATAAAACTTGCAGATAATTACTTTAATTACTTTAAATGTATGCGTATTTGTTTATTGAACATATATACACCAGATTGACAAAGGAAAGACACCCATGAAGGCCTATTTATATTTTGTGTATGTATTGGGGAAAGAAAAACTTCCCATAAGAGTATTTATGTTCATTTAAATTAGTGAATAGAAGTGGGCTACCTATATTGTAACTGATGATCCTGTGCCAAAGGCACACTTACATAAACACTTACATAAACTATTTTAATTTGTTCACAAAAGATTTCAGATTTTCTATTCAGCAAATCATGTAACTGCTCTGATTTTTTCAGTGTATGGTCTTGCAATATTATCTGCAAATGTTGAAAGATGAAGGATTACTTGACTCCAGTGAGCATGATTATTAATAGATTTTTTCATGACTGTACACACACACAACTCTACTTTTTGGTTATCATGCAACCACACATCCCCAGTTTGTTTTGTTTTTTTGCACATATACTTGAAGTTCTTCCTTTTAAAGTGTTTGTTTTGTTTTTGGTTTTTGTGCTTTTTTTTTTTTCTTTGGATGTTGTGCAGTTATACCACTCCCTCAGGAAAGGTGTCCCCCAGGGCTCTGTCCTCTGTCCCCTCCTCTTCTCCCTTTGTACCTTCTCACTTAGCATGAATTCTACGACTTCCACTGCCACCTCTATGCTGACAACACACAAATCTATCTCTCTTGCTTGAACCTCTTTCACTCAGCCAACCCTACTTGGATGTCCCAGCGTTCCCTTAAAATCAACATGGACAAAACAGAAATCACTGTCTTCCCACCGCCTACGTATAGACCACCCTTCTTTCTCCATCTCAACTCCTCCAGCTCCTCGGTCAGTCTCTTCACTGAAGCTGGCCATCCACCACAACAATTATTATGCCAATTATCAGGAATTGGAACAATAATAGTTCTGGTGGATGGCTCAGATAAAATTGAAGATCAGTGTATTACCACGGAAAGGCTCTGGGGAGATAATCTGATCTTTCCAAATTCTGGATTGATGTGTTACCAGAGGGGACAATAGTGTGTAGTATGTGTGTGGGCAAGGTCCAATTATTGGATCCTGTACCCTAACCCAATACGTTTACTCCTCTCTGCAGGCCCTCCCTCTGTTCCCTCCCAGGTAAAATGTCCTGATTATCGACCCCTCCGGCTGGCAGCAATGATCGTCATTGTGGATGGCCAGTTATCTGCTACAGAATGCTCTTCAAACTGCTCACCAAAACTTACAAAGTTCTTTCATCTTCATCTGTTCCTACCTCTTTTTTCTCATCATCATCACACTCCCTCCCATCCGCTCTCTCAACAACGGCCCTCTCACATCACACTTAATCTCTTCCATTGATCTACGCATCCAGGACCTGTCCTGAGCTGCCCCCTTCACTGAAATGACCTACCTCAACTTATTAGGTTTTCCAACACCTTCCATGTCTTCAAATGTTCACTCAAAACCAACTTTTTTAGATTAGCCTACCCCCTCCACAAAGGAATCCTTCATTCCTTTCCCCCATTCCCTTATGTCCTGTCATCCTCCTCCCTCTTAGCATGTAAGCTCTCACAAGCAGGGACTTCCACCCTCTTGTCAATATCTCAACTTGGCCCCCCTCCGTCTCCCATGTTGCTACGTAGTATAGTGTAATACCCATAATGATAATAAAGTACTCATGACTTAGTCAAATGGGCATAACCATGTTGAATTTCAGGGGAGGTAAAATTAATGTTTTTTTGCAAGGAGGGGGAATACTTTATTGTTGCATTTTGCACACAGATACTGACCAGTGTTACTGTTACACTGTTATTAGACTTGTGCTAGAAAACATCATCTTTCACTTGTAACGTGGTTTTGTCCACTCTTGACTGTCATGAGTGCCTAAAAATCTGAATTTGGCTCTTTGTGCCCAGTGGTGATCATCAGAAATGGTTAACTGTGATTTTGCTAGAGTCTAGACTATACCGCAATGTAATCAGTTTGCTTTATTTATTTTAGCATCAGTTGAGCTATAAAGCATTTTCCATAGATGTATCCAATAGGAATTGCATAGTGCATTTGCAATTCCATTGAGGCGTGCATTAAATGGCTTGTAAACAATGTATTTGAAAAACAAATTATTTTGTTATAGAAGACAGCTTTGTCACAATGCGAGACACTGATAAGGGTGCACTTTACTAGTAACCTTTGCTTTGACACTTAGGACTAGTGGAAAAGTGGAGGTGTTGCCCATAGCAACCAATCAAACTGTAGCTGATATTCTCTAATATGTAATTTGAAAGTGAGATCTAGAATCTGGTTGTCATGGACAATATCATCACTTTTCTCTTGGTGCAGCTTAGTAAATCTTGCCCTTAGAATTGGATTTCCTGATATCTTTAGAAGAAGGTATCCTGATATTCCAGGTATTCTTTAGTCATGGTCTGTTGGGTGGAAACTGGTCACCTTGTGTAAGATTATCTGCTTACATTCCTGAAACTTAGAATGGATACTAACCCTGTTTGTTACAATATAATTGCTTTAATGTCTGGCCATTGCCATCTTAAGTTTAACTTTGAGTATAGTGTGTGTTATTTCGAACACAGTTAATTGTAGTCTCCTCAACCAAGAGCTTCCACATTTATATATCCTAATTAATAGATATAGAATTGAAGAGATTAGTCACATTTTGATGGATTTAATAATACATGGCGCTGTTTAAAGCAGTGTGGGTTTTATTTATTTATTTTTGTAGCTAGTCTTCTATTATATAAACAAGGCTGAGGAGCTGTGAGCTAGTATAGGGATACTGGGGCTTATCACACTTACCAGTAACTGCTCAAACAATGATGACAAATGTGGCAATTTGCTGTTATGTTTTTGTTTGGACATTGTCAGAAATGTTTCTGCATTCTTAAATCTACATATGCAGCAGACGTGAATGTAGTGATGGGTGACACCTTTTCATTGTTTCCGGGCGTGGGGGGGAACCTACAATCCGTGTGCTCCTTTTTTATAGCTCTTTTTATTGCCTCTTTATGATATGATTGTAACAGTGCGATTCCCCCCGTTCTGACAGTTAGTAAATTGGCTTGTAATCCTGCTTGTTAAATGAAGTTTAATTTTCCTAACCCTTATTCTTTGGTGCAGGAAGGGTGACTTTCTTGCTCAGACTGATCATTCTGTTGTGCCTTTCTTATAAGAAGCTCAAATTACTTTCTAAATGTGGCGAAGGGAAAAGGAGGGGGAAGGAGATCAGGTTACACATTCTGCCTTCCATACTTTGCATGTACACTTGAAGGCTGGAGCCTTGCTGACTAGCAGAGAATATGCAATCCCTGCATGTGTTACAGCCCTGCCCCCACCCTGGAGGAGGAATGCCCAAGAAACACACAGCTCACAATTTTCCTTTAGCGTTAACAAAAAATGTGACTACTCTGGATCTGTCTCACCTAAAATAATTTCTATTTGTGTGGCAACGTTTTCTATGTGTCTTTATCGTACAGTCTTTAAAGGCTGCTATAAACACATAATATTGAAAGCATATATAGTATCATAAACCTGACAGTGCTCAGTTACTAGAGGTGTTTACTGTGGCTTACAGCTTCATTGGAAACAGGTTTTGCCGCTTAGCATCTTTTTTGAATACGATGAGTTGGGTGGATTATATAAGTTTCTTTTAGCTAGCAAATTACTATAATTGAATTAGTTGCTATGAGCAACCTCATCACTTTTACTACTCAGTAGTGTGATAAAACTAACAAATATGAGTTAAACATGATTGTCTCTATGAAATGCTAGCAGTGTATGACAGTAGGTAACACCACATCCACATACTATATGAACATCCCAGTGATTTTTCTTGATCTTTTAAAGCGGTTGTTGGAAAAGGCTTTCCAATCCTTAGCTGGTGGAATAATAGACTGGGCCCTTGAGCGTCAGTATTTCCCCAGTGTACCACCGCTTTTGTCTATTCAGTGCGGTTGATGATAATCATTCTATAGCATTAAAACTTTGTATATAAACACCAGCCCTTGGTAGCACATTTCTGACTTCTTCAATATAAGCAATTAACTTAGTAAAGTTGTAACTTCTCATTTTGCTGCATGGTTTAACTTGAATTTTCTGTCAGGTAAGCGAGCATTTATTTCCACTTATGCTTTACAGGCTGTTGTTGCTGAATAGCGCAATCAGTCAGCAGTAATGGGCGAGGTGTGTGCCTGTCATCACTCATAGCTTGGGATCCTGGAAGATTTGGCACTGTTAGTAGACACTCCTTTCTAGCTACCATTTGTAGATCATTTCCCTAAGATACACTTGTGAATGCAAATCTTAGTAAGCAACGAATGGAAATGAAGGTTTAGGATGATTGATCCTATAGTAACTACTGTAAATAATTAGTTACAGTATTAAAACATTTTAAGAATAAGATAACAAGCACACAGGTATAATCACCCTTGACAAGTTATTTGCTGTCTGCTTACACTAACAAAGAATACTAGTGATATTTAAAAAATAAAATTTGCAGGATATATTTTAATAATTACAGGATACATTAAATAAATATATGTTACTATACAAGATCATACAGGACAGTATGTACAAACTATACAAGTACATACAGGAAAGAACCACAAATGTAACAAACATGTTTACCAAGTGTGTGTTCATGGTCTGCAGTTATAGGACCACTATACTTATTTTTCTTAGTTTCAGATCTAGATTAGCTGTATCATCCCTGTTCCATTGTCTGCACCGGATCCGATCTAAATCTAAGCTGCCTTGCAAATTGCCCATTACAATTTCTTCTTGTTTGTGCATTTTACTCATTTACCCATATAACACATAAATCTCAGGCAGATGCAATTCTATGTAAATACTGGCACAAAAATGTTTGGAACTCTTGTTATGTGGATTTTGTTCTGTGGAGTTAATCATAGTGGTCAATAACTCAGAATAGGTTGTATTCTAAAATATCCCAATACAAGGCTGCGAAGGATACCAGCGTGTTTAGTCTCCGGTTCACGTGTTTTTCTTTGACACTTAGGACTAGTGTATTTAAAGAATTTCTGTCCTTTTGTGTGTGGTTATCTCTGTTTGTTGTTATTGTATTTATTCTTATTAACAAAACATGTATAGTTCTGCTGTGAATGCCTCTCCCATGTGTCACAAAAGACAGGCTTCTTCTAATATTTGAATATGTAAAGACTTGTTGGGCAGTTTGTAAGTATTTTGGTGTGATTCCATATATATTATTTAGCCTCGGATAGAGCGGGTGTTAAAATGAGATGACAACAAATGAAACCCTGACAATTGTGAGTCTGTCTGTGTAATTGGAAAGACACAGAACAGAAATGATAACTTGTAGTAAAGCACATGCCTGATATGTCCCTTCCTGCTTAAACTCCCCAAGAGAATTTACAAACATGTTTTAAATTAAAAAGATAAATGTGTCCTTAAGATGAGATTTTAAAGCGGATATATGCTGTATAAGCCTGAGTGCTTAAATAAAACGATATTCTATAAGAATGAATGCAATTTGATATGCTCCACACAGTAAGGTTCCCTGGTGTCTACTAAAGAGTAAACAATGGCAAATTACAAATGGCTTATTCTAATGGATTGGAAAAAAGGAGGTTGGTAACCTTGGGAGGAGGTCACACGGATCCAGGAATGCTTCTTTACTGCTGCCATGAGTAGATAAGATTACTCGCTGGGTGGTGAAGCCGGGATTACTGCAACTTCTTTTTCCCCTGTTTTGTTTTTTGCAGGAAGGGGGGTTGTTTGTTTATTATTCCATTCTGTTCAATTGAACTCGTAAACAATATCTCATAAATTAGATTGCAAGTAATACTGTGTAAATCCTGTGTGCATTGTGGTGGTTAATGTTTGCTACATTTTCCTATTGTAGACAAGATGCAGCAGGTCAAGGCATTGCATTAACACTTTAATGAAAGGTCTCTGTTTATACTCTGAAACAATCCCATTCTTTCTTGCTTTTTCTAGGTTTACAAAAATATGCATCCATTGTATACTGCCTTGGAATTAACGAACTGGAAATACGGGTAAAGTCACTGGCTATCAGAAACTTCTTCAGAAATAGCAAGGTAAAGTATGTCATGAATCCTGCCCCCCCCCCCCCCCCCCCCCCCCCCCCCCCCCCCCCTCTGAGCTAATGACTGAAGAAAGTTTTATTTACATTAAGTTTACCATTTATATAAACATTATTCATTTAGGTGGACTTAATGGGCCAAATAAATGCTGTGCATATTAAACCAAACCCAAAACTTGATACAGTACGGTGGACTATCAGTTTTTCTAAATTTCCCATTATGTACAGATTTGCTACAAGTATGTAAAAATTGACACGATTCATTCCAAAATAAGACCTTAATCTTGGCAAGCTTTTCAAATTATTAATGTTTTGCTTTCATTATTTCATAATATATAATATACATAACGCTACTATTCCCTCATTGTATATTTAACATGTTGTATCATAGAGAACTTTTACACCCTTTCCACATTTGATAGACACCTTGAGCACCCTATCTCTCTCCCACTCCCAAGCTGCGGAAATGGAAAAGTGCAGATGTTGCCCATAGCAACCAATCACATTGTAGCATTCTAGCGATCATGCTCTAGTATATAATAGGAAAGTGAGAGCTACAATCTGAAACATTTTCACTTTTTCGTTCCTGCAGCTTAGTAAATATAGCCCTGGTATGTTATAGATGCTTTAAATTAATTTGGAGCTGGGGACCAGTTCAGTTGGTTTTGTCTAGCCACATAACTTGTTAAGTTGAACACGTTTAAGCATTTGGAGTTTTTTTCCTGCAACTGTCTGAAAATACACTGATATACTCTTTAGTTTCAAGGGTTTCTTGTTCTGCGAACTTACAGTATTAAGTTGTTTTAGTACAAAGCAGTGGTCGAAGTTAGAAGTGGTGGTATGGACATTCAGAAGTGGTAGTATGGAAACATAGAAAATAATGGAAGTCAATAGAGATTTAACATTTTTCCATTACATTAGTGGAAGAAGTGCCGGTATGGCATACCCCCGTATACACCCCCACTTCGAGGCCTGTTACAAAGACATAAACCCCCAAAAAACTATTTCTAATTAGGTTGATGCATATTGTAATGCTACACTGGTTAAATAATGATCTATTCAAGCAAAACATGTTATTTTCTCTTCCATTAAAAATCTGCACCATGTGGGTAATGTAGGTAGTGAGTACGGTTTGACGTAATCAATATCCACATTCCTTGGTCTTGCTAACCCCTCCCTTGTAGCTAGAGTTTTCCAGGAAATTCTCTATCCCTCCGACTAACTAAAACCTTTTCCTCTGTTGGAAAATCTTTTTTTTTTTTTATTTACTAAAGTAAATACTCAAATGGGAATGATACCAGTCACACTAACATAGCAAAAAATGGGTTGAAGAAGATTTCCGTTTGCCAGGTTTCTGAGGTTGCTGTGATCCATTTATGTCCTGTGCACAGGTAAAACTAATTTCATCTTCAATCAAAACGCTGTATTGGAAAAATGAACCGTGTAATATGCGCACTGCTTTAAAAGGGCATTGCACCTGAAACAGTGGTTCTATACGTTCTATACCTGGACAGTGACATCACCCTACTAAAGGAAACCATGAGCCAACTGTATGTAAAAGAAAAGACCATGAATAAGAGAGGGTTAAATTAAGGCATATCGCTATCTGCAGACACTCTGTAGCACCTTGCATCACTCATACCAGTTACATTGTAACTTTAACTGTAGTAGACAAACGTTTAAAGGTATTGCCTATGGCAACTAGGTTCCAGTTACTTCAGAAGTTATTCGGGTGATTTGTATTGATCAGTGGTGTCCTACCTATCAAATGGAAAAACAACTATAAAAGCATTACATTCTACAACTTTCTACTGTAATGCTTTTAAAGTTGTTTTTGTCACAACTGATCAATACAAATCACCAGAAAAAAAATATGTAAATAGTGTATAAATACCTTAGAAAATATCTTTAAAAAAAATGAACCGGGAATGTACCTACTTACAAAGTATTGTGTTCAATGATATCGCTTTATAAGGTCTTATAGTCGTGCTGGCTCACGGATACGTGATTCTGCATTTTCAGTACATGAAGCACATTATCTGGCCAATAAATCCATACCATACACACTGCACATCTACGAATAATTCAGTCATTGTTAATAGCTTAAACATCTTAACTTTGCATGTCAGTTACTTCATTTGTAATTGAATTAGTTTTTTTGTTGGCTATGTTGACGTTCATCTTTCTGAATTGTTATTACAGTCCAGTATACATTTCCAGGTTACTTTCTTTGTCTTTAATACAATACATTAAAATGAAACGCTAGATTTTACATTTCAAATGTTTATTCTTGGTTCACACAAGATCCACGTTATATATATTTATTTTATGCCGACTTTGCAAAAATCTCCTCTCCAAGCTTGCTTACTGAAATGCCTTATGCATGCTGCTCATGGTAAACTTTCACCCCTAACATCATGGTAGCAAAATGCAAGTGTTCGTCCAGTCTGCCAATCCCTACATTGACTTTCTAATCTAAAATACTTTTTCAATGCAAGTCCATCAGTATGATTACACCCATACACCCACATAAATATACAGTTGTCTTAACCATTCTGTTCTGCACTCTTTCTGATAGAATAGATCCATGCCCCTATTCTGTGACGCGTGCTTTAAACGTAGCTCTTCATGCAAACTTACTAAGTTTCACGACCTCTGTCTTGAACATCTTCTGTACTTTCCTGTATCCTTTTCATTTTACGGAGTTTCTATGCGCTCAGTCTTAAGAGTCGCATTGTCGCATTGCTCTATGTATCTGTCAGCAATGGTTCAGTCATCCCCATAAGATAGGATATTTAGGGACAGGTGTAAATTCTTTGTGAATACTCTGCATGTAATATAATTAAAATTCATATTCACCCCCTCACATTTTGCTGATGTCTACACTTGCACATTACATCTTTTTTTCGTTGCAACTTTGGATCAGCTCCTCAATGTCCCGATACACTGCCTACATTTAATAATCTAATTTGTTATACTAGTTGGAATATTACTGGTGTATATATTTGTCATATTTTTAGTTTTAAACAGGGTTGACATCTTTTGGTTTCCCCTTCCTTATGATAGACTGCATCCGGTTCACACTATATGTTTCTTTTCTTGTGTTTCCACCTATATTTCCCCGATGTGTGAGACAATTTAAACCTCGGCTGTTCAACCACCTTATAAATCACGTTTGACAGCCGAGGTCAGAGAATTACACACTGTACAATTCTCTGGCTTTCTTGTGATTTTTGGAGTAACTGTTTATATGGCCGTATACTACGGTAGATCCAATCTTTCAATTATCGGAAGAAAATGTAAGAAAATTGCTGTAACTACCGATGGAAGCTCTGTAATCTGAGCTTCTATTGCTATATAGCTGCTGTAGCTTGATAGGAGAATCGGCCAATCAGTCCTGAGACTGACCAGTCACCAGCCTCTTGTCAATCTTCGCATCTCCTCTTCAGCCGGGATTAGTTGTACCATCTCTTGTTGGAACCTGATAACCTGTGTAAGTCAGCGCTTCTTATAAATGGTCACCCTAAACTGTTACCCACAAATTTACATCAAAATAATTGTGTTTTACATCAAGAAAACCAGAGGAACTTCTGAGTGCCTATAACCGTGATAAGAGAATACATATTTTATTTTATCACTTTGTTGAAAAGCATTACATGGTGTGTTATATGTACTCTAATAGCTGGTTCTCATGGCATATTGGTATATTCACTCTGTATATTTAACCATATTACACATATCTGTCAAATCAATAAGGTTCTGTTTCTAAGGCCCGGATTCAGACTTTACTTATTATTAACATAATCATGTCTTACTCAAGTGTGGGCAACACCCTGGGAATTTGCAGGGATGTATGGCAATCTAAACAGGAGTGACCAGTAGAAATGATTATGTAGGGGTATGTTCGCTAATGTCTGCTGTCTTCTGTTTCTAAGTGACCATTGTTTCAAGTGTAGAAATAATTCTGCATGTGTCTGTATTGCATTGTAGTTTGTTGGTCTACTACAATACAATAGTCTAATGGGCCATACAATTAAAAGGAATCAATACTGTAGAGACAGGTATTTTATACTGTTCATGTAATATTCTGGTAATGAAATGTTGGGCATATAGGTCTACTCGCGTCCACTGCACTCTATTACGCCTTAGGGTTTATAATAATTTAATATTTATTGAGACGTTCATGAAATAGAACACAATCTGGACCAGCCCAGTGAACATGTGAAGTTATAATGTGTGACCTAGATGTTAAAGCTAAGATTTAAAAAGAAATCTGACTGGTTTGTCCTAAATGAATGACTTTCTTTGATAATGGAGTGCTGTAATTATTTGTAATGTAGTCGGTGATATCTAAGCCATGAATCTGCGTGTGAAGCCATGACAGTATATTCTACCTGCATACTGCTGTGCTCGGACATAGATGGTAAATGGGTAGATTTGAACCAGTAATATTTTAGTTTGGAAATAATGGATTTTGAAGCCTTTTGAACAATATGTATAAACGTTTTGATTGGACTGTTTTCAGGACAGTTGTGACATCACATGTGACAGAGTTTTGTCCCGGAGCTGCACTACTCATCTGCTGCCTTACACTCTTCCCCAGCACAGTCTTATAATAATAATAGGCTTGCGTTATATGATGGTCTGTCGTCGCCTGCTCAGTGTTATCATTTCTCAAAAGGCTCTGAACGGGTGGAAATGATTTGTGTGGAAATTATACCAAAAGGGGGAAAGAAAAGCGACTTGCCATGTGTTAAGGCTGATAGAAGGGAGGGGTGCTGCTTTCATTTGCCTGGTTTTAAGGGAGCATGGTATTCTTATGCTAATCCAGGCCTTGGATAAGGAGAAAAGTAGCCCCCTGTACACAATGGAAGTGGAGCCAGAATGTCTGGCCTGTAGTCGAGCGCGCCTTGAAAAGCATGTCAGACAGGGCGCCTGAGGCAGCCTTTAGGGGCAGGAGCTGAAGGAAGAGGAGGTTCCTTGCTTCTCTGCTGCTTTATTGTGCTGGCACAAGGCCAGGAGGAGAGACTGCAGATGTTAGTTCAAGGAATCCAGCGCCATGGAGCACTCTCACTGCTGCCTTCAGCTTTCTGGGGATGCTTAACCCCTTCTGTAATGCAATCTGTGTCAACCGGTTCAGCTCTAAGCAACTGTTGCTGCACCAACATGAATACATCTACAAGGTGGTAGCGTAGACCTGAACGCGTCTTCCCTGTATGTTAACTCATTTGGGAATGTCACAGAAATCATTTCCATGCCTGATATCAAAGGTGTTGCAAGACGTTAACAAATAGCGCTGTGTTACCTGAATACCCGGCCAGGAAGCCTTGTTAAGTTTTACAGCTCGAGCACAAGGAAGCAATTTGGGGCAATTAGAGGCAATGAATGTCTGACACTTTCTTCTCTGCACAACTCTCTACACATATTCTATTCCCCATAACTAACTGTTCTGCTGGACATTGTGACTGTGTGTGCGTCTATTACACAGCTCATGGTTTTTGTGTTCAGCTGTTTCTACAAAATTGCTCTGATGGCTGTACTTTTGCCGCAAAATTATTAGGTGCAGTACACGCCATTATTTGTACACAAGCAAGGGACCACTTATCTATACGATATATATAATACATTGGTTGTGTTATGTAGTCTGCGGTACAACTCTAATCTACACTTATTCAAGTGCAAATATCTGCAATTCCTGTTTTCTGGTATTGCTAGCGGCCGTGCAATATTCTCTCGTTATGGTTACTCTTGTCTGTGATATGTTGTATTACTGTATTCTTGATCAGTATGTAAATGAATTTAACACATTTTATATATAGCTTTATAAATATAATAATAAAATTAGTCCATAACAAGTGCATTGATGTCTGGTTCTTTACACAATTAGCTGCTGTCCAGCTCTTTTTACATATGCTGTCTCCTAAGGGTAAGCACGTCAACACACATCATTGGACTATAAGTAGATAGAAAAGTGTATTGTGACTACTGCAGTGCTGTCTCATGGGCTGGTATAAAAACAAGACCAGTCCATCATCACCAGCACTACAACATTTAAAACACAATTACACACAATACTTACACACTACAAAATATTGTTACCTTGCAGGACAATATCCATCAGAAAGATTGAACAAAGTAAAATTCTTGGGCCCTGGGCACATTATCTGTTTTGATTGTATTTATTTATTTTTAATTTTGTCCGNAGTGCCCGCTAAAGAGAAATGTTAACCGGATAATCTTTCTAGTGTGTGGCCAATTTAAAAATATCTACTTTGTATGTTGTATGTTTCCTTAACATTTTTAGCAATAGGACATAGAAGTGAACTATCTGCCATGATATGTGGCCTGTGAATATTATGCATAATGCTTATTTTTACGTTGTTAAAATTTAATCTATTATGTTCACTAAGTGTAATACAACAGAAAGTTCAGTGCTTTGACTGCTGGAGGTTTGTGACTGCTACACACAGCATTCTCCCACATCAGACCTCTCGAGGAGGGCTCCCTATACAGTGCCGCATGCCGTAATTTGATTGTCACCAGAGCTTCCTGTCCCGAGGCGTTTTGTTTAAAGTGTAAACAAATGAACCCCTTGCTACATTTATGATGTCATTAGTCGCTCAACAAAACACCAGACATAGACATCAGAGGGAAACTTGTATCTTGACTGTCTGTGATAATTATTCCATAGTAAAATACATAGGGTTAGATAAGGATTTTAACATTGCTATCTGTTGAAGTTCATAATAGTTTGGGGAGTTGTCATTTTTTTTGCATTGTAGTAATCTTTTGATGCCAGATTCAAGGCTGCATAGGAAAAGAAAATCTGCTTTCATTAAGAGGCGTCTTGTAGCTGCCATTTATCAGGAAGGCTGTGTTGCATTACGGCTGTTAGTAGAAATGCACAGGAGTAGTTCCAACGTTAATCATTTCATTAAGAACCAGTGTCTGAAAATCATATCTGCAATCTCGCACCCACTGTTCTGTACATGAACACTTTGATCAGTGAATGTCTAAAGAGCGCCCCCTCTCCGTTTAATAACATTTGGCACCGGAACTGCATGCGTTTCAGGTGCCAAATACATTGTGTGCTTTATGCCCTACCCTGCAGCACATGACCGTCTTCCAGTCTTTCGTGTCCCCTAATATGGCTGCCCCCTGTTGTTACCCTGTCTCTCTTCCCTTGTGGTTATGAATCTTCTTTGTTTCCTAATTACTGAGAAGTCACAGATGTGTGAAAAGTAGGCCACAGGTCGAAGGCTGTGTGCCCCATACCCAATGAAATTGGAAGTGACAGGAATCTCTCTCTGCTCCACTACTAATTTGCTTCTGTGTTAAATAGCTCCAGAGCCCCAATTAAAATGAAAAGTTCTTGGGTTCTGACGAGCAGACAGATTGCGTTATTTATGGTGGAAGCAGTCACCAACCGTAATCAAGGCACATCCTTGAACAAATAGAAATAATTCCATTCAGGAATAGCGCCAGGCTGACAGGGTCGTGCAGGTCAAGCTCACCAAAACAACAAGAGGCCAATGGAAGCCAAAAACTTGCTCTCCATTCATCTTCACACAAATCTCACTTTGTCTACATTTAGCTTTTCAGGTGTTGGAGTCTTAACAGACGCGCTCTATGGTTTATAACTATTTTTACTACACAAATAGATATGAAGGCATCAAATGCAGAAACGTCATTAGAAATCTACCGGCTTTTCCCCTTTTCTTTTACTGATTTAATAGGAGATTGTCAATGTGAAAAAGTATGTGTCCCTTCTTATATTTATATGTTGACACGACTGTATATCTGAAAGATAAGCCACTTAAACTGTCACCAAACACACAAGTTGATTTTTTTTTTTGTATGTGTTTTATTTTAGCAGCGTTGGGCACCCAAAGAACAAAACATCGTAGAGAGCGCTTTAACTTGTACATTGTACTGGTGAAATGCTACCATCAAAGAGCTTGAGAATGGCGGAACATGTGCTTACTGCTTTGCTGTTCTGTTTTCTACTAGCAGTTCATATTGAAGGTAAGTGGTCACATTCTGTACATGCAAGTCTTTCCTGTTTCTTCTGCACCATCATAGAAGTATTCAGTGGGGGTGGGTTTTGTATTTGTGGGAATCACTTTGACATGTCTACACTTCAACTGTTGCAGTTTAGTTTCTCTTTCCTAACTAGGGTACAAAATGTGGCTCCCTACAATTGTCCATTTGCCTACACTGGCTCTCAGATCTCAGCATGTTATGTGATGGCAGAGCGTAAAAAAATCAGCGCTCGCTGCCACAAAGCTATTTACTATGTTTTGTGACACTGGGATGCCATGCTAGTGCACTTTTACCCAGGTTTCATTTGTTTTGCTTCTTTGTTTATTTTACATCCACCCAGGGGCGTAGCTATA
>JABWIB010000047.1:0-19534 GCA_016617825.1 Platyplectrum ornatum | reverse complement strand
TTTTTTTTTTTTCACAGCCCATCCAATTTCCCGAGCTTTACACCCTGGCTCTTAAGCCAACTCTTTAAGGCTGTAATGTGAACGGGGTATTAGAAGCATGAAAACCTGGGTTTGATGTGTATGCTACGCTCCTGCAATGCAGCACCTCCTTTAGGGGTGTCCATATTTAATGTTTAAATGACATGGCAGCTATCAGTTGGAAGTCTGGGAAATAGAAATTGTAAAGAAAGTATACATGGCACACACTTTCTATGATGTACAAGTAATCAGTAATTAAAATATTAAAGAAGCCTTTATTTTTATTCTACTTATATCTGCCCAGTCATGTCCAATGCAGCAAAAGCACACCAGAATAACAGGAACATAGAATCATCACTATTTCTTGTTTGTTAATATAATACACCATGTAGCTCTGGCCATTATGTAAATGCATTTGACCTGCGCTTGGTGAAGACTGTGTAAACTCAGGCGATTGTTTCCGTAGATGCAGGTTGGAGTTCTGCTGGAAAATTGGACAAGTTCTATGCATTGTTTGGGTGTTGTATCTGCAACATTAGTGTAAACAGTCTGGTATGGAGCGAATGTGTCAATGATTGGACAAGTGTATCCAGCTTAACCTTAATTAACCTAGGTCCCAGTGGAGCAGGACTCATGCGAAAAACAAAAATAGTCTCTGTACAGTGAGAAGGAATTTCACAACGCACAACTTTCTTACACAGTGCTCCACAAAATGGCCAAAAAGCATTATCAACTTATGTTATGTCATGAAACCCATTATGCTTTTGTTTTGGCATGTTGTGGTATTTAAGATCATTTCTGCAGCACTATAATCTATTGTATTGTATCTAACTCTTTAAGGACAGTCAAAATTCAAACCTTTAGAAATAAAGCTTTCAACTGAAAAAAAAAACAACAAAGGAAATAAAAGCTACTGTTACTGAAAAAAAGCAGATTCGGTGTACTTTGCCAGACCTCAGACTCCTTTGTGACTGCTGAAGCAATAAAATGAGTAGAGGGGGAAAAAAACATGTGCAGACAAGTTGTGCACAGAGACACGGGATTTCTTAACATGTGCTCATGCTATGTATTTTCTTTTAACATGAGCACATTGTTTTTTTTTGCTGTTCAGAATGAATAACAATTGTTAAGATTTTTAATATTTGGTGACAGATGCAGAACTTTATTTGTCGCTCTGGAAATCTGAATTGTACATAAGGGCTATGATCAGTCCTTACTGTACCGTGTCACCACCTTTCCCCATCGCCACCACACAGTGGAAGCACTTCTGCTTCTAGCTCTGTCCTTCCGTCTGACTTTTTACCAGGTTGTAATTCTGGTAATGCAGTGCTTGCACATGAGCTATCAGAACACATCTGGGTCCAGTCCCAGCTTATTTATTATTTTTTTTTTTTTTTAGGATTGTGCTGTTTAACATGTTATTCCTCTTAGCCCTTAGTAGAAAAACAGATGCTAGCTTAATAATGAGCCATATTTTCATCACTTTTTAATTACTAGTAATAAGGTTGTTGTTTATTTTGACATGCACGTGTGAGTTATCTGCAGCTTGATTCAGGAGGTGGTGTTAGCACCCTCCAGTGTTTATTACTTCCCTTTGGAATGAAGAGCCTTAATTCTTGAGGTTTATTGATCTGCATTGCGTAAGCAATCTGCTTGTCTATACATAGTCTAGCCATAAAAAGATAAATTGTCTCCAGCGACAGATTGAGCAGTCTTTTATATCTTTAGGAAGGATGAAACTTTCAGTACTCAGTGGGAGATATTTTTACTTGTTATAATTTATTTATGATTTTCTTTAGTAGCAGTTAGAGAGATCATTTCTAAGCCTGCTCTATCCAAAGCATTATTCTGCTTTTACTGCTAAAGTCTTTTTAGTTTAATTCTTTTTTTTCTTTTTTTTTTTATGTATTTTCTTGTATAGCCAAGTAATGGACAAGTATTTGCCACAGATGTGTGTTTTCTGCTATCTTTCCTTTTTCCAGACATTTCTCTTGCGGCGAGTCTGGCTACTTTGACCGCAGGATTGATAAAGACTTACCTGTGCTGTGAGGTCCCTCGATGGTCCTCAGATGGTGCTATTACTCCTGGAGTGGAATGATCAACTCTGCTCCAAAATTTTTTAAATATTACAATGTGTGATCCAGTGATGGGTTGTGGAATTTACATGGATCGCCAATGTTTATTCTTCAACTCAATCAGTTGATCATACCAGCAGTGTTATGCATTTGTAAGTGCCCATAGGAGATTATGAAGAGCTATTATCAGGGACACATTTCCCCACAGTAGTTTCCATCTTTCCTGACCTGTAAAATCCCCTTCCTTTGCTCCTCTGCCTGACCTCTTACTGATTGTATGTAAAGGGTGATACTGACATGCTGGTATCAGCATCCACTGGGTGTGGAGCGGGAATTCTCTTTCACATTATTCCATTTTGTGATAATGATGGCGACATGACTCCTAGGCTCGTACAATACATTAAACACTTCTTTGCAGATTTTATACTATACTAGTGGTCGCCAACAAAATGTTATTTAGATTTCTTACTCAAGTGTTGTAAACATACTTTTATTTTGTGTGTGTGTGTATGTATATATATATATATATATATATATATATATTTTACCAGCTGTCAACTTTTTTTATAACTTGTCTAGTGTGCTTCAAGGCAAATGTTTTCTTACATATAACAATCCTTATCAGACTATTGCATGTGCTGTATTCTAAACTGTATTCTAAAGTTATATCCCGTTCAGATTACCAGCTAAAGACCAGGGTTTTCATGAAATCACCAGGTTCCATGATAGCCCCGGCTTTTTGCTTTGAATCAGAACAGGGTTTTCTTTTTTGGAGATTCATAGAAAATGGGTTTGCCGAAAAAACTGGGTGCGACGCTGCCGTTTCATTGTGGACGAGGGAAATTCCAGGTCAGCACTGTGCAGTGTAAATGGCTGTGGTCCACTTGAAAACCCCGGGGATTTGCAGGCAGGAAATCTGACCATTACTCTAGTTATGTCTGATTATTGTAACCTTACATATTCTCTCATTTGAGAAACTACATATATCTGGGTTTCCATTTGGTATCTGTAAAGTGGGATCCATAAGGGAAAGCTATTCTTGTATATATTGTTGTTTTCAAACAAAACATTAAGACCACTCACAAGTAGATAATTGATTCTGATTGAAATTCCACCACTCGGGTTTGGATATATAATGCTGGAAGTGAAATGTAAGGATCTTATCAAGACTTAATTGTAGCAGCTAGATCTCAAGATCCAGAACTGAAGTCCGGAGCAATGGAAGAAGTTGCACAGACTAGCATATGCGCCATCTCTTCAGATAAAGACATGCGCAAGATACATAATGGGAAGTAGGTGTGCCGCCTGGAGAAACCTGATAATCTGAGCAATTTAATGCTGGAAATATTTGGTCCTAGCATTCATGTGGGTGTTACAAATCAAGAACAACCATTTATTCCCTTAAAGTATAAATATCTACATTAAGATTCTTCCTTGGTGGTGTGTGCTTTTAGGCATGGTTACATTTATTACTATTCTGCCCAGATGAATGTCACAGTGAGGGATGCGATAGAAATTTATTTTAAGCTTCTCTAATAGACTTACTCATTTTCTCGCCTTTTGTGCATTTTTGCCAAAACTTTGTTTGCTTTAGTACTGTCTGGCGATGTCCGATACTAATGCTGTAGGAGTGGATATTATCTGGTATTCCATGGATGTGGTTCTGATGTTTATAGCGTATAACCGGCTGCATGCTCTGCTTCTGGCTCATACATTTGCGACTTCAAGCTGGAAGTTCTGATGTGTCCAAATGAAACACTCTATGAAGGAAATGCTTTCAGTAGGAAAAAAAATGTAAATGATTTTGAGTGTCTGGAAAACCTGTCTGCGTGAGCTCCTTAGCTGCCAAAGGAATGTCATTCTTTCGTTCTTGGTTGTAGTCTGTCTAAAACGTACGTTTAGACACCATTGGCCAAAGTGCTATAGCGTGGATGACCGCAGTTGGAGTCTGCATGGTGTGGCATGCTAAAAATGTGCGTTTTCTTTACAATGTGGAATAATTGGATAAACCCAGAAAAGTATTTCTGTGGCCAGCATCATGTCTGTTCCGCACCCACCACGCACAGCTCACAGTCTATTACCAGCAGTCTCCTGCATAGCACATTGTCTCCTGAGTAGTATAAACTGCACAGACCTTTTCAACTTAACTGCTTCCTGCATAATTCTAGAACCACGTTATAAGCCAATGTGTGATAAAAACAGTTGTGCACATATTCCGAATCCTGCGCATAACTTCCCTGCAAATGATTGCCTTGTGGGGCTTATGGACTGTTCCTTGAATTGGACAAATCATGCGTATTATTATATAAAGTCGTCCACAGCAAGGGTGGATCTGCTTGTGTCCTTATTGGATAAGTGCATTATTGGACTATACTTGGTACTGTATTCTCAGTAATTACTTTTGCCTCCGTTATAGATGTATGTTTGGTTTGTCAAAGTTTAAGCTTTTGAGCAGGTTACACACTTTAGGGATAGTCGTCTGATTTGTGTGATTCTGCAGCATGATTTGACAGCGCTTGCTGGAAACAGTATTAGCCTGATTTGGGTTTTCAGAGCTCCTAACTTTAAATGATTAACCATGTTGCAATCTATGCAGTAAAAATCATATAAAGAAAATTAATATTTCTAAGTTAATGGGTATTATTTTGGGATCTTCAGAAAACTAGATAGAGGTGTGTACATTGGCATTGTTCATCTTATTGGGCTTTATACCCTGAGCAGATATCTTCTTAAAACATCTGTTCTTTTGAGAAATGTCAATGTGTACCTTACGTTCGAAATTGATAGAACATTTAATAGAACATCCCTCGAAGAGAACTGATGTCTTATAACAGCCGAGGGTGAAAAATAGAATGTGTCCTATTATGGCTTCTACTCACCTAATTGTTTAGTCCCCATTTGGTTTCCGCATTGTTTTCTTATGTGGTTCTATTGGCTTTTGTCAAGGTTCACAATTTTGGTTCTACTGCTAATACAGCATCCTTGTACTCCACACTTAAGGTGCCCATACACTATGCAATAAATTGTTCAAATTTGGCTAAATTGCGATTTCAAAAGATAAATTGTTCAAGTGTGTGNNCATGATTTTTCTTGGAAAGCTGCTAAAATCTGTTGAAATCACAATTTAAGTGTAGTGCAGATTGGATGGTGTGCTTAAACTAGATTGATGAAATTGAAGAAACTTAAATTGTACAGTGTGTGGGGAATGCACTTACTTTTTATAGTTCTTTCCATTACGAAACTACTGTCCACTCAAATTTTGATTGCATTTCTGACCAATTTAAGCGTGTGTGTATGGAGACATTTTAAGTGCCCATTTTTTTTAAAACAAACTTTCTTTTTATTGTTCACTTTTCAAGATAATTTTCGTGCTTAACAATTTATTACATAGTGTATGGCCACCTTTAGTGCTTCTTTGCAGCAGTAGTTAATGCTTGTTCTTATGTGTTTTATGTGCAGTGGAAATTCCAAATATGTACAATTCTGAATCCAGTAATAACTCTTATTACTGAAGCAAATAACTCTCCTCAAAGGTTGGTGACCTTGGGAAAAGGTATCCTAAAATTCTGTTACATGATGGCTGCGCTAATAGATTAGAAAGAACCTATTTCATATAGATTTATATCATGGTTGCCAACTCTCCCAGAATATCAGGGAGACTCCCATGGGTGGAGCTATCCACAGGACACACCCCTTTGGTGGCACAAGTTACACCCCTTTTGTGCAGCGCTTGTCACAATCTCCCTGAAATCCATTTGCAAAAGTAGGCAACCCTGATTTATATAGATTCTGACCTTTGCAGGGATTAGGATGAGCACATCATATCCAAGAGTTTATGGACCTGTCATCTTCTGCATTGCGCATATTTCATTACTTTGAGAGAGTTGAATGCTCTGGTCAAAAGAATAGTTGAATCTATTTTTCTTGTATCCCCTTATGCCTATACTTATTCAATAGAAGCACAATTCAGAAGTGAGGGCACATATAAAAGCCAGAAATCACAGAACTTCTTATCCTCTTATGTTGGCTACAGCTTGTTTTAGGTCAAACTGACAACTGAATTGCAAATTGTGATGCCAGCAATAATCTAAAATTCTTGTGTCTTGAGGTTTTATGTTATTATCTATCTGTTCAGTTACATACTATCAGTAGTGTCGTATAACATTTTGTCACATTTCTTTCTTCCTGTAGGCCTGAGTTTTGACCTCATGCCACACAGACCTGGAATGAAAGCTAACTCGGAGTCGAAAAAGCTGGAGGATGGTGTAACGCTGGCTCCAGAGGACACCTTGCCCTTCTTAAACTGCTACTGTTTTGGTTATTGTCCCGAAGATGCTACAAATAACACTTGCATGTAAGTATTGAATGTATTGTAGCATTTATGTTGCTGTCCTGCTCCTCTAGTTTACTGTATTTTTCTGACTCTGGTGGTGGTTGTGGTTTTTCATTTCATTATTTAAATGTGTTTAATGCTTAACCTAAGCTCGGCAAATCCATGGGCAAAAGAAATTAAGGTCGGATAGTCCACTGGGTGTCCATAAACGGTTCTGTCTGTAGACTCACTCTATTGTAGTAGTTGTATAGTCACACATTGGTATATTCTTATTGTTTTAATTAGAGAGTTGACCAAATGACTGATGGCTCTATACTGGAAAATTTCAAAAAAATAATTTTGATATCTAAACTAAAAGAAAATCCCAAAAGCTATAAAATATTTGTGAATATTTGTATTTTGTCTGGCTTATGCTGCCACCTAGTGTATAGTAATTATAATTGCCATGTTTAAGGATTCCCTTAGTCTTATTGATAGCCCTAGAAGAACTGAACCAAATGGAACTGTATTATAGGCTGCTATGAGCCAGATCAGTGCTCAAAGTGGGGAAGGTTGTCATGCCATACAGTCGCCCGTCCAACTAATTTAATTAAAGTACTATAAATATCCATTCACTTATATTATTTCTTTTTTCCATACCACCACTTCAACCATTGAGTCAGATTGGGAGAAAAATGTGAAGGGTACTTGTAGATTATAGGATTTTGCAGATTGTAACTCTCATTCTATTTTGCATATATATAATTTTTGGTTTGTTTTTTGTTTAGGAATTTTCATGTAATGGCAGCTATAACTACTTTGAGACAAATCTTTCATTTTGTTTTGATATTTTAATTTATTAAGTGACTGGTTTCTTTGTGAATTTTTAACTGGACAGCTGCAAATAGCTATTACTTCATTATTTTTCTTACAGTACAAATGGCCATTGCTTTGCGATAATTGAAGAAGATGAACATGGAGAAGTCACATTAACATCTGGATGTATGAAACTTGAAGGCTCTGACTTTCAGTGCAAGGTAAAGCAATACATTTTACATGGATTTATACTCAATTAGTTGGGTTAGTTACCATCCTCTGAATTGAAATGAATTGAAGCAGCTATGAAAAAACTACATGTGCACTTTAGTGTCTTTGACGTCCAGTTGCTTTTATAGTTTCGCACTCATGGGCATACAAGTTGCAGTAATATTAGTGTGTGTATGTATGTATGTGTATATATTATATTGTATGAGCATACTGTTTTGGGCAGTAGTCTGGTTTTCACTAGAAGACTATGAACAGTTCAGAAGCTTACAATGGTTCACCGCACCAATGTATAAAATGCTTGATTAATTCTTCATTCTGCATATACAAATTGCTGATAAAAATAAGCCTGCCTTATTCCATTATAGGATTCTCCCAAAGCTCAGTTACGAAGGACGATTGAATGCTGTCGAACGGACTTCTGTAATAAACATTTGCAGCCCACATTACCACCAGATGATAGACCAGGTAAATTAAGAAACTATGCATTGTATATACAACTACAAAGTATTCTGACGAATCCCTGAAATGTAATGTCTTAAGCTTATACCTAAACTTATGACTTCTTGTTAATACCAGGAAAATGGCTAACTCATGCTTTATCTTTACAGAAGGACTTTTTGGCAGAAGTGCATACCTCATTGCTCTGATAATATCATTAGTGGTCTGCTTATTCATCACAATGATCTTCACCCTCATCTTCTGCATTTGCAAGTAAGATTCTAATTCATTGAGATTAGTTCTGTGCATTGACAACATGCTAGTGCATGACAGATGTACCAATGGGCCCTTCTTTATGTGGTTTTTTTTTACATACCAGAATGAACATTTCTTCTGGCATGTGAACATCTTTACCATCTATCTTTTATGCTTTCCCCGCTGTCCTTACTTAAAATGAGGGTGGTGCAGAATGCTGGATTGTACTTAAATTATAAGTGTCCAACATTCGTCAACCAAACTTCTCTTGCCCTGATACCACGTTTTATTTATGGAGATGTCTTGGTGGAGCGGTTTACTATATCACTCACTGCCCCAAAAAGGAGAGTAAAAGAAGTAGACATGGTCAGGAGATGGGACAGGGAGACTCAAAGGTCGGTCGGTCTTAATTGTTGCTTGTTTATCGTATTTTTCAGAAATAAATTGAGATCTCAGAGAATGTTCTACAACAGAGGTTTGGATCAAGATGAGGCATATATACCAACTGGAGAGTCATTAAAAGCACTCATTGATCTGTCACAAAGTTCAGGCAGTGGCTCGGGGCTCCCTCTTCTGGTAAGTCATAGTGATGTTAGTTTTCCCAAAACATTTAGCATTTATTGTTGTGGGAAGTGTTGTCAAACCTTTTTTTGTTGTTTTGCAGGTCCAGAGAACTATTGCTAAGCAGATCCAGATGGTGAGACAGATTGGAAAAGGAAGATATGGAGAGGTTTGGATGGGAAAATGGAGAGGAGAAAAAGTGGCTGTCAAGGTGTTTTTCACAGCCGAGGAGGCCAGCTGGTTCAGAGAGACCGAAATCTACCAAACTGTGCTGATGAGACATGAAAATATTCTAGGTAAGCAGACATCACTCCATCACTCAAACGCTAGAATTAAATGTCAGGATTTCTCTCTGCAGGGAGAATGGTTTATTACAGAACTAGCAGTTTTAATACTATAAAGGATTTTCTGTATTTTTAAAATACTACACTTCTTTGTAGTAATGAAGTGGCTGTTTTGTGCCTGTTACTATAGTATTGTTTGTCTTTACAGGATTCATAGCTGCTGATATTAAAGGGACAGGCTCGTGGACGCAAATGTATCTGATAACGGAATATCATGAAAATGGGTCATTGTATGACTTCCTAAAGTGTGCCACTCTGGATACAAGATCTTTGCTGAAATTGGCCTATTCTGCTGCCTGCGGCTTATGTCACCTTCATACGGAAATATATGGTACTCAGGGAAAACCAGCAATTGCACACAGGGATCTAAAGAGTAAGAATATCTTAATCAAGGAGAACTGGACCTGCTGCATTGCTGACCTGGGGCTGGCAGTCAAATTTAACAGGTACGCATTTTAACATCACAACAGCTTATTGTCTCTATTTAGCCACATTCAGCATCTGTTGGACTGTAGACATTGCATAAAAAATATTCCAGCATGGTCACCAATAATATAACAAAACAACAGAAGTAGACCGCACTCAAATAATGGTCCCCAATGATACTGAATAATTACTTCAGGGGGTCAAATAATGAAAAAGGTAAGTTTAATAAATGATAATATCCAAATTGGCCCCACTGAAGGTGCTGCACCCACCCTGAAAATAAATTGACACAACAAAAACAAACAAAACAACAAAAGACAGGAAAGTCAGGTAATATTATGGGGTGCACTGATATCATAAATCCATAACATGTAATAACAATTTTATTAGTAATAAAGTTAAAATAAATTTTGGTTGTATAGATAGTAAGATCTTATATACTTAAAATAGAATAAGGTTGTGTGAAAAAGTAAGGAAATGAAGTGAATTAAAAAAAGGTTTATTCACTCATATAATATATAAAAAATATTGACCTAAATGTTGAAACTTACAAACTGAGCTGCCAAAATATAGTTACATTAAGGTATCTAAACTAGGACACGGTAATGGGAGGGAAAACTCAGTCACAGCAAAATATATATGGGTGCTAGCCAGCTACCTAGTCTGAAATACTTTTCATCTGATAATACAGGAAGTCAATGCATGGATCTAAAGATATGGTCTAAAAATATAGTATGTTTTAGTCCCTCATATATACCCCAATAAAGTGTCTCTAACTTGTCCCAATAGGGTCATCTAAGTAGTATTGTGACATGGTTTAACGGTAGGATACGGCAACATGTCTAGATAAATAAAGTGGAGTGATTAAATGCAATAATCCAACGCGTTTCACTATGGCACTCGTTTTTTCAAGGCCTATTGGTCACCAATAATGTAGTGCTACATTATCATTGTTAATTCTTATTATTAATAGCCTATCTGCAGTTGAAAAAGTGGAGTCTAAAGTTCAGCTCTATACAAAGACTCTGTTCAGTCTCCTTCACCTGTATGGAAAGCTGGATACACACTATGATGTAACACTTGTCGTGCAGCTAACATGATATTAAGAGTTTCTGCAGTGATCTCTGATCAGTGTGTACGTTCTAACAATCATCTGAATGAAGGGGAAAGTGCTGAGTTTGTGCAGAACACAACAGTAAAATGATTCCTATGCAGCTTGTGGTGTATATGCTTCAATACTACTTACTAATATGTTAACTACTTACTGATAAAATAGTGTGTGCGCTAAGCAGTGTACTAACTGCTAATGATTTTGGCCTTTGCTGTCATGAGGTCATAGTGTCCTCTTTATCGGATATGTTTGTACGGTTAGGCACGGTTATGCCTCAGTATTATGTTAAAAATTAAATAATGACAATGCTGTTGAAGTCCAGATTATCATTTTTTTTTTATTCATGGAGTTGAGCAAAATACTATGAATCTTCAGGCTCTCACAGCTGGACAAATAAACATAATTCTAAATGACATGTTTATTAATACCGTGTTCAAAATCATACAATGGCTGTTGGTAGTCTTTTGTATTTTGGTTTTGTCTCAGCAAACGTAAATAATGTGGTGTTTGCAAAATGGTTGATTTTAAATTGATTTTACTTTCCTGCTTTGTCTTTTGTTAATTAGCAAGTCGTTAGTTGGGATGTTAATGAGTGTGATTCCCAGGGGTTATTGGTTTGCTCTTTAGGTTTCCTCCTGATATATACGTTTGGCATTGTTTATTTTGTCAATTGAATGCTG
Source organism: Platyplectrum ornatum (assembly GCA_016617825.1). Taxonomy (NCBI): domain Eukaryota; kingdom Metazoa; phylum Chordata; class Amphibia; order Anura; family Limnodynastidae; genus Platyplectrum; species Platyplectrum ornatum. The sequence continues at coordinate 8,267 of JABWIB010000047.1, read as the reverse complement.
TATATGCACTGGTGCTGTGTAGGCTGAACCGTGGTATTAAAAACTGCACGGATGCAATAGTCTAAAACATAGTTCAAAAAATCAGTCCTGTTGATTTATATATTGGGCCGTACTGTATCCTAGTGCACATGCTGTATATTCAGATGCAGTGTTGTTGTTCAGTCCTGCTTTGGTCAGCACTGTATAGACAGTGATAGATGAAATGTACTTAGTTACTTGCTCTTTATATTCCTTGGTGCAGCAAAGCAGTTCAAGAGAAAAAGAAATAAATCTATAAATCCGTCCCACTTGCAGTTCTGGAAACTTTTTGGAAAGATAATAGTGGTTGTTACTGTCTGCCAGGCATCTGTGAGTGTGCTCCCTTTTGCTGTATCTGGAGTGTTCCTCCCAGTTGTACCTGTCTGTCCTGTCATCTTCTCTTGTAGGTTTCATTTTAAGCACTAAGCACAATAAACATTAGCAACTTGTTTTATTGTTGTGTTCTGAAGATTACATTTAACACTGGGTGTACAGCATGCACTCACTCACTTCCCCATAGAGACATATAGGGGAAGATCTATAGGATCTGAGACAATGCAGTCCTATGGGGGCAATGATCCATCAGTGACATGAGCCTTTCACAGGGGTGGCAGACAGACATACTGGATGGCTTATACTCGAGTCAATAAGTTATCCCAGATTTTTAGGTGAAATTAGGAGCCTCAGCTTATATTCAGGTCCATTTATATGCGAGTACATACGGTATATGTCTAGTGGTTTCATGGGCATGGAACAAAATATACAATAATAGTAGTTGTTGAGATGTAGCCTGGTTTGTGTTTTGATTACATTTAACAGGCGCATAAACACATGCAGCAAACTTTTGAAATGAATGATTTAGATGCATGAAATCTTATACTTAAATATATAGACCATTAAAATACATTTCAGTAATGCTTGCATATCAATTTTTAGTGACACCCATGAAGTGGATATTCCCCTGAACACCCGTGTGGGCACAAAACGTTATATGGCACCTGAGGTATTGGATGAGAGTTTGAACAAGAATCATTTCCAAGCTTATATAATGGCTGACATCTACAGCTTCAGCTTAATCATTTGGGAAATGACCCGCCGCTGCATCACTGGAGGTAAGGTTTTACGGAAATATACAAACGGACATAAAAGTTGTCTGTGAATGATTGTGTGTAATATCTTTTCACCAGGGGATTTCATTTTTTATCTGAGCATTCTGTTCTGCTGCAATCTCTTAGAATATAAAAAAAAAAAGTTATGTGGCCCCCCCAAAAGCTAGAAGTGTTAAGTGGCCTCTTTATTTTGGCTGGCAAAACTAACGTGACTAAGAGAGTAAAATCGCCTTTATTAATGTGTTTATTAGCCATCTGTAATACCACTTTGTAGAAATTCTGAAATAAAAAAACTGAAATTTACAAAAAACTGATACATTTTGTATTGTTGTAAGTGTCTCAGCAGGCCTGGGTACGTTCTATTATCATTTTTGTACAGTGTGGTTGTGGTAATGATGAGTTCCCAATGCATATTGGGACAATCCTAATACATATATATTGTGTAACAGGTACCCCATACAACAGAGGATTGCCCTGCATAGGCACCCATAGATACTCAAGTTATTGAATCCTGGGTGTCTGCATTCAGATATGATTGTTAACTTTTTCACAGGTTGTAGTTGTAAAGCCTGTCAGACTGGCAATGTGATCTCCAGGTACAGACAGACATTGGCATGTTGGTGAATCTTTGTCAACCAGTCTGTACTATTAACAACATTGAGACCGCCAATTGCACCCCCTTTAGGGGGGAGAACTAATGCTATAGTGGGTCTGTGTGCCATGGCACCATTCTGTGCAAAGCTGATCCAGGAAATGAGCTTACAAATAATAAAGCACAACTCTGGCATATGCTGTGATTTAACTTTGTTTCCCTTTTTTTCCCTAGGTATTGTTGAAGAGTACCAATTGCCATATTATGATATGGTGCCACATGACCCATCCTTTGAGGACATGCGTGAAGTTGTGTGCATGAAGTGTTTACGACCCACAGTGTCGAACAGGTGGAACAGTGATGAAGTAAGTGGCGCTTAGAACTCCATGTTACCCTTTTACTGCTTGAGAAGTATTTATAATGAAACTGATCTATAACCTTGTATGTAAAATATAATGAATAGATTACCCATTAAGTTACCTGCAGCTCTATTAAAGAACAAGTTAATGGTGGAGTGTACTTGTTCTTTGTAACGTTTCATGTATTTGTGTGTAGAGGGTAGAGAGATTCTTTAGAAACCCCTTTATGATTATTCCAGAGGCTGAACACATTCATTCCTTAAGAGGTTTGTGATGTGGTGAATAAATAAACAAATACCATTGTGTCTGCCCGTAGTGGTGGTCTGTCCTCACATTTTCCAAGGATTGTTTGTGCAAACGTTCAGCATTTTCACCAATAATATCAGATCATGTTAAAGTGCCTGGGACATGCTCTGTAAGAGAGCGCAAATTGTAACTTTTTCCCTTTTTGTTCTAAATCCTGTTGGTAATGTTTTTATGGCAGTTTATAATATCTGTAAAACATGTGTTGCTTTGGAAGATTTACAACATTTTAGTATCATAATTTTTAATACATATTATTTATAACCTTTGCGGTTCACTTTTAGCGTTGGGAATTTGTAACACACATAAATAAAAACCATATTACTTTAATAATAAAGTATCGCTAAAATATTTGTACATGACCTTGTCAGTTGCTTCCTCCTTCTGTAGCTTCAGTGCACCATTAATCTTTTTTATTAGGGAGTGAGTCAGTGTTGCAGAGTAGAAAAAAAATGGTTAAAAGTTCTCAACTTGAACAGATTGATAACTTCCACGTACATTTCATGACTAATAATCTGTAATGTTTTTCTTCAGTGCTTGAGAGCAATCTTAAAACTAATGGCCGAATGTTGGGCCCAGAATCCAGCATCCCGTCTCACCGCTCTAAGGATCAAAAAGACCCTCGCGAAGATGGTGGAATCGCAAGACGTCAAGATTTGACAGTGGGTTAAACTGTCTCCAGCATAAGGACTCTGATTAGAGGGAGCGGAGTGCAAGTGGGGACAACTGAACTGACGAGTGATTCTCCATGTGGCATTTTGCTGGCTGCTATAAATTGAATACAGTACTATGTAGATTATTGTGCCGAGCGCATCTCCTCATCTTCGGGAGCCTCTGTCTATGTCAGAACAGAAATATTTTTGTTTTTATATTTTATCAAGACTTCTTACAGATTTCAAAGCTCCATTTTAATGAGTAATACATGCATGTTCAAGCTATATTGCTTTCTGTGAAAGCAGCAACCATGTTAGAACATTTTTTTTCATTTGCTTATGCACCCTCTCGGACAAGAAACATGTCAACGTTGCCTTTAAAAGAACCATTCATGCTCAAAACAAGAACTTTTATTTTTATTGTGCCAGAAATCTTTATTTTTCTTTGTTTTACATGTGTTTTTTTAAGTAACCATAGAGCACCCATGGACCCATGATTTTGACATAGTAACAGCCTTGTTTACATGACTCCTGTGGTCTTAATATGAATTGAATGTTGGAATGATGATGAAAATACATTGGTAATTCTTAAAGCTCTTTATGTTGAAGCCGCAAGATGCTTCTTCCTTGTACTCCAGAGTTAACGTGTTATCATTTTGGACTGAGGATAGAAATAGAAAATGCAAAAAAAATATAATTTGTGGCCCACTTTATAGAAAAAAAAGCTATTACATCTGCTGAGTTTTGATAAATATTTAATCAGGATTGCTGTGTTCCTTGGTATACAGTAGAATAAGAGTAATGCTAGGCATTCAGGCTTCTATTGCATGTGGATTTCATTCAAGGGCTGTTGAAATCAACATTAATGGGTAAATCTAGTCAACCTTCTAAAGAGGGAAAACTATTTGTTTATGTAAAGTAACCAATCATAGTTTACTTACCAGCTGCTATACTATTTAGTATAAATATTGAAATATAATCTCCACTATTTAGAATGTTCATTCATTCAGTTTTGGCATTTTCCATGTTGTGACAACAAGATGGTGCAGGGTCAAAAAAACACAAATTCAAGATGATTTCCTAAAATCATTGCTGTACCTGTGCCGTGGAGTTTTCCAGTGTGATTTCATTATGGTGACTGGTTACTCAGCAGTGGCACATCTAAAGTAACTGCTATGTGATACCCTCAGTTGTGCCAGTGATCAGAATACAGCCTCTTATACATTGCTGTTTTGGTTTCTTTATTCTACATTTGTGTTGCTAAAATCTCCTTAAATGTGTATCAAACATTGGTCTCCACACCATATTCAAGTATTTAATCGTGTGAAATGTCTTCACTGTTACCATGCTATATTTACATGACAACAAAACATGTATTCATTATCTGTAGTGCCATATGCTGGGATCAGTCTTGTACTGTGTTTATCTGTATACACAGGAGCCTTGTGATGCATGCACTAAAACTTCATCCATTATTACGGTTTTATTTCACTTTAAATACAAAGCAAGCTGGTTTGCAATGCGTATTCTTCAACAATGGTAATTCAACTCATTATAATCCTTTAGTGATATGTTGTTCTTAACAAAAGAACAACTATGCCCTATTACTAATTAATAGCACAAACAATGTTCAGCGTTGCCATATATAATGGCAGTATAGTGATGTGTGGTTTTAAATGACACGATCTCCCAAGAGCCTTATACTTAGTTGCTAGATCTAACCTATTTTGAGTGCCAGCTCCTGAATGTGCCACCTTTTCTTTAGGTCGCAGGTGATCGCCTGCTTCTAAAGTTAATTAACGTCACTGATTCTGTTCCGTCCTAGGCCAAGCACCACAACCTTAATAAATGTACTGGAAGTCTCATCACATCACACCTTAAGCCTTAAATTATTTTGCACACCTTTACTATATAAAAAAGTGAGGCTACAATTCTTCTAGAGGAACCAAAAACGTGTTGCTGCTCGAGACTGTTCTCTGTTTTCTGATAAATTGCATAAAATAAAAATGTAAACTATATACAGACCACAAGATAATCAAAACGACGCTTAAATCAATTACAGTCATTTAAGTTGCTTGTGTAACTTTTTTCCTACATGTTTAATTGTAATGTAAATTGTTCAGTATTTTGAATCTCCTTGAGTCAAGTATGAGACTTAATTTATATTGACCCTCATCCAAACCCTTAACATGTTTCTTTATTGGTTCCTTGTCCTTTCCTGCAAAGGTGAAAAGGGTGAATCTGTAACCTTTGATAATGTGTTATGTCCTTATGTACCAATGTCTGATCTGAATTGTGTATCATAAATGTGTACATTAAAATAACATTGTAGGTAATATAGTAAGTGTAAATAGTTAAGAGAATGATAACCTAAATCAGTGGCTATACTATTATGCTATATAAAAATGCCATACTTGTAGAATAACCTTTCAAAATGTAACACTAAAGATATTTTGTACAGCATCTGGTTTCAAAGGTGCCTTATGTTAAGTTTACCATAAATTGCTTTGTCATGTACACAGACTATGTCCAATGTATCATTTCTAAGTAAATAAGCTTATTTTAGTAAACCTTTTGTCTTGTATGTTTCTGATAGTGTAAAGTATGCATTTGAGTATTCTGCTTTTTTATTTTTGTTTTTTTCTCTGTAAAGGGAAATAAGAAGTAACCAGATTTACATTAAATCACATTAAATCCCAGGATATTGGAAGAATTGCCTAAAATTCTGAGAGGGTTGGCAACCCCAAGCTACTGTGTCAAATTTATGACATCCTTATGTTGGATACCCTGCTCCATATCACCTTAGTGTCTTCTGTTTTACGTTGACGGTTTACTACCTGTTCCAACCCTCAAATGACAAGGAAGTCTTGCTCTTTTCTTCTCCTACTCTTCTACATGCCGTAGATCCCCTTAACCTCGGAGGCTATCTTCTGTGCTTACTTCAACCCTCATTGTAATCTGCAATCTTTCTCCTCTGGTACCTTTATTCAAGCATGCGATAATCACTCAAATTTCAACACTCTCCTTCTAATTATCGTCCCATTTTCCAACTTCTATAAACTGTTTGAGAGACTTGACTATTTTTGGCTCGCAGATTTTTTTTTTCTTTACACAGTCTTCTGTATCCTCTTCAGTCAAACTGCACCAGGGTAGTTCCTGGATCTCTCTGTTGACCACTCACAACTCATACATACACATGTTACAATCACTAGGTATAGAGGATTATCTTTCTTGAAAATATGTTTATTGAGAGGTATCATGAAATTTAAACAATGGACCTGCAAAGACCAATGGGAAGCAATGTCACAAATACACTTATAACCATAAATACAGGTGAGCGCTAGTTTTCCATGTAAGGGTGAATATAAATACATCTTATTTTTTTAATCACTCTTTCAGGGTTTTTGGATTCACTTCATCTGCTCTTCCCCTATCTGTTGGAGTACCATAAGGCTCATTTTTAGGTCCATTGCTCTTTATATGACTTTACTTGGATTTCAGTATCCTCTCTGTGTGGATCACACACAAATATATCTATCCATTTCTGGGGGTGTATTTACTAAGCGGCGAGATTGAAAAGTGGGGATATTGCCCGTAGCAACCAATCAATTTCATTTTACACACTGGAGAATGTGAACTTAATTCTGAGAGCTTGAATCTGATTGGTTGCTATGGGCAACATCCCCACTTTCCAATCTCACTGCAATCTCGCGGCTTAATAAAAATACCCCCTGATCTCTCATCAACTCTGTTGGCCAACCGATAGGTTATTTGGTGGGTGTCTAAATTGTCCCAGGTCTGTGTCCCTAGTCTGTCAGTTCCCCTACGTATCAAATCACCCATCTCTCTTCTCTTTCCCCATTGCACGGCACTGTGGACACTTTGTAGTGATAAATAAATAATGTAAATAATAATTACAAGACTTTCCCTGGGCTGCGCACACTCTCACTTTCTTTCCCCTAAAACTCATCTTTTCAGACAAGCTTACCAAGTTCCTCAACATACATTTTCTACCCTACTAATAATTAATCTGCCACTCAGTTCACTTTTCTAGTCCCAAACAACACAAACTTGGCACTCCATAATAAAGTTAACCTCAATTTCTGCTGCCAACACTGCTGTGACTGGATCATTCAGAGCATGGTCCTGTATGGAGGGGGCGGGGCTTAGCGAACAAGAAGTGTTGGTATGCCATACTGGCCCACTTCGAGGCCTGCTAAAGAGTATAAGCTTGCGGGCAGGGTCCTCTTTACCACCCATTCTTTCTGTTGCCACCTAGTCATGTGTTATTCATTGCTGAATTTGTAAAGCTCTATGTAATCTGATGGCGGCGTTTTTATCGCGGCTTAGTAAATATACCCCCCTGTGTCTAAAACAATCTGAGTGCAGTCGGAATAATAGAAGTGCAGATCAAAATGTAAAGTTTGGGTAGCTATCCATAAGTAGGTGGCTAAGCATTGTATTTACTTTGGTTGTACCCTTTACAAGATGAAATGTTTAGAAAAGAGAAAACTATATATATATATATATATATATATATATATATATATATATATATATATATATATATATTTTATACTTAAGTGTACCGAAAGTGACAATATCTGTTATTCTGGATCTGTGCATATGATGAGGAAACCCCTGTATTTATTAAGAGGGATCTTAACCTACAGAAGCTCAGTTAGAAAGTGTCATGCTCTTATGTCTGGATGGGTCAGGAACAACAGTTTCCTGTTATCCAATAGCCCTGCACTGTATTCATCCTTACAAATGTATGTATCAGTCTGTCCTATAAGCATCCAAAGAACCACAGTTACGCAGTATTTGTTAAGCTGCGACAGTCTAATAAATTAACATGGATGGTACATAGTGAGGATCAGACATGAGTTAGCATAACAGTTGTCTGGCTGGCAACCAAAAAAACCCCATGGAAAAGTCAGTTCATAGTGCACACCACGCATCATTTAGGATGCAGAGATCGGGACATATAAGCACCGCCCCTTTGCGTGGCAATAGGACAACATTTTATTTTTCATTAACCCCTTTAAGACACAGCCTATTTGGTCCTTAATGACCAAGCCCTATTTTACACATTTGACATGTTACACTTTGTGGTAATAACTTTTTAATGCTTTAACGCAGGCTTGTCCAACCTGCGGCCCTCCAGGTGTTGCAAAACTACAAGTCCCAGCATGCTTTGTCAGGAATAAACTGTGTAAGCAGTTAAAGCATG
>JABWIB010000046.1:216512-229909 GCA_016617825.1 Platyplectrum ornatum | reverse complement strand
ACTTCTACTGTGACTACATGAATTAGAAGTACAGTAACATAAGTGGTGAATATGGTAATGATGTCTGTTTCAATAACTCTTACAGTGTGGAACACCATTTAAAATTATTAAAATCAATATATAACAGTAATTTCCTGTAATAACCATAAGGTACTCTACAGCTACAATGAATGATTAAGTGAACTGCCTGAGTAACTAACACTGCTGAGTTTAATATAAGCATGATATAGCAACACAAATGCATCTGATTCCAATGGCAAAGGCCAATTCAGAAACAATCAAAATGTGTAGCAAACAAATCAGGCGTAGACAAGGGAAAAGGGAAAAAACACACAGGAGGAAGTCATTTGGAATTGGTAACCCATTACATTACATGCAACAAGCATCGGCTATTGTTATGGTGCTTATTCCATTTTAGCCACAGATAAAGCTAAACACACGTATTATTACTCTACACAGTATGTAGTCTAAATAATATTTATACAACAACGTACAAAGATATAAATAGATCATAATATTTTATTACTATGTGAGTAACTATTACTAGACTATTATGACTATTACTAGAGTTATGACTTGACAAGAAAAATACAGCTGTTCTACTGAGAAATAACATGAAATAAGCACATAAAACAAACGCTATACACAGCTTGGAAATAATCCTCATTGAGGAGGAAGAGACAAACATGGTCACAAAAGCTGTGCAATTTCAAATGTTAACTAAAACCTGACTTATGTTTTCATATAGGCACAATGCACTATAGCAGGCCATATGATAAGTTAGATATAGTAAAACATTTGAAATAACTTACTGTGTAATGTGCAATGCACATGTTATCTTCTGAAAGTCGACTGCAGCAAGTGATTGAAATGTGACTATGCCGTCAGTTGAGACAGTATTGTGCCTTCAGGAAGTACGGTGCTGGCTGACGTACTGGTACTTGCCAGCCTCCCTATCCCACAAAGTCAACACAGATGGAATAAAGTTTAATAATTAACAAGATGGTGTCATTTTTTGCGTATTTTATCAATAATACAAATGTTAAAATGTGCAATACAGAAGAAACCTCATTACTGTAAGCAGGTAAAGATGTACAGCATTGCTAGCAGGTTCTTTATAGCGATTAGAATGCTTTTTAGCAAGAACCTCAGAGTGCTAAGTGTTATCACTGTCACAGCTTCCGCCTGGGAGCAACTTTATTTAGCTTTTAATACACTTTAAATGACATTTTTTAGAGGACCTTTAGGAGATGATCTACTGAACTTAAACCTGATGAGGATCTCATGAAGCGAATTCAAAATCTAAATCAGTCCACTTCTCTCTCTATGCTGCAGGCTTTAAACATATTATGACCCAACACTGAATCATTTAGCTACAATTGCATTTGTTTTTCTTGTTGTCTTTTTCACACTTATTTTACAGTTACATTATCCAACTTTCGATTTCTCCCTTCCCCAGCTACATGAGGTGGGGCAGTGAATGGTGAATTAGTGCTTTTACTATGGGTGGTCGGGCCTTGACGTCTCTCCATAGTAGCGATCGGGGCTGAAAGCAGTGATTTGGCACCTGACTGATAAAGACATTTGTAAACATACCTTATTAATCCTTATTAATTGGGGAATTCTGTGACCAGAAACGGTTAGTTTTGGGGATAGCCAGCGAAGAAGGCTCATTTGCCGAGTACCCGCAAGCATTTGCTGAATAAGGAATGTACTAATGAACTTAAGAGCGTAAAGTTACGAGTGAGCAAACCATGTTGAATTGCAGGGGAGGTAAAATGAATGTCAGTGTGTGCATGCAGGGAGAATACTTTATTTTTGTATTTTGCACACAGATACTGACCAATGTTACTGTTACACTGTTATTAGACTTGTGCTATGAAATGTCATCTGTCAACTCTAATATGGTTTGCAACGAATGAAATTTACCTTCCCTGCAACTCAACATGGTTTTGCCCAATGAAAACTTTACGTGTAAATTCAATAGTACGTTAAGTCTGGATCCATTCCTAAGTCAGGAGACATTTTACACGTCCTGAGTGGGACAAATTATTAGTAATAACGTGGACTCTATGCATTCTCATCTTTCCCACATTATAGTCATTGTCCTTTCTAGAGTCTCCCCCTAGTGTTATGATGTGTACAGCTTGTATTTAACTTCCTTTTAGCTAAATAATGCATTAAAAACCTTTATACATTGCCCTCTTCATATAAATGAACTAAATGTTACATGATAATTTCTTTGCTGATCCATTTAGTTACTTTTTCATTACTGATCGTCTTTGAAACTAGTTGTAAGCCTGACAATGTCTGAGTAGATTTATTACTTAGATTATTTCATTGTTTTCTATGCTATGTTGTAATATATGACCATGTGACCAGCATTATGTCACTTGCAATAAATCCAGAATATGTGTTGACGTTCTGTAATATTGACTGCAGATGGGACACTGAACAATCATTTATCTCTAATAATACCCCATTCACACTACCACAGAAACCTGGGAAATTGCCCGGTCATGCTGTAACTACCGGGTGGTGGCTCAGTGTGAATGCTCCATCCGCAAATTGACCCTGGATTTGGAGCTGGGACATTTGCTGGGTTATTCTCAGGTGTGATACGGGTAACTGCCTGTGTGAATGGTGCTACCCAGGTTTTTTCAACATGGGTCTCAAAGAGAAGAGGTGACTGGGGAGATTAGAGTTGGTGAATCTGAAAGCTCCTGTTTTGTTTACATAACTCTTATTACCAGGGCTGGCCTGGATGCAGTGTGAATAGGGTCAACCCGGGAATCTCCCAAGTCTAAGGTGCATTGTGAACAGGGTAAACACAGGAATTTCCCAGGTCTAATGTGCAGTGTGAATAGTGTATTACAGCTGTGAACACCATAGTACTGACATTATTCCACCATATTTAGATACATATTAAATTGTAAGAAACAGTTTTATAATGTTACCATTATATGTTTTTCCACATATTTTTAGACTGAATTGATTGAATGTCCATTATTTTATAAATCACAAATCTCTTAGATAAAATAGTCCATTTTGGGTTTTAGTGTTTATTGCTGCACCTTTTTGTACTTAAATCCTGATATAATAAAACATAAAAGAATATAGCTTTCACGCTAGGAACATCTATTCATTCAAATATATAAACAATGTCTGCACATAAAGTCCAGTAAAAAATCCTTATGTTTTCTAAACCATTTTATGTGGGGTCCTCCTGTTTCTAATCCTCATACTATAGTTTAGTATATATTGAAACACCTCTGTGGCAGTAAATGACATTCTAAATGTGATTTTCTACATATCACGTTAATGTGCCCAAAGGTGAACTGTGTAATGTAAGTGTCATTATATTGTTTTTCTTTAAGGTCACTCCTTGTGTGAATGCACTTACAAGAACAAGGTTATGTGATTAACATTACATATATATTATCTCTGATCTCTAACTTCACATATTACACCACTGGCCTTATCTCCAATCCTTACTCCAACTCATGTACTCATTAACCTCCAATCACACACCTAGATTCTGTAGGATTGAGAATGTTATTGCCAGAGTTACAGTAGATAAAGCAAATGAAATCGATCTAAATGTATACATAAAGGTTAATATTGTGTGCAATGTGGTTGCATTTGGAAATATGTCTAGCGATCACATGTAATCTTTATCCAGTGGGGGGCTGTAATGTAACAAACAGAAACATTGATTCACAGAACACGTAGAGCTCCAGTAAGTACATATTAAGGGACTGATCCAGAGTTTTAAAGTAAGGGCAATTATAGACCTGAGCAAAATCATGTTGCAATGTGAGAGATGCAAATGCATTTTATTATAATGAAGGTAACATACTTTGTTTTAGGGTTGTGACTGTTGCCTGTTACCACTGCGCGTCCCTTTAGTCTTAGTGTCAGCTGGTGTGTTAGCTGTCAGTTCTGCATGTGGTTTTCCATGTAGTGAGTACTTGCTGATTAAAGGAACTTATTGGTCTAAATTTACTAAGCAGGGAGATTGAAAAGTTGGATGTTGCACATATCAACCAATATATGTACATTATATATATATATATATATATATATATATATATATATATATATATATAATCATACCTCCCAACTTTCCCGAGTCTGAGATTGGAACACATATGCCTCAGACCCATACTCCACCCAATACCCACCTCTTTTAATGCCATGGTCACGGCTAACAACTTTTAACATAAAAACAAGGTTGGTCCCCAAACTTAAGTGGCGGTATGGCACTAAGCCCCACACCCTTGTATGAGCCCCGCACCCTCTGGATCTGGCGAACAAATCCTTTAAATGTTGCCTGGCATTGTTCTTACTGACTGGCAGCGAGGCGCAGGTCGGACGCTATACAGTGCATCCTCGGATATGGGTCTCCAATCAAAATCCCTTCTGTTTTTTCAGCTGGATCTAATACCCGGCTAAATAAACCAAGGGCCCAATTCAATCCACATTGCGTCTTTTTATCTCGCGGCTCATACAGAAGCATATAAAACAAGGCAAATTTTCATTACCGTACCAGATGGGAAAAAGCACACGACCAGCACCGGATTGAATCTGATCCTAAAGTGTTTTTAAAAAATACCTGTTCAGATTACCTACAAAAAGGCAGGGCTTTCATGAAAACCCAATGTTTTGGCATGTAATCTGAACGGGGTGTTACCAGCTCTCATGAGAAAATTTTGGGAGTTTACTGGACACTGTTGGAAATGTCTGTAATGACGTAAAACTTATGCACACAAACTATTGCACCTTTCACATCAGTGGGAGTTTAAGCCATAGTGTTTACAGGTGAAGATAAGACACTTCATGAAGATACATAAAAGCAAACTATGACCTAGAAAATAACAATAATAAAATCACAATGGTGACAGAATACAGACACAATAGCCTTGTATAAGTGTTTATATATGTGCAAGAGGCATCATTGTCTCTATAAATGCATGTTGAAAAATAAGGTTTGCATTGGACATATATTGAGGTGCACAGCCATTTAGAATCAAAGTTAAAGGTTATTGTTTTTAACCCAAGTTGGCACTCTCCATAAATAGCAACATTTGAAACTTTCTGACTTTCTTTATTCAACAAACATCAAGAGCTCTTGAATGAACCGGTAATGGTTCTGGTCATTTGCACAGAAATTTAACACTGCAGTCTAAATCTACTAAGCAGGGAGATTGAAAAATGAATATGTTGCCCATAGCAACCAATGAGATGGGCGCTCACATTCTCCATTATGTAAATGCAATGGGCAACATCCCCACTTTTCAATATCCCTGCTTTGTGACTTTAGGCCTAGGAGTTTTGTTACATAAACAGCAAACGGCATAGCACTCCCTCTGACACCCAGGAAGCGAAACACACAACACCTAACCACTTATCTAGAAATAAGGACACGGACAAGAATGGCTGGATTTAAAAAAGGGAAAATGGTTTATTTAACCGGGACTTAATTAGTTGGGCCAAATTGAATTTTAAACTAAAGATTAACCTAACCGGGGATAATGTTGAGAACTAGGTGGCCCAATAGTAGATGAACCTGAGGGGGGTCAGCAGAACCACTTACCAAGAGGTCGCCCCCGCCTAGACCTCTCCACCTTACCCCGGTCCTACGGCAGCACTCGACCCGTCATACTCTGACCACCCCAGTACCTGGAAGGTGGTCACCTACCGGGCACCAACCGCTAAGGAGCAGTGCCCCGCCCTCAGGGTTGTGCTGCTCTCGGACCGGCCACCTTTCCAACCATTACATGGTTACACACCTGTGCAATACCATTCATCTGCTGACCCCCTTCTCTGCTACTGTCCCACCATGTTCCGTCTGCAAGAAAAGAAACGTTAGAAACAAACACAAACACACATAGGGAAGGGAGGGCGGGTGAAAGCAGAAGAAAAAAGGCTGCCCTTATGACCCGTTTAGACTTATATAACCTCCCTCCCCCCACCCCTTTAGATTTAATTAACCAATGCAAAACACATATGTTCCCCCCATCCAGCCCGCCCCTCTTAATTTATTAACCCCTTTGGGTGCCAGGTCCCAGCGTGTGTGCCTGCCTGCTGTTTATGTACCTGCAGCCCTATGGGGACTTGGGTTCATTTAACTACTAGATCTTTATTTATAGTATACTACATTCTATAGCCCTGGCACAGGGCTTGCTGTAAACGTATGCTGGCCATACACCAATGAGATCCATCGCATCTCATTGGTGCAAATGTGATGGCCATGACACCGGGTGTGATTTTGCAAAGGAATAATGCAAAATAATGAATGCACTTTATTTTTAGCAAGGGAACTACTGAGTAAAGTTGTCTATGGAGTCATGGCATTGAGATTAGCAGAAACATGTGGTGCTTCTCTAAGCCTAAGGGTGGGTTGACAAACACTTACATACCTACATTTTGCAAATGATCAACTGGTTAGAAAGATCTCTGGCTAGAATGATCTCTAGCTGCATGATGACCCTGTCCACACTGTCTTGTTGATCTTCTAGAAACTTCACAACCTTTGCTGCAGTAATATGCTGCGATTACATGCTCGTCCACCAGGTGGCTCTATACAGCATTATGAATGGAAATTTTTGCTCTGAAGATCGTGTGTCAGTACAGAAATCAGAACATCGTTGATCAGAAATATTAGGAGTTTGTAAAAATCAAAAGAAAGACCACAGACTGACTGAATTGATCCTGCAGCATGTTGGCTGAAATCGGTTTTCATCATCTGATTTTTGTTCTGGTGTGTACTATAATAAAAAACAATAAGATACCATTTATGTTGTTTGTTTTTTTATTGCATATTAGCTTTTCTCCAGCAGATAATGAGACAACAGCAGATTTCCAGATGATAAATAAAACCCCTGCATAACGTGGCAGGATGAGAACAGAAAGGAACATGAAATCTTAGTCTAACCTTTCATTTTACAATTGTTTCAGAGAACATTCCACTTATTGAGAACTGATTTGTGGTCATGTGATTTATCACTGAGCTGCAAGGGTTTCTCTACAAAGTATTTTATGTTATACATAAAAACAGGAAAGACAATGGCTACATGCAGTATATTGTAACAGAGGTCACTATACGGACAATTTCAAATTGTACATTAAAAGGTTGCATTTCTAACAGAAACACCTATGGATCTAAAGCATGGAGTCCCATGACGTGTTCAAGATAAAATAGAAAAATTAAATATATTTACTCCAATCAAACCAAAAAATTATTGCTAACGAGAAGCATGTTTTTTCTTTTCATGTAACATCTCACTCAAATGGTTCTACTCATTTTCACATAATGAGATTAAGGAAGGTGTAGGGGCAGCCAGCCAGAAGTCCAGCTTTGGCTCTGCCATTCACTATTTGATACGTTCTGAGGGGAGGCTATCGGTCAAGCATTTAAGTTGTTCTTCTCCAAGCTTGATTTTGTCATCCAGTTCCCGTTGTTCAAGGATGAGTGCCGATTTCATCTTCACAAAGTGCTCATAGTCAGCAAGGTTTTCTTCGTTAAGGTAACTAGCTAAAATGTCGAAAACTGTGCGCTCGCGGCGATCCAAGTTCTCTTTCAGCTCCTTCGCATCTTCATGCTGTCTTGTCAGTAACTTCCTTTTTTCGACTAGTGTCCTCTGAAAATACAATGGCATAAAGGATTAACAACACAAAATCAAATGCAAATTACGAATTGCAATTCCCTACTATAACATGACTTGGACAGAGCGAAAGATTAGCACATGAAAATTTTCTTCCCATAGTTTTTACTGTAAGACATATAGGAATAGGATGTCCTGTGACATAACTGCCTCTAAGATTCAAATAAACACGGTTCAAAAGGATTGCCTTTAAAATAAAAACTAAAGAGGGTAACCAGCCAGGTGATGTGTTGATGTATTGTGATGCACTTTCCTGGCTCAGGACAAGGTACTGTTCGAGAGAGAGAGAGAGACAGAGAGAGAGACAGACAGAGACAGAGAGAGAGAGGGAGGTAATCAATCACGTTGAATGATTAACAATGAAAATATCACATTTAATAGTAGGGTTTTGGGTTTTTTTTTTACTCTGAAGGTGCTGCTAACCCAGGAAATGTGTCATTCTCTTATCTCACTCTTACTTTATGACACAGCAATTTTTTTCTTTAACCTCAACCAGATGACTTTCATGAATCATTATCAACACAAAAATGTGTAACATGTAGGGAATAAAAAACTAAATCCAAGACTTATACAAGTCTAAATATGGCAGATTCTAAGACTGCCCAAGAGCTGGCTTACTTGTTTTCTAATTTGTGGATCTATATATTCAGAAGGAATGCATTATCATCAACATTATCTTATAAATGCACAATGGATATTGCTTGCTAACATATATAAGTGCTTAGAACATGTGAAATGCATTAAAGGACATGTACAAGCTATAAATAAAAGCCTGGATTTTATAAATGACATGACTGTCATTTCATGCCATATTTAGGATTGCAGGAGAAGATTTTTCTAAAATGTCTTCCATAGTTTATTCTCATGTCATTCATGTCTAAGTCTACTTGACTAGCCTATTTCCTTGACACTGCATTAACTAGGAGAAAGGAAAAGCTGAAAAAGGACAATTTATTCAGTCCTGGTGAATAAAGACTATTTTAGGATATTAAGAGGTCACAAAAGTTTGGTACTGTGTTCATGCCTCTCACGCGATGTCCTGTGCTGTATTTTGTCTGTATCACACCACTCACGGTTTATGGTGATAGAATTTTTTATTGGTGCAGTAATATATAAAACATTGGAATGGGTATAACAATCTGGAATGCCTACACTTACCAGATTGTTATACCCATTTCAATGTTTTATATTTTAATGCACCAAAATTCTAAAACCATAATCTGCGAGTGGTGTGATATAGACAAACTACAGCACAGGACATCGCATGAGTATGAACACAAAAGTACTAGTGGGCGAACCCCCGCCATCCAATGATCGCAACTAGACGCAAGAAGTAGAAGGCGAACAACAGTACCAACACCGGGTAACATGCAAACCACCTGACTTGAAAATTCAACAAGAAGGGACCAGGAGCACCTGAAGTGTATACCGAGCCCACCAGCCCAGACACACGGTCGGAGGGATGGGAACCAAGGAGAGACGTCAACACCACAAGGACCCATCTGCAGTGAAGAGTGAACCCCACGAGCATAACCACAACGGAACCGGACAAGACATTCAAAGGGGGAGTTCATACACCGGCTAATAACAACAATATACCGCAATACAACCATATGGTATTGTTCTTGTCAGTTCTCTGTCTCAACAACTGGTTGTCTCCATCACACCACCAGAGTACGTACCTCCACCAAAGACTATATTGAACTGGATCGAGGCATCTACCTGATCCCCTACCCAAACTCCAACACCCTTTCTCACAGTACCATCGCATGACCACAGGAAACGTTTATCACCTTTTATCTAACATACAGACCAACCACATCTGAGCCACTAGAGAGGCGTCACTAAACCCCATCTTCCCCAAAAGCTCAAAGCAAACGTGTTGGACTTACTCGCTCTTCTTGAGGGGCAGTTTCATCCAGGTTATTGAGAGCATTTTCGACACGAGCCAGTCTTCCAGACAGTGACAACAGGAGATTTACTATTTTTTCTAGGTCCCCAATAAACATGCGGAACTTGTCAAACTCATTTGGTTTGCAGACCTCCTTCACAATCACCTCAACCTCTTCTCCTAAAGCATTGTTGCACTGGATGTCCTCTAACAGGGTTTCTCTGGCTTCCCGGAGAACTTGTAGCTTCTTACTGATACTGTCTATCAGTTCTTGCTATAGAAAGAGATCAATAATGTATTAGTGTCACCAATTATACCATCCAAAAAAGAAAGTATAAACTGTGGCGGGATAACAACAGTCAAAACATTTCATGTATCCAACAAGTAATAGAATTTATATTATAATTCATCTATACATTGCTGATTTTTCTATATTAATAGTTAAATAGCTATAAGAAATTAAATTTACTCTTTTTTGCTTATTTGTTAAAATAAAAAGTTTTGGAACTAGCATTTTCTCTTTCATAACAAATAACAAACTACCAAAAAAAGTGCTTTCCATCTCTTCCTGTATTTGCGCATCAGATATGATCTACAAGGTCTAATTTTATATAAATAGGATTCAATACCTGCATTAACATTACCAAATTCTACTATGGTACAGGGATAGAAAGCGTTGTATAAACCCTGGACCATGGTGATCAGAAATCTGTTTGTGGTACGCCCCTGTGAACAGCCATATTTGTCAGGGCTGTGCCACAAACCAGGATGGCAACAGAGGAAAAGAGGATCAGTGCCTAAAGAGGGCTCCCAACAGTGGGAATTTCACTACTCCAGCAGTGAGTATTTCGAACCCCTTCCTTCTCTTAATTCTTCCCATTTCTAATACTTTCCACTTCTCCATCCCTTGTAGCCTAAACCCAACCCTACATTCCCCCCAGCCTAACCCTCCATTCCCTGCTGCCTAACCCAACCATCCCTCCCCGAAACCTAAGCCTGCATGACCCACAGCCTAACCCTAACCTTCCTCTCTCCACTGCCTTATCCTAACCTTTCCCTGCAATTCCACTTTTAGCTGACGGTATTATGAATGGACGTAGTATGCCGAAAAAGTAATGGAAAAAAAATATTTTCAGCGTAAAAATATTACGAAGATTATAGATAAGGCCGACATTTAGCTATTTACTGTATCTATTTTGTTAAAGGGACATTCACAGCAGTGAATGCATCCCCACAAGTTTATACGTTTGTGCGTAACAGTCAGGCTGAGGGGAAGCAGAAAACACATGCAGTTTATACACCTGAAGAGAAATCTCTTAGCTCATACTAAATGTTGTGCAACATTCCCAGTTCCACAGTAAATGGCTTCTCCAAGTGTTTCAGGATTTAAAAAAATTAGGAAAGACATACAAAATGTCCGGCCAATAAATCTGTGTGCAACCTCCACTGTATAAAAACAAGATGCAATGTCAAAAGAGATTGATTTTTTTCTAATGCACTGTGTCTGCTAGATCAGACTGAACTGTATAATGAAGCCGCTCTTCCATACTAGCCAGCAGAGCCTAAGATAAAAACATTAGGTTCTCTACGCTTCAATAAACCAGTCATGGTTATATTATAGAGGAGAAGGCACATAATGATGCATGCACATCTACTCCAGGAGCTAACAATCCTGCTATGACCATTACAATGATAATATATAAAATGACCACAGTGTGGGAGTGGCAATGATTAGCAAGTTTAACATGAGAAAACCAAAACAAACATAAACCCACAAATCCAAACCCCAGCATTCATATAGCTTTACATCTCTAAATAACAACATTCAATGCTGGCTCCATGAAATACCTTCTTCTCAAACAGGTTGTGGTCCATCTCATCTTCGGAGCTCTCGTCTATGTGCTGCTGCTGCTGCATGTCTTTCATCTTGATGAGGAGCTCGGCCTTTGCGGCAGATGTGCTGTAGTATGTGGAACTGGTGGTCAGAGAGACGGCTGCCATATTCTGATCCTCTTTTCTGGTAAACAACCACAAGAAAGAATACATTACATATACATGATGGTTTCCTTCATTAAGGTAAAATATAAGATCCTTGCATTTTCATCAATACCAAATTATATACAGGTACTTGAACCAACCAGACGAAGCAGAATTTGTAATACACCACATACTTAATCAAATAGAACACATATGAGGTGGAAAAATGACCCACGAAAGAATATAATTTGGCAAGTACGTTTTGAAAAGAATAGTAGAGAATTTAATTTTGTACAATACATATATTATATAATATATATATGGGTTTTTTTTGTTATATATATATATATCTATATCTATATATATCTATATATATCATACAGATTTACACCAACATCCCCCTACCTAAAGGTTTCTGCAGTGCCGATTGCACATAGGGGACCAGATTAAGACTTACATATTGCAAGTTTCATGTGTAAATGACTAGTAAAATCTAGTCACTAGTAAAATCTAAATAAACTCCCCTCTCTCACGTGACGGCACAAACCTATCCCTTTCCAGTTTCATATTGTCCATAGTCCTTTAACCAGAAATAGGGCATCTGCATCTACAACATCACATTCTAAATCACTCTCCCCAGTCAGAAAGAACTTTTTGCTACATACAAGGGATAAATAATAATTGTTTCTTATAAAGTTGAGTATAACTATTAATATTAACTGAAAGTATATGGTTACATACTTTTCATCTGGAGGCCTTGGAGATGGGACTTTAGGATGTAGCTTCCTGCGCTGCTGAGCTTCTTCTAGGAGATGTTCATCTTTTCTAAATATTCCCTCCATAAGGTCCATTGTGGTCATCATTTTGGCATTAGGGCCTAATATGTCTGCAAGAGACTTATCCTTTCCCACAATCTCTCTCGCCAGTTCCTCAGATTTCAGATCAGCATAAATCAAATCTTTGCTCTTTGAGTTGGCAGCTGGAAGAGAAGACCCAGCACTTTCATTTGTGGACTCAACGGCTTCTAGGACCTGTTGACTGTCAGTTCCCCTATATGGGTCCTCAGAGTCTGGGCTGTGCCTTGTATAAGCACAGAATCGGGAATAAGATTGTTCTGGTGTACTGAGAGTTTTGAGTTGGTCCTTGGCAAGACCAGTAGGTAAGGCAAGCGGCTCAATGGCACTCAGCAAATTGATCCTGCTTTCCTTCTCAGCGTGGCTTTCAGAATGGACAATCTTAATTGGGACCATCTTCACTGTTGTGTTGTCAATAACTCTTTCAAATCTGAAAATAATACATAAAACAAGAAGGTTTGTTTTTCATGTTTATGTTGTAAGGTATTGAAATATGCATATACACGCTTTATTTCAGTCTAGTGTGTTAGTTTTGTATTTCGGAATAACTCTCCCATAGGAGCTTAAACATAGTTTACATGTCGTAAGACCTTAATACTATGTTTTTGTGTTCTGTATAATTACATAGCAGTATAAGATAAATCTAAACCAACATGTTTTTGAGTCAGTGTTCTTTATTTTACATTTAAAAATACACATAAAAAGTACAAGTTAAGAAAAAGTCGACGTGGGTCAAATAAAGGACAGACTATGAGATATATATCACAGATCATTCTTCAAACAATCAACAGGTTTAAATGATTTGCTTGATGAATTCGATATTCATAATTATTTATATCACTACAGCTGAACTATGAGAATTTAGGTCTTTAAAGTCTAAAGCTGGGCACACACGGTAAGATAAATTGTTCCAATTTAAGGATTTTTTCAAGAGTGGGTAAAACCATGTTGAATCGCAGGGGAGGTTAAATGAATGTCAGGGTGTGCATGCAGGGAGAATACTTTATT
>JABWIB010000046.1:175552-191619 GCA_016617825.1 Platyplectrum ornatum | reverse complement strand
TTTTTTTTTTGGGGCCACTGCTCTGGCCTTGCCCCCCGGGCCAAATTTTTCCAGCCTGCCCCTGGATATAACTGAAAAACGTCAAATCTCCATTGACTTCTATTATGTTCTGTGTTTCCATACGGCACTTCTAAATGTCCATACCCCCACTTCTAATTTTCCACTTCGACCACTGAGTAGGATGCTATGGCAGGTTAGACCAACCGATCCCCGTGATCTACCAACAGTACATGTTTTCCAGACACATTCCGAAAGACCCGCAATTGACTTCCACATTATGATGACACAAGACTTGCGGTTCTCTGGATCCAGTTCAGTGATCCTCGCAGTAATGAGAAGAATCATGCTTGAATTACCTTAACCTTCCAATGATATGGAATGACGGAAAAAGCATAATTTGAACGTATTATGTTATAGTAAAAAGAGGGATGTGAGCTCCTTTTCAAACATTAAAGACAGTGATTTGACTACATATGTTCCAATATACAGTATATTAGCAAAGCCATATTAGTTCTTATTGCCGCCATGTGACAGACCCTATTATGCTGTCACACAAAGAGTACAGAACTATCTGTGAATGAATGAATTGATGAATGAAAGCATCATACATTCAAATATGTGGTTGCAATAAAATGTGCTCTGCCACTTCATATTATGTAGTTTCCTCTGAGGCAAACATATAAGGTATAATGCAGACCTCTACCTTTTGCCTTGCAGCAGATTATCAGCATATTATTGGAGGTACACAATACCAGTATTCAATGCTGACACAGGAAAACTGCCTCATAAACACTGCAGCAGCAGATTTCACTTCAAAGAACAGCTCCTTTACATTTTAGAACTGATGACCACAAGTAAATAGAGTGTATAGTGTATAGTGTTTCTGTAATTTCTCTTTTTCAGGCAATTAAAAATTCCAATGTCACATTTGCCCTCATATTCACTTATTAAAGGTCAGGTTGATATACTAACTTTTCAACGTATAATTAAAATAAATAACTTCACTCCATTATTCTTTGGATAGTATTTTAGTGAGCTTAGGAAGGCAATGTGTGCGATTTATCGCCTATGAAGGTACAGCCACATTGCGGTATTGGTACTATGTTCCTGCCCAACAATGAGCAGTAAAAGTAATGCATTGCAACATGAACCTGTCATTGTATTTTTAAATCTCTTACATTTATAAAACTCTCCAACAGGAGAGTTTTCCAACAACAATCCTTCTGCTAATTGTTTCCCTAACCCTTCCATTACTCTAACCCTCCCTTCCCAGCAGCCTAACCCTAACCCTCCCCATAACACAACCCCAAACCCATCCCCTGCAGCCTCAGCCCTAATCTTGCCCATCTCCGATTTATCCCCTACCCACAGCATAACCCCAACCCCCCCCTTCAATGCTCCAATCCCACCTCGCAGCCTAACCCTAACCTTCCCCTTGTAACATTTTTTTTATATATATATAAACTTTTATTGAAGCAATTGAGAATAATACAACACTGGGAAATATGATAATAAAACCATCATGTATAGGCCACAATAGTAGGGTTTTCAGACACAGACGTGTTAGATACCAAATAGTAGTCAGGTGGCGTAAAACAGAGGGTGAAAGTTAGGGAAGTCCCTTGTAACATTTCTTGTCGCAGAGGAGAAGGTCTGTGGGGAGACCTGAAGCCACAGAGCCAGAGCATACTACTACTACATCTATTGGAAAATAATCTAAATACATGCAGCCAACATTTGCTGAAACACAGCAAACGTGTAGTCTGGATTACTAATGATATGTACAGAAAAATAAATGCTTCATATGGTGGAGAAACCTATAATCAAAAACCTGAATAGGCAGACCTGCTGCTCTAATGTAATAATGACAGAATCATAACATCTATTAAACATTTGAGTAGTGATTGTACTTTACTGTTCATAAATGTAAGTAAATTAACACATGTGGATGTAACATTAACAATGAATCTGCACGTTAAACCAGACATATGAAGCCTTTAGCACTCTGGATACTGTGAGACCCATAATGTGCTGGCAGCAGTCAGTCATGTCTCTGGTGTTTGATCATACTTTGCCTTGCACTGCTTATGGACCAGATTCAGATCTATAGGTACTAATGACTTAAGCTGGCCANACACTATAAGATAAATTGTTCCAATCTAAGCATTTTTCAAGAGTGGGTAAAACCATGTTGAATTGCAGGGGAGGAAAATTGAATTAATTGCAATCAGTATTACATGTGAGAGATGATGTTTCCAGCACAAGTGTACAAGTGTAATAACAGTGTAACAGTAACGCTGGTCAGTATCTGTGTGCAACATGCAACAATAAAGCATTCTCCCTGCATGCAAACACCGACATTCATTTTACCTCCCCTGCAATTCAACATGGTTTTACCCACTCTCAAAAAATCTTTCAATTGGAACAATTTAACTTATAGTGTATGCCCAGCTTTACTCAAGAGTGGGCAAAACCATGCTGAATTGCAGTTACATTTCATTAGTTGCAAATCGTATTAGAGATCTGAATATGCCCCTATGTTACACTGCAGCTAATCCCTGAGCGCTAACCTGGATTTTTTAATAAAATGAATTATTATTATATTAATCTCATTTCTCTGTAAATCTGCTGTGAATGGTAGAGTCAATATGTTTGTGGAGTGGCTTAAAAAGAAAAATGATATTTTCATTAGATTGTGCCAAATGCTGCATCATATTTCTGCTGCTTAAAACCTGAAATATAAGATGTGGTAATTGTCAGGCCTATGGGTGGATATATTAGTTAGGACACATTCAGATTTGGCTCGAGCAGTTGTGAAATCAAATTCTTCTTGTAGAAACGTACCAGCAGATTGCACATTGCTCATAAAACCCACCAGATTCTGCCTCTCGTGTTCATTGGGATACAGTGGTAAACAGAAAAGCACAACTGACTAAGAGAATAAGAATATATGAATGCATGTGTATGTATACCTGAGTGTGCTTCTATTTAATGACACCTTAAAAGAAATGTGCATGTCAGCGAAATCAACAGATGCTCTACATTATATATCTCCTTAACTAACAAAAACCCATTGCTGACTCATTCATCCAGACATCCACATTGTTCACAAATAATCTAATACAACCAGATGTTGTTTTGTCTAGAAGCTGTAACCTCAGGATGAGCGAAGTGTCTTACATGTCATGTAACAAATCACAGGTCTAAGATGGCCATTAACATGTCCTGGGAGAAGGCAGATAACAATCATAGGGGCAGATTCAATCCCCTGTGAATACGGGGAAAAAGCTGACCGCGCACTTTTTCCTGTCAATTACAGTAGTAACAATTTGCTCTATGCGCCTCCCCCTGTAGGGAGAGACCCATAAGGAATGATTGAGTTGTTCACTACTATAGGAGGTAAATATTTTTTAGACATCAGTTAGTTGGACAAAATCAGCAAAGTGACATTTGGAAGCTCAGGGGGAAGCTCAGGGGTATGGTGGTGAATGTTGGAGTGCTCCTAAAACTACAATCAAAAGCAACTACATAATTGAGATGTTCTCAAGCATGGTCCTCGGGACACATTAACACTGTTATCTTATAGGGCTATCTAAAATTTAAGGTTTGGTTGTGAAATGGCCAATAACATGTAATGTGTAGAAGTTAGGAGTGCTCTGTCATACAGAGCCGGGTGCCATCGGATGCAAGGACCACAGATCGAGGAAAACACTGAATGCCTTCTGGTAAAGTTTTGCTGTAGAGTTCAATAAAATGTGTCTCTACCCAGTATTCATTACAGTAATCATTTCTGTCCGAGCCAAACCCACAGAAATGACAGCCTGCCCTCACAAAAATCTAAACAGTCATCATCACCAGCATTTATTTTCCTTAGACGTTTCATGTCTGCATTGCATTTAGGCTGATAAACACCCTTTGTTGTCATGAACTAGCTGAGTGTTATGAAAGTGTTTGCCCAAAAATGCTGAAAAAAATTTATTTCCTCAGCTTTAATTAAAACGAAAAAGTAAAAGTATACCTTAGTTTGCACTTTGGTATGCTAAAAGAAAACACTATTCCAAGAGATTTGCCACTCTGTCAAACCACACATACTCTGCCATTCCAGATATTACTCCATAGCAGAGTAAACTGGATGTGATTCACTCCTACATGCAGGGTTCTGAAATGCAATAATGAAGGACCGGATCTCTCAACTGATAAAGGCTGGGGTCTAGCAGAGTCCTGCCATAACTCATTCATCAGGATCAGAGGTCCATGCAACCACTGACAGAACAAACGGCACAAACCCTGGCCCACTGTAATGTAGGTGGGTGCAGAGGATGAAGACAGGTATTGCCCAGGTCGTGCATGCAGAATGACAGCTGTGTGACATAGGTGACAATAATAGTAGCAGTCTGGGAGTGAATCTTACCCTCCACTGATGGTTGTCCACAGTCAGCATCTCTGACAATGTGGGCAGATGGTGATAGTGAGCACAGCACACACTGAGACAGAGCCAGCTGCCATGTTATCTGATCAGCCTGTCCTCTGGTGGTTGGGAGGTGGGATCACAAACAGAAAGTAGCCAGGACACTGTAGGGTGACCATCATGCCATCGGATGCTCTTTATGTGTTACATGATGTCATCAATGTTTACGACTTTGCTGATTTTACATGTAACGATTGCAATATCCATGTCAGAGCATTATATTATAGTGCATACCTGCCGTCAGTAATCCATTAATGTGGATACACATTAATGGTCTATCATACATTTTTAGGAGCTGAAAAGAGGAGGAAGAAGGGAAACCCCCCTCACCCTCACTGTTCTCTTCAGCATTGGCTGAATGCTTGCACAGGCTGCTCTCTATAGTATTCACTGATCTCTATATTCATTTTGTCTCCCACCACCCAGATGTCAAAGGCAGAATGAAGAGGAGGCACAATCACTTAATGCCATTTTACAGATAGCTAAAGTCCTTCTCAGAATACAAATGTATTGTAACTACCACGACTGTGCTTCAATTAACTGTGACAAACACTCCTTGTATCATACATAGAGTAAAAACTTTCAATCTGCTGTATTATATGCAATACTGGGAACTTTATCATACACTATTAATAAGGCAACTAATCAGGCATTCTCATTTCATATCATAAAACCCAGGACTACACTAGCACATTGTAGTGAGCATTGCATTCCTCGCATTGTTCATAGAAATAAAAAGCAAGCTGTTTACATTTGTTGTATAAGACATATCTTGCCATGGAGATCTCATGCTGTAGGAGGAATACACATATCGGAGGTCATGCAGCAATGAACAGCATGTGCACGGTTATGTTATGCAGTAAATTATGCCTCCTACACAGACCTAGGGATCCAGCACGTCTAGGGATAAGGCAGAGACAGGGTGCTGCTGTGAACAAGAGACGATTGTGAAAGACACACAGGATGTTCTATGAAAAGACATTGGGGCTTTATTTGATTCATGTCTGAACGATCTGGATCATTTCATAGCTAGAACACTCAATCTAATAGTATATCAATGTATCACTCATAGTGGAAACATTAGGTTCATTTAATAAAAAGACCAAAGCTAATAAGACAATTTAGGACACCCAATCAAAAGGAATCAATAAACCATCAGAGATTAAATCAATGACATTGCTTTGACTCGTTTGCACACAGATATAAAAGGCAGAACACTGAGAATGTATTTCGTGTCAGTGTTGTTCTGCATAGCAACAGCATTTGCCTTGGTAACAAGAGCAGAACATGCACCTTACCTTCCAGAAGAGCCTCCTCTGCGATTGCAGCAATGTGTCTCGGGGTTTTCTATCTTGCTGCTGATCTGCTTCTTGGAATCTACGATTGTTCCCTGCAGAAAATGATTTCAAAGCGCAGTCAGACACCCAGTCATCAAGTTTCAGGATGGAGAAAATCTGTTATTATGGAACCCTGTATTTGTGGGTTTGGTTTGCTCGAGACTACATGAAGCCAATAGCACGCTGTCTTATCATGAAGGCTTGGCTGAAAGTGTAGCACTACACCATGTGACTGGCTGAACTACCAGATCTGCTGTGACTTTCCTATTATTCATTGTGTGCTTATCTTGAAGGAAAATGTAAATAGCACACGATGAAGAGCCAAGAAAACATCAGACACTTGCAGTCACTTGCTTTAAAACGTATTGCACAAATTGCATTATTTGCATAGAAGGATTTCTTTTTTTTAAACCATGAACTTCAGTCATTACTCATCTATAAAGCCCCTTGCTTTAGATCAGCGACAAAATTGCACAAAACAATTAAGCAATGTTGTAATACTATAAAATAAAGCTATGGTAATCGTATAGTGGAAAATATATTAGAATACTAAGAATCTTTTGCTACACCACCGCTTAAATTTAATAAACTACAGGATTGGAAAAGTGGAGACGTTGTCCATAGCAACCTTAAAAGACAATGAAACAACAGTATCCCCCGCTTCCCAGAAGCAGTCCGATCCGTACCCTGATGGTTGTGGGTAGGTGCCGTAAAGGCAGGAGCAGGAGAAGACGGGGGTCGGTGAACTCTCATGGGAATCAGCTTTCACGTGTTTCGGGACGTCATGCTTTTTGATAAAGGGACACACGTCCCAAAACGACCCGAAACGAGTCAAAGGTGATTCCCGTGAGAGTTCACTGACCCTGTCTTCTCCTGTTCCTGTCTGCTAAGATCTTCTTGTTTGCCCGGGCCCACTACACAGACCAGCGCTTCAGATGGCACCTACCCACAACCATCAGGGTACGGATCGGACTGCATAAAGCGTAAACATAAGATATTGTTGATCAATTGGAATTCCCGATTTATCAACAACATTGTTTGTTTACATATGAAAAAAATTTTAAAAAAAATAAAATAAAGAAAGTAATACTTATGTTTTACGAGCCGCGGACAGGTGCCCAGATGCTTCCTCGACCCTCTGCCGCCTCCTTTGCAGCCAGAGAGGACGCACTGTATGCTGAACGTCTTCCCCGTCAAAGTCAGAAGCGTTCAGAGAGGTGCCCAGCCATGGCTTGTAAAACATATGTATAGCTTTATTTATTTTGTTCCTATTTTTTTTAACAGGTATTTTAATGGGCACCACTAGAAGGATATCGTTCTAGTGGATGGCCTGAAGACGGAACTATTTTCATAGGGGAAATCGCCTTGTTTGTCGTGCCATTTTACCACAAGAATGATATCGTTCTCATGGATTCCCAGCTTAAGAAACAGAATATGGCTTATAATACTCAGCATAAACAGGGATGTCCCTCAAAAAAATGCAACAAAGCGAAAAAGAATAGCGAGGAAGTAACCTTATATTATGTTGGATTGAAAAAGTTGCAGAAGTCCAGGCTGGAAAAGATGAGGGCATAGAGAAGAATTTCAACGATGGAAACAAAACAACTCACAAGAAATACATATGGAGGATGCAAGAGAGTGATCTAGTGCATTAGCCTAGTTTTTAAATTAGTTTTAGGGTGGAAATATAAGACAGGCATTGGTCACATGTGATAGGAAGAGGTAATAGAACACTGGGAAATGAACCAGAAAAGATTTGTGTTATGGGGTCCATGTATTGATAGTAGAATAGGGTGATTAATCATTGATCCAAGAGGCTGAGTGTAGAGAAGTAACCCTTAAACTTGTTTCAAGTAAATTTTTTAAGATTTAAGAAAAATATTACAACATGTTTGGCATAAATGTAATATGTTAATCATTGGATTCAGAACAACATTTTCAAACATACTGTTATTATATCTTAACCGCACTGATTCATTTCACACACATTTGTATTATAAAACAGGTTAGGGAAAAACATCAATCTGTTATTATCAATGTTTACATTAAAAGCTGTTTTTTTTAGCTAGGTGTGTGTGTGTCTTTTAGGACCACAAACAATATTATAAAGGCGTGTGTAGTAGTGGTTTAGGTGTTGCTTTTGTACACAAAGTTGTGGGTTCTATGCATACCTCCTGTAACAAAGGGACTTGTGGCTAAATGACTGAATGGCGTAACTAGTCTTTAGAATATATCTACTTCTCCAAAGAATCTTTATAGTTGGAAATCTGTTTAAATGAAAATAAAAACATATAGAAAACACCTATATCTAAAATACCTATTGGATTCAGATATGACAGGTGAGACCTTATTATCTGGATTCCCAAAGCCATTTTCCCTCATCACACTGACAATGACCTTTCAGGACAATGGAACATTTAAACCCAGCAATTTAATGCATATTGTACATTGTCTGAGAATTTGTAACAGAAAGAGGTAACACATACCTGTGAATAGAAATCTGTTGTAGGAGATGACCTAGACCTTTCGTGAACATACAGTGGTTTTTGGCTTTGCTCATTACCAGCATCAAGAATGTTATCTGCTGAATGACATCTTCCAGAATTCTTCCTTTCCAGTGTTTTTTTCTGTTCTTTCCATGTTGCTTGGTATTCTGCAAATGTCCCTAACCTTTGAGGTTGCTCTCCTGCAATATTTTCCAATGTTTTAGAACGGACCCTCTTAGAGTCATCCATTGGACTGTTATCTCTATCAGATAGATGGTCAAATCCTACACACGCAGTTTGAGATGTATTATCATGCCATGATTCCAAAGGTTCCTTTGTACAATCCTTAACATTTTGTGTATATTTTTCTTCAGACAAGCTAGCAGGTGCATGTTTTGGTGCAGGGTTTGTCTTTGTAGATTTACTTGTCTCTTCAAAGAATTTCCATCTGTCTGCAAAGGATCCAACAGTTCCTTTAGAAGAGTTTGAGCTATCAAAGTGGGGAATGTCATCATAAATCCCAACTTCATTTATTTTTTCAGGCTCAGAGTATGACTTCATTTTTTGCTGTGCTGTAAACCTTTTTCTGCCACCAATGCGAGATATGTTTTGGGAACTACTATCTGATGAATTCTGCTTTGCTTGAAGTGGAGGCTGAGTTGTGATATCAAGAGGGAAATTAGGCTTTGGAATGCTAAAGCCCTGGTTTTTCTGTTCTGGACTGACTGACGGATCAGCAAGCCCAGGTTCTAAATCTCGACGTTTAAAAGAAGTAGCCCTTAGAACTCTCGCCTGGGCTTCCTTTAAATGGTTCTTGTAGGTGCTTGAGAAAGACCCATCAGAAGAGGGGTTTACACTTTCCATAGAATCATTGTTCCAGTTTTCAGGAGTTTCCCCTTCATTGGACTCTGTTAGTGCTGCTGTACTTTTGCTTTTCTGCAAGCGAGCTCGCCTTTGTTGAATTTCATTCCTTAGAGTGGTCGCAAATCGGTCACTCCTTCGAGACTGTTTAGCAGCTTCTGAGATTGGTTGCTTGTCATTTGTATCTGGAGAGCTAACATATTTGTTTCTTCCCTCTTGAGATAAAGAATGCAACATTGGTGTAATGTGAGGTGTTATCCTGTTGTTGTCCTCTTCATTCCATGAATAATCTTTCTGATGTGGCCTATATTTACTACCAGACATAACTTTATTTGATATGTCTTGCTGCTCAAACTGATCATTGTGATATTGACTTTCATAAAAATCACAACTTTTCCTTTGTTTTGCCCATTCACTATTAATTACAAAACTATCTTTTATCTCTGCCATTTTTGGGCTGTAATTTTCATTGTCTTCTACTGAAGGTTGTGGGGAGAGACTGTAATTGTCCTTTAGGGCAGCACTATCTTGTGTGATGGATCTTCTGGCAGACAAACCATCTCCTTCTCTATAGTGATGTTGAGTAGAGCTCCCATGAGGACCATGTCTTGATCCTCCACTGTCAGAGATCTGTCTACTACTGTCCCCTTTAACCTTTCCCCCAATGCTGCTTTCTGATGAACTGGAAACTCTTGATTGATGAGTATTGTAAATATGTGTTGGATCAGGTGCCAACTCATGAATTCCAGAGTAAAAGGCCACTTGTTGTGGTTGTGCTTTAATGGAGGTTGAGGGTCTTGTATTTTTAAAGAAAGTGCTTTCGTCACTGTACTGACGCTGATGATGGTAACTATATGAAGGTTGAGCAAACCGCACATCGCTGGTGGATTGTGATAACTGAGGTCTCATGGAATGGGGCTCATTGTTTTGGTATTTGTCTTGATAGGAAACTATTTGATCTAAATTGATCTCAGAAAAACAAGGAGAATTACTGAATTTTTTCATATCTCCAGAGTTCCTGTAGGGAATTTTAACAAGTCTTTGTGAATAATCAGTGATCTCCGAATTCCATTCAGGCCTTGCATGAGATCTGTTTGAAATATTAAAGTGCGATGTGCTTGTCAATTCTGAGTGTGTAGCTGCAGGTTTCTCATGGGTTTTAGTTATGGCATAGCTGTCACTGCGGAGTGGTGGAGGTGGCGGAGGAGGTGAAGATGTTGTTCTCTTCTTATCAGGGACATGCCAAACTGGTCCAAAGTTTGACCTCCCAGAATGTCTTGAATCAGCTAGATCATCTGTTCTGTGTGACTTGTTATTCTCATAGAACGCAGAAGGCATTTGATATTCATGTTTTATGTCTAACACATCACTTTCTTGTAATAGCTGACTAGTCTTTCCATGTACAGATTTTGTATTGTCCCATTCATTGATTTTATACAGAATATTTTCAGTTGAAGCAGAAGCATTTTTAGTATTATCTGGAGTGGTGAAACTGGTATAAAAAGAACCGTAGGCAGAATCTCTCTTACTTTGGTTACCTAAATAATCAATGCTGTTATTAGATTTGGCAGAGGAAAGTCTTCCCATATGGTAGGGTTGGTCAATACTGTCCATACTACCCATCGAACTAAAATGTCCAGAATTCCTCTGCAAGTTGGTTTGGTCCCAAGAGTTTGATAAGTCATGAGATGAAGAGCTATGAGAATAAACAAAAGATGTAGTATAACATTAGACAGGAAAAGCAGGTTCAAGAATACACATAGCTCATAAACAGACAATTTATTATGTTTACTTTTGTGTATTTACAAATTAGATGAGATTATATTTTACTGCGTAGAAGCTACTATTAGATATGTTTTTTGTTGGCCATATCTTCATTATCTTTTTATTTGTAGAGCTAGATTTGCTAAACTGTGGGAAAGGAAAAACTGAGCTGTTATTCATAGCATCCAAATCAAATTCTAACTGACACTCCCTATATGTAATAGTAAAGTAAAAACTAGAATCAGATTGGTGGCTATGGGCAAAATTTCAGCCGGCCCATGTATCCGCAGATCGCCGGGGTTATAACACTGGCAATCTGCAAGCTGCAATCTGAACCTGATATTATCTACCTTTCCATGTAAAATAACGATTAGGTTATAAAAGTTGCCATAAAAAAGCTGTCCAAAATATATATTTTTTTATATGAATTACAAATACATGTCAATCAATTATTGATTGAACAAGGTATAAATATGCAAAGTGAATATGTATATGTTTTATACATAATAATCAATTTAGGTTACCTGGAATTGTGTCTAGGGTTCCAGGAAGGGTTAAAACTTGAATTTGATAGTTGTGCAGTCAGAGTCTCCATTGGATTTTCAATAAACTTTGTTGAGTGCCAAGAATGAGGTCTATAAGCAATGTCATTTCTCCTATAAAAAAAATAAATATGCATTTTAACTACATTTCGTTACTATTAACAAAATAGCTAATTTATAGTACACAATTTAGAAATTCAAAAAAATTAGCCTCTGACCAAAAATGTTAAGGTGGCCATCTACAAGAACGATATTGTTCTATTGGTGGCCATAGAAAATAGTGGTGCCATGAAAATAAATAAATATATACTCAACTTTAACCAGCAATGGCTGGGCACCGCAGCTGCTTAAGGTACTACTTTTGTTGTTCATTCGGAAAATCCATTTGATCAATGATATCTTTTATTTATGTTTTGTAGCGGTTTATCGCCTTTTTTATCGTGGGCTTTGGTTAAAAATCTGCCTGTGGATGGCCACCTTAACATGCTCATATTGATACCAATGACAGGCATGTGACCAGTAGGGGTGTCAAAATGTTATGGAGACATTGCATTGCATTAAAGCCTTTTCAAATATTTGTGAAAGCAGCTAAATAACCACTTCTTTACTAAAAGGCTCATTTATTGTTTCAGGCCACAAAAAGAAGCCCCTTAATCAAAAGAAATCCTACAATGGGGTATATTTACTAAGCAGGGAGATTGCAGTGAAATTCGAATTTGGGGAAGTTGCCCATGGCAACCAATCAGATTTGAGCTCTCAGTTTCATTTTACACTCTGGAGAATGTGAACTCAAATCTGATTGGTTGCCATGGGCAACTTCCCCAAATTCGAATTTCACTGCAATCTCCCTGCTTAGTAAATATACCCCAATGTGGCTTTAAATAAAACAAACACATTTGAAGATATCATTAATAACATACTATACTATGAAGTATGGGGTAGATTTGAATGTGTTACAGACTTCTAGATAACGTAAAACTTTTTCTCACATTTAGAGGTTCAGTTAGGAAAGAACTGTATCTGCGCTGCTTAAATGGAAACTATCCAGATTATATGTATGATTAATAAAGAAAATATGCTGATGGTGTCACTAGCAGTTTTGTGGAACTCTATAAATATTAATGACTGTCAATGTGTCTAATGGTGACATATCGGTTTGCAGCCCCTCTGATTTAAGGGTTGTTAGTACTAGGCTTTACCACATAGGCTTTACAGCATGGGGTCTTTTGACCATGACTCCAGTCAACCCTAGACAAGCCAGTATCATGGCTGTAATTGTAGACGACTGGACCTGCAATAAACTACCGTACCTCTGCTGGTAGCACATTTTCCCTAACCTTTGGACGTCACGGCACAATTAGCACCTGTGATTCTCTCAGCGCCAATCTGGTTTGACATACTTTTCGGGCACCAGGCAATGGGAGTAATTCTACAAATACAGTGTGTATGCAGCTATCATGCTTTATTGTGGTTTACTGCAATTCAGGAGATCATCTTGTTCAGTGCATAGATAGAAGTTCTATAGAAAGTTTAAGATACCAAAGAAGCTAAATCCCTTCTTATTTTCTTGTTAAAATGTATATTCTAATCATTTATATGCATCACTTTATAGCTGGAAATGGACATACAGGAGGTATACGCCATACCATAATTTCTCTCTCCATACCATTATCTCCATACTACTATTTCCAAATGTCCATACCACACTTCTGAATTTTCAGTCTTTAATCATCTCCTCTTTAGGCCTGACCAATCAAAAAGCAATGTGCTAAGGTCAATAACTATACTTAGAGCTGATACAGGTTATTCATTCAGCTAGAATAATGGACTCTCTCATCGTACAGAACACAGAAGTTCCTGTCAGCCATACCCTGTATGTAAACATTGATGTGGTTAGATAAAATAATATGGTCTAGATCATTCATAGGCAAACTGCGGCTCTCCTGGCGTTGTCAGACTACAAATCCCAACATGCTTTGCCACATATTAACTATGTCTATGCAGTTAAAGCATGCTGGGACTTGTAGTTTGACAGCACATGGACGGACGCAGTTTGCCTACCCCTGGTCTAGAATGACCAAGTAATGAAGACATCACATGTACAGTTACATGAATCATAGTCAAGATACAAACCAATCGGGACTTCACTTAACAGAACAAAGCTGCCACTGTAGTTCTGTTGTAACATGCAAATGTACAGCAGGCTACCAATTAAGCATGTGACAGTTTGTTAATATGGCTGTAATCAAGATTTCACTAAGGGAAATTTATTCAAGCTCCCAATTCTAAATGAAGCAGATGTAAAAAAAAATCCTGTATAAAACACAAATTATGTATATTTGTTATATAGTAGTTATTGTAGTTTCAATTTGCAAATGTTGGCAAATGTTCTCTCACTATTAAAGAGGACTTTACATATACCGGACGCCATGGCTACAACCACTTCATGTTCCTCTCGTTAGTCATCATAGATCTATTGCCTTACAGCCACTGGGTTTAGAGTTCAAATCTTGTAGCATCATTTTACTTTACAGGAAAAAAGTGTGATGTCATACTTACCTTGTAGTGATCAGGTTAAGAATTCAAATCCCATTAAGTACTGAATTACCGTAAGTATATATTTAAACATTAGTATTTAAACAGGGAAGCACTGATGAGAATAAAAAACAAGATCTGTCCCCAGTTACGACTGGGCAAAACCATACTGAATTGCAGGGGAGTTAAATTTATTTAATTGCAAACAGTATTAGAGTTGATAGATGATGTTTCCTAGCCCAAGTCTAATAACAGTGTAACAGTAACGCTGGTCACTGTGTGTACATAATGCAAAAATAAAGTATTCTCCCTGCATGCTAATAATAACTAATAATACTATTCATTTTAGATTCAATTTTTTAGTCCAATGTTTTCCATATAAAAAATTGTGCATCAAAATGTGGCCCCTATAATTTTGGACTAGCTCATGATTTGTAAAGAAATGTATTGGCCCCTGTATTAATGTGTATAGGAACAAGAATATGCCGAAACTTCTGTATTAGGATTAGTAGTTATTAATAATTGACAAGTAAGGGTTCATCAATAGCCGGAAACATACAGTACAAGTCATATTAGCATTGGACACTGATACAGCAGTTCAAAGGCTAACAAGCAAAGGTCACTAAAACTACATTACACCAACGCACAATAATCACAAAACAGGGACCTGAGACACTAAAAGGTTTCTATCAAGCACACGGTTAGACAACCATCATCACATAACAGGGACAATGCTCTCTACATCGATACTGTACCTCATAGAACTTCTGAGGACGTTCATAAGAAAACTCCGGGCCAAAAGAAGATCGTTATCTGATGGCATGTTCTTTGTTACAATATTCACCATCATCTCCCTCTTCCTGAGCAGCCAATAAAAGGGACAAACCAGTTTGAGTTGCAGAACCAATAAATATAAAAAACTGGAAACTTTCTGGACTGTAAACTGAAGATCCCTAACTTTTCACACTTGTGAGTATTATAGCAATGGTGGAACATGATCGATAGATAGAGTAAGAAGTCAATAACGGGGCGGTTTCCCCATTTTTCTAATCACGCTAGACAAGCATTGTTCTAGTGAGTGCCCAGGTTAACTGTATCTAGCATTGACATCAGATAAAAAGTTTTTGCATGGAGCTTATAAAATAATACAATTTAATCTATTTGCAAAACAACTATTACAAGTATCATTTAGTATAATAAGCGTATTATACGTGTGACTGTAGATGAAAGGCATGGGGTATTTTATACCTCCCTTCAAGGTTCTAGCAGACTGCAACGTTTTGTGTAAATATAGTGAATAAATATCATATTCAGTCATTTTAATACCAGACAGGAGACAGTAGCCTACCACTAGAGAACAAAGGAATTAAAATAACAAACAAAAAAACACAGCTAAACCCACAAAATATAAAAGAACTATTGTCTTGGGGTCTTTTACTTACTGGAAATGTTGGTTTTACTGTTATGAACCACCCTTTTATAATTTATCCCCTGGAGCATGCCTAATAATGAGGGGAAGCTGCCAGACTCAGATCCCTGCGTTTATTAGTAAAACCTGCCCTCTAGTGGCTCAGAACAGGTCATACATTACATCATAATATGCTTAGCTAAGGCTTTACTTGGCATAAATTATTCTAAAGCCCAGGGCCATTTCTAGGGGCACTCAAATACAAGGTGCAGAAAACTACCCTGCACACTATAATGGGGCTCTTTTACAGGTCTGGATACATGGGAGCCATACTTCCGTAAATGTCCCTCTGAAGTGTAGAAGTGATATAGTCCTGTAAGGGCTGATTTTAAGTAAGACCAGTTCATAGCAGTGGCGTAACGATGGAGGGTGCAAAGGGTGCAGCTGCTATGGGGCCCAGGCCCCAGCAGCTATGGGGGAGCCCCATAACACCCACAGCACCCCAGCACCCAGCACCGCTCTATGTCACTGCGGTCCGTTCGCTGGCTGCAGCTTTACAATACAGGAAATCTCTCCCTGCAGTTCCATGTGCTGCCTGCAGGGGGAGCTCCTGTGACTGAGCTTCGGGATCAGCGTGTCAGAGGGGTCAGAAGGAGATCAAGCAGA
>JABWIB010000046.1:161057-175064 GCA_016617825.1 Platyplectrum ornatum | reverse complement strand
ATAAATAAATATATTTTTATATATAATATGACGGAGACCTGTGTTGGGGGGCCCCATTTAAATATTGCTATGGGGCCCCCAAAATCTAGTTACGCCCCTGGTTCATAGATTAAAGTAGGTGTGGATTCCTGTATGCACAGGGAGGAGTGGGAATTTTCATAGTACTGGTTTCCACATTGGGAAGCCGCAGGTCCAAGCAAACGTGTGGAAGTCTAGATGAGGCCCAATATATCCAAAATGTCAAAAATTAGGTAGCTGTCTACATTTCACAATGATTTTACAGGCTTGCAGGATAGTTACGTGTGGTGTTGTGTAGCATGTACTTCCAAAACCCAGTAATACTGCCACAATGAGGAGATGATACTCAAAGATAAGGACACACATATTAGGTGTACTAGATGGAAAAAGATAAAAACAAAGGACCCGTAATAAGAGCATGGGCAGTGCTTATGGTAAAGAAGAAAAAGGTCAGAAACATTCCAAATCAGTTACAGATGGAAAGAACAGCAATCACACAAAAAGCACAAGGAAAGTCAGACACACACTAGGCAAATAGCAGGTTGTCAGAAAAAACTATAAACTAAGCAATGAAGCATGTCAATGAAGGGAAACTGTGGTATACATGCAAGAGGAGTTGACTAGCAAGGTAACAAAAGCCCCTAAGCAGTTGCTAGCTTGTTGTGGTGTCACATTTACAGTTATTTTTGCTCTGTACTTGAAGAGATCTTACTGATATAACTAAGATGTATTTGTAATATAAAAGGCTTTTCTTTATTGTTATATTGCAAAAACAAACAACAAAAAAAAGGTATGATCTGCATCTGTCTATAATAGGAATTCAGGAGAGCAGCGTTTAAGAAAAGAGGTCAGAACTTTGCACATGCTTCATGTTGATATAATGATGGTAAAGTGACACCACATGCAGTCATACACTGCAATAGCTCCAAGATAAAAATCCATAATAAGCCTCTAAGAAGATGCAACTGGTAAAACAGGGAAAGTAATAAAGGAGTAAATATACTCTATAAGGAATAGACAATCATATAATCAAGACACCAACCCCAAAGCTAGTTTATCACACTGTGGGGAAAAACAAAGGCAATTGTGTTCGTATATTGTTCGAATACAACCAAATACACATAGGGCTAGACTTACACCACGTTCAAACTACATACCCGCAGATCGCCAGTGTTTTCTAACTCTGGCAATATGCAGCTACACGGACTGGCTGCCCATTCACACTGCACAGTGGTGACCCAGGTTTTCCCAGGTCACAATTGTGCACAGGTAACCTGGGAGCCGGCCTTTTTGGCAACCACTTATTTTTGTCAGTGGTTTTTGTCTAAGACCCACCCAGAGAGTATCATGAAGGACGGCTTTTTCATAAATGCCCAGCTTTTATCAGTCAGTCTGAACAGTGTATTACTAAACTGAGGGAAACGAAAAGTATAAATATTGACCATAGCAATCAAAAAGATTGTAGCGGACATTCTCAAATATGTATGGGAAGCGAGAGCTAGAAACGGATTGCCTGCTTTGGGCAACATCTACACTTTTCCATGCCTGCAGTTTAGTAAATCTCCAAAAAGAATAAAGCTCAAGGTTTGGTAAATCTGACTATCCACTATCCTTATCCACATTGCATTTACAAGCAATTCTTGCACGTTCTATGGGCACCACGAAAGCGGTATCGCTCTCGCAGATGCCCACCTTAACTTGACATATTTAGTGGCATACATTGTGACTGAGCAATGTGTTTGACTATTGATTATATCATTTCTTTTTATATTTATTTCTAAAAAATAAAATAAAATATGTGTGATTGTATAGTTATTTGTCAACCCTTATGCTTAATGAAGTGTGAACTCTCACTGTGTAAAATCTCAATGTGAAGCATTTCATCATCCAGTCAGAATAGTTACATAGCATAAGTTAAATGTAGTATTTCAGCATATATGCACAGCATATGCCTTATGTCAAACATTCTACATTTATTTCCATAGCACATCTGGTACAACACTTTAAGAGTTAAGAGTTGCCAAAACAACTTGCTTCAAGAGCCTATTCATTTCTAGAAACTATTTAAAAAATGCTATTGTACCTGGTCAGATCATGTGGTTTACATGGACTTTATCTTGTGTAAATTCTTACGAGGACAAAATGTTAATCCAGTGTTTTCTTGCCTTGTTTAAATTAATTATAATGCCTGTAACACACTGGCAGCCAAGTGGAACGGAGAGAGAATTGAATAGTACAGAAAAAAATTATATAAGTAAAAAGAGTACAATGTTGCAAAGAATAAAAAGTACTCTGGTTACTGATCCTTGCCAAAGAAAACAGTTACTTTAAAACAGGTTTTAGGTTTTTTTCATTGTTGAATTTTATATTCTTGTTTAAAATATCCAACATAAGAAATAGGGAAAAAAAATTAAAATGATGACACCAATAAATATTATATCAATGAAATTAGGTTAGATTGCAACTGGATGCTGGTTTTCTATATCATCAGTAAATATCAAACCTGGACACCATACTCAAATGAACACATAACATGGACATACCATACCAGTTACAGCTTAATTTAAGAACTCTGACCTAAATTTACTAAACTGCAAAATTGCTGCCAACAACAACCAATCAGATTCAAGCTCTCAGTTTTATTTCACATACTGGAAAATGTGAGCTGAATTCTGATTGGTTGCTATGGCCAACATCCCCACTTTTCAGTCTCACAGTTTGGTAAATTTAGGCCAGAGTGCTTTTGGACATACAATGTTAGCAATAGAAAAAACAATGTTAAATTTGCAGGCTATTTACTGAACTGTGGGAAAAGAGAAGTGCCCATGGCAACAAATCACATTCTAGCTCATATTATGTATATGTATGCAATAAGAAAATGAACTGGTTGTTACGAGCAACATCCCCACTTAGCATTTCACACAGTTAAGTACCGTATATACTCGAGTATAAGCCGAGGCTCATAATTTCACCTAAAAAACTGGGATAACTTATTGACATCATACAGGACGTGAAGTATCGCCGTTCTGCGCATGCGCAGATCGGCTCTGGATGGCACAGAGTCGGGCACAAAGCCCGACTCCGTGCCTCTGCGACTCCGGCATATTGAAATGAGAAAAGGGGTGTTCTACGCCCCTTTTCTCATTTACATATGCGATTTTTGCAGGGCTAACGCTGCGAGGATACACTAGCAGAGGCTCTTGATAAAGCATCCGGAGCCTCTGTGGTTTTTTCATTAGCGCAGGGATGCAGGGAATACAGCATGCCCCTCTCCCTGCGCTGTATTCAGAACTGTGCTTTTGCATATTGCGGACCATGCGGCCGCCAAATACTATGGATCAGGTCCAATGACTCGAGTATAAGCCGAAGGGGGACTTTCAGCACAAAAAAAAAAGTGCTAAAAAACTAGGCTTATCCTCGAGTATATACAGTATGTCTTTTAAGTTTGATTTTAAGTTTGTTTGTGAACTGGTAGAACTTTTGTTGGTATAACAATAACATAAACAGACCAAATAAAGAAAATGTATTGTATACTACACTACCCTTTATACATTACACCTTATAGAGAATAGAGAAGAAAAGTAATAAAACATACAAAAAAAACCATACAACAAAACTTTGCCTCTTATAATGTGGCTCTATGAACCACAATAGAATCTGACCCAAAGTTTCACAAATGCACTGTGTACAAAAGTTCCCGCACTACAAGCAGACAATATTTGACATTGTAAACCACCTTGTTGCCTATCTTTCTGCAGGTTATTGTGCTGTTATCAGTCATTTTACACTGAAGAAACTCCTGCAGTGCAATTCTATAGGTTTACTGACAGGAAGTCTAATGCATATAATTAGCCTCCCCCTGTGCCTGAACCCTTATCTCAAATATCTTCACTTCTAAAGTAACTTGCTTTTCTACTGTAACATTACATTAGTACTGACAAAAGTAACCAGTACACAATGCATCAGTAAACGTATTATTAGTTTTGCACAGCAGATTTTACTGACAGGGTGTCAATCCCATACTATGGCACAGCCACAGATCTTCCCAGGGATCAGGCACTGTGTACATGTTGCACATTTTTCCTGGCTGTCAGAGAGTATTATTTCGAGCAGGAAAAATTGCACAAGTGTGTAC
Source organism: Platyplectrum ornatum (assembly GCA_016617825.1). Taxonomy (NCBI): domain Eukaryota; kingdom Metazoa; phylum Chordata; class Amphibia; order Anura; family Limnodynastidae; genus Platyplectrum; species Platyplectrum ornatum. Next base: position 170,911 of record JABWIB010000046.1, on the reverse strand, counting down.
CCAGCGTTACAGATCAATGAATCAATTATTTGTCAATTAGCCAAAAATTCAAATAACAATTGACAAATACAACATACAAAATCACACATAATACCCCGTTTACATTTCATTACACAGAGCTGCCCGTTCACATTGGCAGCGAAGCCCATTCACACTGGCAGCGAAGCCCATTCACACTGGCAGCGAGACCCGGGTCCAACGCTGTACATAGCAGCGCCAGACCTGGGTCTCTGACCAAAACCTCAAAACCTAAGGATTCGAAACCACAGCATTCAGATTACCTGCAAAAAGCCGGAGGAGAAAAACATTGAGGGGACAAACTGGTAGATATTGACTGCGTTTTATGTTTTTTTTGGCCCCCTAAGATGTTGGGAGGTATGTGTAAGCGTCCCTTAATTCTGTGATTGAGATGGAAGAACCCTAAATCCAACTCTAAATGTGACCCATATACAAAAATATTGTCTAAGCGGAGTTCTGCATTTTAAATGTAAATGCATTTTTTTTACCATAATTATTAACAATATAATAATTATTTACAATTTAGTTAATAATAAATAATAATTTAGAAGTATAAACTAATTATGGTAAAGACATTAGTGTACATTTTTAGTGGGTTGAGCAAAATCAAAAGGCTTCAAAAAATAAAAGATAGTCAAGCTGATGTAGGAGATGGTCTATGTCACACTGTACATGCATATTAGTAGTTACAAAGCCACCATCAATCCTCAAACTATTATAACTGGTCTCCCTGCAATGACAGCGCACTCTCTGGATTCCCCACATTTAAATAGGTAAGACACTTTATCAAGACAAGCATCGCTTGTGTAAATGCATGCCCGACTACCAGTAAGTTACCTAATGTACAGACATAAAACAAATATGGTGAGTCTGGTATAATACTCACACAGTTTAAATCAGTGCTGTGAAAACTCTAAATCTCCATTCACTTGTATTACTTTCTATGTTACCATACTGTCACGTTTAAATGTCCATAGCACCACCTGCACATCTTTACTTTGACCACCGGTTTAAATCCAAAACAATGAAACATTTGCTGAATGATTGTTGCTAATTATTTAAAAATAAGTACACACCTTATCTAATAGACATGATATCACTTATTGTAACATATAATGATATAAAGGTCATGACTTACTGTGCACATCACAGGTAATCCATGCCATGCAAACACATGGCCCCATGCAACTTGTGAAACTATCCTGGTTTCCACTGAGAGCAGTTTCTACTCTACCTTCACTATGGAACATTCCAAAAGGCTTCTATAGAGGGGGGGGGGGGGACCTGTGAATTCCCCATGTGAACAATGCAGTTACAGAGCAGTGAAACTGCTTCACAGCACAGAGATGTGGCACCATTTGTGGGACTGAGCCACTGTCACTCCCAAAAAGTGAAACATCATTGTTTACCCTCATAAAGCTGCTAAGAGCATAGTATGACAAAGCACATCCCCTGCTGGCCTGTGAACTGCGCTCAGCCCCCTCCTCAGTGTTAATCTGGCCCATTGTGTAAGATCACTGGATATAATTAGCCTTACAAAAGCAGAGCAACTGTACCTGAGACTACATGTAATGCTGAGCGCACAGCCCTAAACACACCATGGGTGCATCGAACATGTTATAGCTCTACATACCTGTGTATAATAAACTGATAAACACACTAAACAATAAATAAACCACAAAGCGTTGTTGTTCTCAAACCACCCCATTGTCTTTATCTGCTAACTGAATACTGCATATATAGGGAAAATAAATACCAATAGAAAATACATTTTCACTTTGCTTTTAAGGTATAAAAACATCAAACTATATTGGTATTTATATAATCCAACCATCATGGTTTCCTTTGGTCCCAAAAGGCATACTTTAACTAGATTTGGGCCTAAATTCACTAAGCAGTGAGATTGAAAAGTGAAGATGTTGCCCATAGCAACCAATTAGATGTGCAATCTCCAGTTTGATGGGCAACAACCCAATTGTAAATTTAGGCCCTAATATTTTAAAAAAAAATCTCTAATAATTGTCTTCCCAATTGACCCTCTCATATGACCAGAGCACCGCTTGCTTAAATTTCTTAGGAGTTAAATATAACTAAAATTATATAAATACAATTATATAACATTCACAGAGATCTTTTATACAAGACTGAAAAACATATCCCTTAAACATAATATGTCCACACAGCAGTGCAGGATAGCATTCATTATATTTTGGCATTAATAGCATTGATTTATATTTTAAGTCTCTTAAATACACTCATTTACATTGTTTCTGTTATATATCAGCAATAGCAAATGTAGTGTCATCTGTAACTTCAAAGGCAAACATGACAGAGATCTGCAAATGCAGCATTCATATAATGGACATAATTTGCTTCTCTGAAGTATAGGTAAAGATCTAAAAGACAGACAGCAAACCCTGTGTTCATTCATTGCAACCATGTGAACTGTAAGAAATGTGTACTGACACATACACATAGTGTATGATATAATACACAAAATGCAAAGAAATAAAACTTATCATACTTAATCCTAGAATCACCATTTAGTAAACATACCATACACGATCTTATTAAATATACTTCCATACTCAGGATTAGATGTGCTCAGGGAAGCCACAAGGGGGCAATCTGTATTTTGTTTTGTGACTTTCCTGCAGATGTTTTGTTTTAACCAAAAATTCACTTTGATAGAAACGGTTTGGCTTTTCTGTTCTGTCAGGAACAGATTTGCTAGCTGTATTCATAATAATATTTCACGTTGACATGGCAGAACCCTACAACCTGAAGTTTATTTCCCATTGTTTGCTTAGATTTCTATAAAACATGATGCTACTGCTACTACGGATGGCGGATTTACAGGTTCCACATAAAAAAAATACAATCTTTTAGGAAATTTTAAATAAACATATTTTAAAACAGACTGCAAGAGGGCTGATCCAGACTTGTGCTTATACGTTTTTTTTAGACCTGAGAAAAACCATACTGCAATGTCGGGGTGAAGATGCAAATTTGTTGCATCAAGAGAAAACACTTTTGCAGATACACATAGAATGGGCAAACTGAACAGCTTTATGTTTATCATTCAGAGTTGATATAGGAAATTTCACCTTGAAACTTAAATTCTGTTTAAACAGAGAGCTTCCTCCCAGCTACAATGCCTCAGAGAGTGGGGACAGGTTAAGGACAGAGAGGTGACCTTCTCGTCATCTTTTGGATATTGCACTTGGAGAAACATAGAAGATTTCTTTCAGATTTAACTCCATCCTGAGTCCTCCTGTGCATTATCCTCCAACCCCCATCAGTGCTCAAGATCTTACATTGTACTTTAAGGACAAGATTGACAAAATCAGGCAAGAATTATCCTCCTCCTCCATTACTAACATGCAGCTCAGTCCATCTCCTACATGCTCTGGTACTATGTCTTCACTCCAACCCACAAGTCATAAAGATGTAACTGCTCTTTTCTTCTCTTCTTTCTCTTTGTGTCCTCTTGATCCCGTACCCTCACAAATTAGTCGAAGTCTATCATCTGTGCTTATCCCAAATACAATATGCAATCTCTCTCCATTGGTACCTTCCCATCCATGTTCAAGCATGCTCTAATCACTCCTGAAAAAAAAAAAAACTCTGACCCAGACCTTCCCAACTCCCATGCCCATCTAAACTGCTTGAGAGACTAGTCTACTCTCGCCTACTTCTTTCTGTACATAACCTTCTGGACATCTTCAGTTGGAATTTTGTTCCCAACACTCCACTGAAACTGCCCTCACTAGAGTAGTCAATGATCTTAACACTGCTAAATCCAAAGGTCACTACTTTCTCTCTCCTGGATCTTCTCTGGATTCACTTCCCCTGTCTGTTGGAGTACCACAAGGCTCAGTTTTAGGTCCATTGCTTTTCTCTATCTATACCACTTCCCTTGGACAGCTAAAAAAGTCATTTGGTTTTCAGTATCATCTCATGCAGGTGATACACAAATATACCCATCCACCCCTGATCTCTCACCAACAGTGTTGTGAAATGCAATGTCTTTCTGCCATTTCATCTTGGATGTCCTCCCGCCATGTCAAACTTAATTCTTCAAAAACAGAACTAATAATCTCAGTACCTGCCAATAAAAGCTGTCCACCTGGCCTCTCTATTTCTGTTGACAGTGTTGAGATAACTGCTGTTCACAAAGCTCGATGTCTAGGTGTTGCTCTCAATTCTGAACTGTCCTTTTCTCCACACATGTAATCTGTTTCTAAATCCAGTTATATACATTTAAAAAACATTTCCAGTATACACAAATACCTCACACAAGACACTGCAAAAACTCTAATTCATGCATTAATCATCTCAGGAATTGATTATTGCAACACTCTCCCAATTGGGCTCCCACAGTATAAAATCTTATCTCCCCCCCCCCAAGTCTACATTACATGCAGCAGCCAGAAGTAATCTTCTTTGCTAAACGCTCTTCTAGCGCCAGTCCACTTTGCCAGTCTCTACACTGGTTGCCTGTACTTTACAAATCTTGTTGCTAACCTACAAAACCATCAATAACACTGTACCCACATATATATCCTTACTCCTCTCTAGATATATCCCAGCTTGATCTCTAAGATCTTCACAGGATCTACAACTCTCTTCTACACTAAACAAATGCTCCGATTCCCGGTTACAGGACTTCTCCCGGGCTGCACCTGCNCTCTGGAATAATCTTCCTCGCATGTTAAGGTTATCCCCCACTCTCCAAACTTTTAAGCGCTCTCTTAAAACTAATTTATTCAGGCAAGCTTACCATATTCCTCAACATGTTCTTATAACTATTCACCCACAATTTCTGATACTAACATTGCTGTAAGTATGGATCACACAGAGCACTGAGTACTTTCACCTTACAACCTGGCTGGTCCATCCATTGTATAATAATAGCAATTAGCCCTATGTATCAATTCCTAATATCCTACAGAATGTAAGCTTTCGAGCAGGGCCCTCTTCCCCGCCCAGTCTGTTACCACTTAGTCATGTCTTATTGATAGTTCAAATTGTAAAGTGCTACGTAATCTGAAAAAAACTGTAAATAAATAAATAAATTTGAAAGAAATAATCTTTCCATGCCTACATCACCAATATCACACTGAGAAGTTTGCCATCTTTTTTGACAACACACAGGAATTTGTAGAGGTAAGTATGTATGGGGTGACAAAGCACGAGAACTGGTGATACCACAATGTGCATGGTCACAGTTATATTGAAGAGAAACCTTATAACAAATCAACGTTAAGAACTAAGGACCAGGTTGCGACTTTGATGTCAGCACACGGTACTTCCAATACGGATCTGGATTCTTAGGATGCAGATCTCGATATAGAAAAGCTATCTGCCGGTGGACTAGGATGCGGATAGTACTCACACAAATAGAAAGATGAAAGTATCTAAATAGTAAAGTGTGAGTGTGCTATGTGCCCTCTATACTATACAGACTTATAATGTGCACGGGGTATTAGATTGTGATAACACTATCAAGGCACTTCACAAATGGGGTGTAATCTGGGTCACCAAAGGGGAGTGTCTTGTGGATAGCTCCACCCATGGGTGAGTCTAGCATGTCCATGAGAACTATTTCAAATATAGCAACATTTGTATTTATTGTTTGTCAGTAAATAAATGCTTTCATTATTTATTGGGAAAGTCGAAAATAGGATATCCATCAACTTACTTCTATTTTTAGAAATAGGACACAATTTATGAATTCTATCATCATTATAATATATTCTTGAACCGAATCAACATCAGGGAAATTGCCCAACACTTCAGGGAGTCAGGGAGATCACTCACTTTTCAGGAAGTCTCCCTGATAGTCAGGGAGAGTTGGCAACCTGATTAAACACTGTCCTCACTAAAAATGAGGCTTTAAGATAAGGTTCATCTCTCAGTGGGAGCAAGAGGAGTGACTTTCCATTGGTTAAGCATCCAGGCACTGATGTCAAGCTTTAGTCCCACACCATTAACAACTTACATTTATTTTATTTATTAACAGGTTGTTATATAGCGCCATCAGACTATGTAGTGCTTTACAACTGTAAGTAATGCATTGCCCAACAAAAACTAGAAAAAGTCATTTTATGTGATATATACTCTCATTTTGTAGGAAGCACCACCGGTCATCAAAGCATTCCATTAAACAGCCATCATCTATTTAGATTTACTTAGCTGTGTGTATGTCTCTGGGAGTGGGAGGCCTTGAAATTCTGTCTCTAATCCCCAGAACTCACACAGTAAAGACATAATGAAAATAAGCATGTGGATAAAGGTTCAGACCTGCTGGCTCTGCTGTCCCAAGGTTATCAGGATCCAGTCGGTGCAGGAATGCAGGCTATTTATTAGTGTTAGGCAACCACAGAGAAGTCTGTTTAAACTACTCACAAAAGCTACTCAATGGGAAAAAGCAGAGCTCATATAGAAGAATGATTTTCTTGTACCTATGAGCTTGCAGGTGATGGAATGTGGAGATACCAAGAGTTTCTGCCAGTGGGAAAATGAACTGAGATGGGACAATATTAAAAAAAAAAGCCATTTAATCAAAATTCCAAGTATGCGAAGTACACTATGTATTGTAGACTTGCATAGATACTGATTGTCTGCGATCTTAAATGCCATTTCAATGGATATGTTCAGCCTACATGGGTGATTAATTGCCAGAACATTCCATCCGTCAAGCTATATCTTGAATTATTTCTCACATATCCTTATCTACTTTGGCAAGTGAAACCTGTCTTCTGAATAATCATTATAATAGTATTATATCATAATAATCTTATGAATTATTATAAACAAATGTGTGTTTTTACTTGTTACTAACTGTGGGCTGATGCCATCCAAGTATTTAAAAAAACCTGCAAAATCCATAGAATCTAATCCATTACTAAACTGTTATTGCATGTTGAGGTGTAATATTGATCATTACAGTATACACTTTCCTGTTAAACTGGTTCTGCATGTAGAAAAACACTAAATAATGATGTACAGGCTGTGAAGGAGAACGTGCCTAAAGATCACGTGCGACGGTTAAAGACTGAAATTAATAGAATATCATTTACTTGAAGAGGGAAGAAAGTTGTACCATGATAGGTATATATTTGTAAGCTAGGAAAAGTCTTCACAAGAGATACAGAGAAGCCTGAATATGCTGAAAATGTATGTTCTTTGTCAACTAGAGAATGAATGTGCATTTATATTGAGTGTGGCTTTTGTTTATGTGCACGCCAATAATGAATGTATGTCCAGTTTACTTCACTTCTTATTGGAGTAGTTATATATGACAGAATTTCATTTTAAAAGCAGGATTGACTGGGAGTAAGCCAGATTGTTACAATCAGATTGTTTTCACAGAGCAATCAGCAATTATTTATGTGGCCTCTGACTTTCCTATCAACAATTTGTTTAAACTGGATGTACGCTACAAAGAGATAGAGCTAGCTAGGCATTATGTCGTCATATTGCAGGAGGTCTTGTTAAGCCTCCATGTTGCATATTGCTCTGTTCTCAAAAGTTAGAGTTTGGTGGCCATTTCTCTACATGCACTGTAATTTGCAGGCTCAGAAAAGGTATCCATTGACTACTTTTTAGGAGAAGGCAGTTTTTACCTTGGGTTCCAATTCATCTGCAGGTATACCGTGTTTACCCTATAATAAGACCTATCCTGATAATAAGCTCTATCGTATTTTACAGTAAACTCTAAAATAAGCCCTGCCCCGAAATTAAGCCCTATCCAAATCACAATGAGGTGGCATAATGTCAGCAGCACTTGGGGGGACAATGAGGTGTCATAATGTCAGCAGCACTTGGGGGAACAATGAGGTGTCATAATGTCAGCAGCACTTGGGGGAACAATGAGGTGTCATAATGTCAGCAGCACTTGGGGGCCATGATTGGATTAAAAGCAGGTCAATAAAATAAGCCCTACCAGAAAATAAGCCCTATGTTTTTTTTGTCCTGAAAAAAAATAAGACAGTGTCTTATTATCAGGGAAACACGGTAGCATCAACCACAGTAGTTATGCCATTTTCTCTAAGTTTATACTCAAGATATAGAATAAAAATAGAACAGGAATTTCATGAACACAGTTACCCTAAGAACATAAGAGCTCTGTTCATATATTTCCATAGGGATAGTGGAGTAAAAGCTAGAAACGCACAACACCATTCTTCAGCAATAAGAAGTCACGACACCGTGAAGGAAATCACGATCTTGTGTATTGTTCCAGGATGTCTTTTAAGTGCTTAGTAAAGTTGTGATTTGGTGACACAGTAGACCAATAGGGTTATTGCCATTGAACCTGCCCCCTCTAAGAGAATGACTGGACCCAAACAATGATATGTCTATATCTCAACAGGTCTGCTCATAAATATGCCAAAAAAAAGTATTTATATAACGATATTTCCCAACCAATAAAACTGTGCATTGCTATAGAACCACGGTTCTCAAACTGTGGGTCGGGACCCCAGAGTGGGTCGCGCCCACATCTACATGGAGTCAGAAAGACCATAGTCGAGTTACAGGCCCAGCGCTATGGGACGTGGGGTGCCACTGTGATACATGCGTGAAGCAGGTGATTGGTGGTCCGCACCCACCTAGACTGCTTCACTGAACCAGTTTCATTTTAGGATTGCTAGTTGTCATGATGCACAAATAATGCAGTTTTTAAAGGGGAGTTAAAGGGGACCTTTCAGCCTATTTTAACCCCTCAATTAACTTCAAGATCTGTATAGTTTGGTACAAAACCTATACTTACCACTGTTTAAAATGATAATCTGATCACGGTGAAAAATATTACCAGTGCACAGTTTATAAATATATAGGAGTATTGTTCGCCTGTAACTTGCTGGGGGCGCGTAAATTTTTTTTGTGTCGTATGGAGCTTCCATATAATAAACTGTATATCTTTTTCTCCAAACACATTATGGTTAGTAATAGGTAAACAGTTCACCCCGATATTTAATATATCATTTTACCTTTTTTAGATTTTACTAATACATTTATTAATTCATACCTCCCAATGTAATGGGGGCTGATGACGGGACACATAAGCCCCGCCGCCGGTAGCACCCGACTCAGCCCCAGACTTACCGACTGCTAAGCTCCGCCCCTTTCAATACTGCAGACATAAAAATTAAACTAAAGACAAGGTTTGTCCCCTTAACGGCACAAACTGGGAGGCGGAACAGTTCCCCAAAAGCAGGACACTCCCACTCCCCCGAATGTGGGACAGTCCCCCAAAAGTGGTTGGAAGGTATGTTAATTAGCATTTTGGATATGTTTAGAGGACAGCTGTATAAAATAAGAAATTAGGTTTAATATAGACAAATTATATTATCAATTTGTCTATATTAAACCTCCTACAAGATCCTGCACAATGTGGTTTGATGAATCAGAATGTTCACTACCTATTATTAACGCTTATTTATAAGTGCTACATAGCTTCAGCAGCGCCATACATAGTGAACGTGCAATACATATATAGTATAGGGGTACAATGACATAGCATATAATAGACATGGAATCAGTGGCGGAACTACCGCCGTAGCAGCCATAGCGGCAGCTACGGGGCCAGGTCATGGTACCGTCAGCCGGGCCCGGCCTACAGAGTGTAACATGTCCTGGGAACGGAATCCTCTTTAAAGGATCCCGTTCCCAATAGTGCATAGCGGCGACACAGCGTCGTGACGTCACGTCAGCGCTGCGCCCGCCGCGTATTTTCACAGCCGCCGACAGCTGAAGACTAAGGTACGAGACAAAACCCTTTCTTTAGGGGGGAAAGATGGAGTTGCAGTGGGAGAGAGATGGAGGTG
>JABWIB010000046.1:116905-143720 GCA_016617825.1 Platyplectrum ornatum | reverse complement strand
AGAAGAGAGGGAGAGAGGAGAGAGAAAGAAGAGAGGGAGAGAGGAGAGAGAAAGAAGAGAGGGAGAGAGGAGAGAGAAAGAAGAGAGGGAGAGAGAGATTTGCTTGCATCAATCTATTTAATACAAATATCCCCCCCCATGAGCAATCCAGTAAAACAAAGAAAGTGTTTACTAATGAAACTAGGCGCTGAATGGAATGATTACTATATATAGTAGATTTCCAGCTAACTGTATGTCCAAATATTTTTTTTAATTAATTAATAAAGACACATATTACAAATATTCCCAAATATTGTCAGGATTGATACAAGCCCTCTATTTCACCAGCTGTAGGGATGTCCTTGCAGAAATACAGCTCAATCAGCACTCACATGAAAAAGATGAGAAAATCATTAGAGCATTTTCCTAGCGGAACGCCAGGTATTGATTTCACTTTCAAATTAATATCCTGCATATAAAGACCAGGACCACACAGATGTCATTGTTTTAGATACTGTAGATAACCGTGTGTGGTCCCATCAGAGAAATAACTTCTAGAATTAGCTTCAAATTGTAAAATTCAACATTTAATTGTAGAGTGTCTACACTAATGTCATGGATATACATAGATTGTCACCAGCCCTATGTTTTTGCAGCTTGTAGTTGTTTGATCATCACATGCTATGGAGGTACTTAAATTTGAACATACTTATAGTGATTCCTATATATCACACAGAAGAAATCAAGACAAACAAAAAAACCCCATGAAATATCATTATACTTCTTCAAATTATAACATGCAGGGTTGCGTGATTAAAATCAAATGATTAAATTTAAATCAAGCAATCAAAATCATGATTTAAGTAATAGTTAAAAACTACAAGTTTAGCTAATAAGACATTTTTGCTGGTAAATCTGTATGTAAAGCAGAATGTAAAATATGCAGTAAAATACTGCAAGGGACCATTACAAAAATGTGCTTCACATTCAGATTCTGATGATGATGGAAATATTATATCAAGAAGCAAAGTTACAACTACTCATGGGGATGAAAATGAATCTGTATCTGAATGTATCCAGTTATTGAGACCCTTGTTTCCTGTGCCATCTAATATTGGACATATTTAAAATATAAATATTTCTGGGTGATGTAATTATGTATAACCCAGCCCAGTTGTGTTGTACCATTAAAGAGTAGTTTGCGTACCCCTTATTGAGAACCCCTGATTTAAATAAAGCAAACAAATTTGTACAATCCAAACACGCAAACAATTGTAAAATGAAGAATCATGTAAACTGGTTGTATGCTACAGAGGACAAACGTGAAGACGTGGATAAAGACATGACCATATTTGACTCAGCCTAATTGTACACCTTGATGTAACTGTTTAGTGCGTATTTACTCTATTACTGTGTTCATCTTGTCCCTTTGATACAGCTTTTTGTTGACACTCTTTGGATACAGTTGCCACTTTTAAGGATTAAGTCCCCTGGTGAATTAGAGGTCCGCCTGAGTGTCTTGCCGTATATTTCTTCTTATATTGTGGATTTGTGATTATAGCTATTTATTTTATCGATTTTTAGGGTCTTTATTATCTATTAGTTTGGTTTTATACTGATATATTTTATATGTTTTATAAATAAACATTGTTCTCTTGGTACTCTGTTGCATTAGTATATATTTTTTAGCGCTCCTGTACTACCTTAAGGAAAATTAGGCGACAAAGTGATTATTAGCTTTAAAGTGGCTTTAGTGATTATTAGCAGTAAAGTATAATAAACTGAACAAATATATTTTAAAAAAAACTGTACAAATATGCTTAAATTATTTATATTTTTAACTTCTAGTGAACTTTTAAGTGAATATGGTTACAGTTAAATACAATATCTTTGTTAATTCAATAAGCCTGTTTATGCTACATAAATACATATTCTTGGAAAGAGCATAAAAGTTTACATAAACAAACTAAACATACATTTCTGGCTCCCAGCCATGTTTATGACAGAGCAAGTTACAATTGAACGTGTCAGAATGACTACAGGAAAGAAGTACGGAAACTGTTGCTTTGGGTTTGTTTTTTAAACTCCAATGTGGATGGAATTAAAGAAAGAATCCATCACAGCATATTTTAGCTTTGCTTGTTTAAGTAGCCGAGTTATGTGCCTTTTAAGCATAAGTCATTCATTTTTTCCTCATACAAATGATTTCCTCATTTATAATATCTTTCTGGAAGAGGAGGTGAAAATAACAGCTGCTCCACCTTTCTGCACAGAGTAGACACCAAATGTATTAAGGTTTGGCTGCCAGACAACTACACAGAGAATGGCTCAAAGTTTTCGCTATGTAGTAAGGCCTAGGTGGATGGAAGCTGGGTCAGGGTATGTAAAATAGGATTGTCCTACACTACCATCCTTTAAGCAGGAGAAGACGCAATACGCAATATGGTCAAACACTCAAAAATTAAGATAAACAACGCAACATAAGATTGCATCATTGTATAGAACAATATTTAAATAGACATATAGTTTGTAAGCTCTATGTCCGAATAAAACAGGGTTTTAGACCCCTACGTACACGCCCCCAAATACAGTATTGTTGTGCTACAAATACACATTTGTAAATAAATGAAAAATACATTTACAAATCCATTCTCTAATTGATTGGGCAACAGAAAAAGACGCCATGCCTTGGAGAATAACCCTTTCATGTAAACCAACTTGCAAATTAGCTGCACAATACTTTGTCTATGCCACTGTATAACAGTTTAAATGGATATGGATCTCTGCCACAAACAGCCCTTTTCCCCACGGACATAATGATGGCTACTCCACAAAAGTGCCAAAATGAAGGCTGTCCTAAAGAATGACGCCTGAGTTTTCCGAATGCCAACCCTTCTCCTAACGGTTCCCGTCTATTTTCATGATCCTCCATTCCCGCAGCCTAACCCCAACCCTCCCTACAGCATAACCCAAACCGTCCCCTCCCTACAGCTGAACCCTGACCTTCCCCTTCTATTTGTGAACACACCTTAGCCCCGTGTTAGAAGATGTTTAAAAGGTAATTCCTTTTATGCTGGGTACACAATGGAGGGTTATTGGATGATTAATGTGTAAACAACATTATATTAATGAGCTCCACCATCTTACCAGTATATACTGTGCCACAATGCAACAGAACACACTGGTGGTATTTTTGGGCGCAACTATATCCTGATGTCTGTAAAAAACTTCAGACTGTACATTGTGCTGCTGGTCCATGCCGGAATCGTTACTACAGATATGGGATCACTAATAAGATTTAGTATGCCCCCAGCTTTATGCCTAGATGGGTTATAATGTGTCAATGTGTATGCAGAATATAAATGTAGCCATGATTTAATAGAGAATAAATCCATGAAAACAATAGAATCTAGAGAATCCCATTCACAGCATACGACCACAACTAATACATATAACCAATTGCAAAACATTTACATTTCTGCTTTTATGGAATCCTCATAGCAGCTGAGTTGCTAAATCAGACTCTGTATATTTAATCAAGTGGGTATCTAAACCAGATGGCCAATGCTGCGTTCCCAAGAGCCGTCTGTAAATTGAAAAGGTCTATCAGTGTGTGATGGTTTGTGTTACTTTCACATTTGTTTTTCATATCAAATTTAATAACACTGGTTTCAATCATCTACAGGATTGCAACATTTTAAAACGGTAAATGCAGATTTTTTTTTTCCAATTTGAACATTTTTAGAACTATCCCGTGTATATCATGCAGATGCATACACTCTATTCAGAAGAGGACCTACTTTTTAAACATGTAATAAATTGCAGCAAGTATAATTATAGTATATATTTATTATATTCCTCTGCACCTAGTACACCAGTCTGTTTCCATTGTACATCTGTTGTCATATTGGCTTATAATAAAATTGACAGCTAATGACTATCCAAAAGGACTTTATTTCTAAAGCTGGGCATACACTATAAGATAAATTGTTCAAAATCGAAAGATTTTTCAAAAACGGGCAAAACCATGTTGAATTGCAGGGGAGGTAAAATAAATGTTAGTGTTTGCATGCAGGGAGAATACTCTATTGTTGCATGTTGCACACAGATATTGACCAACGCTACTGTTATATTGTAATTAGACTTGTGCTACCGTGTTTCCCCGATAATAAGACACTGTCTTATTATTTTTTTGGTCCAAAAAATGCCATAAGGCTTATTTTCAGGGTAGGTCTTATTTTAATTAACATTGACAGAGATTTATATAAACAGTCTTGCTTTTATCCCCATCATGCCCCCCAGTCCTGCTTTTATACCCATTATGCCCCCAAGTCCTGGGGAATTCTCTAGGGCTTATTTTCATGGTAGGGCTTATTTTGGACTGTTTTACAAAAATTAGGGTAGGGCTTATTTTCTGAGCAGATCTTATCGGGGAAACACGGTAGAAACATCATCTCTCACCTGTAATACTGATTGCAATTAATTACATTTACCTCCCCTGCAATTCAACATGGTTGTGCCCAGGTATAAGCTATGCAGATCTGCATAGCAAAAAAAAAAAAAGAAAAGACATGGGGCTAAAAGTGGGGATGTTGCCCATAGCAACCAATCAAAAAAATAATAAAAGACATGGGGCTAAAAGTGGGGATGTTGCCCATAGCAACCAATCATATACGAGCTCACATTCCCCAGTACGAAAAACAGAGAGCATGAATCTGATTGGTTGCTATGGGCAACATCCCCACTTTTCAATCCCCTGCAATCTACCTGCTAAGTAAATGTAGGCCTTAATCTCTGTTTGATACAGGAAGATTCCAAAAACTGAATCACAGTTAGATATTTTTTCCCTCAGAGCATTACACAACAAAGAAGGAAATAACATTTACAGTGTATTCTTGTAAATGATTGCTTCCCCATTTAGAAGATGATCTAAGAAATATATTTTCTGGTTTATGGTATGCTTATTCACGGCCATGAAGATGCAAATGTCTGTCCATAAAATCACTTGTAATCAGAACCCCCAAAGACAGTCCCTAATACGGCTGTACTTTATGTGCCATCTGTTACCAAAATACTCAGCGGATTTGTGATATCTGTGCTTGTGACATAATGCAGACGGGGGACTGGTTAATTGTCAACACAGACAATAGGACAAAGCCAAGAGCACAGCAGGACATCCCTGCTCTTCTACTCCTCCATGGAAAGAAGTTATGAATCACAGACCAATACAAGCTTCTAATAGGAGGCCAATGGCTGCTTATTCAGATCGTATCGATGTAGGGACTGAGCCATGACAGAGACAAGCTCATTTATATGACCAACATAGCGTTTAGTGTATAATAGAGAAGCTAAGCAAATACCAAAAGACATAAAAAGCACAAGACAACAAAACCTGTTATTACTATTAAATGTTCAAATTAAACAAGAATAAAGTTCCAACCCAGTGATAAAAAACAACATGATAGGAAAAAAAGAAAAGGCTATAGTATATCTACTGTACTAAAAAAAAAAAAAAGAAAAGAGAACGGAAACCGACATTCATGGAATGTCATTGTCTTAATGATTCAGATTAACTAGAACATGTTACTGCCAAAGAAAGCGATTTCCTGCTTAAGGATTTTATCATATCACTTATCAAGTGACTAAATGTGTGCCAACACATCATCACTTTAAATTTACATACAATACATTACAGAGGATCTTATCAACATTTTACCAACATTCTTAAACATAAATTAGAGACTCCTTGCCCTCCGCACTTATATGACACTGTTCTTAAAATGGAGACGTTTGACATTATTTATACATGTAGCGGAATATAAACTATTGTTACCTGTTAAGAGCCATTTCAGGACTATCCGATAACTCCAAAACATTATCAACTTATACCCATCCTGTTCAGATTACCTGCAAAAAAGCTTGGCTTTTCATGAAATTGCTGGGTTTCATAAAATCCCTGGCTTTTTGTAGGTAATCTTAAACAGGGTATTTTTATACCAAATGGTCTCTTTAGTCAGCCAGTCTTAGACCCTGTTAAAAAGAAGGGTTTTGAGTGTCTGGCGCTCCATTGTGACAGTGTGGGACCCAGGTCTCGCTGCCAATGTGAACAGCCGAAAAATTTGCACAGCATGGAAGTACATGCTGCTACTGTGACCAGATCTATTACACATTGGCCTAGTTTTTATACTTTTGAATTTTTCAAAATAAAAAGTCAACAAAAATATAGTAGTAACAAAACCATTTCTTGGACTACAGACATTGGGATAGAGATAGAGAGATAGGGAGAGAAAACCACAAATACAATTTATCTCTCTTCTTTCTCTCTCTGGCACCTACATTGTAAAAAAAAAAAAAAAAAAAAAAAAAAAAAGGATCGAGACGCGGTTTAACACATTATATTGAATCACTCTGCAGACTTATTGAGCAAGAACAGGTGGTGAGATCACAATCAATTACTGTGTCATTCCTGGATTATGAAAGAGAGAGATGTTAAATAAACAAGGAACTGAAGAATTGTTTGAAAGGTGTATTCTCATTTACACAACAACTTCCGCTTTCTGGCACCAGACAGAAAAAAACAGTAACATAAATGACGCACACTTACACTGAACTACATTTTTAAAGGGATAAAGAGTAATAAGTAACTTAATGGGTTACTGAAAAGGGAACTACAGAAAGGGAATATCCAAGCAAAAACAATACATGAGGTACATTAAACAGGAAGTTTCCTAGGGTGAAAGGTCAGCCCATCTACCAAAATGACTGGATTCTATGACAGGATCTATGAAATAGATATTACTAAAAACACTGTCATACAAATGCACCACTCTTTATGCCTGAAGTGTGTAGGGGGATCAGCATTTATAGGGCTGTATCATCATCTATACATTTTTTTTTATTTATTAACAGGTTTTTATATAGCGCCATCTGATTATGTAGCACTTTACAATTTCAACACTCAGTAAGACAGGACTGAGTGGTAACAGACAGAATGGGTGGGAAAGGGGCCCTGCCCGCAAGCTTACACTCTATACATCTATGTGGTGGTACAACTAACCATTGCTTAGGCATGGTTGGACCTAGGACCTAATTATTTTTGACTCAAAAAATGGGAGCGGTGAGAAACCTGGGTTAGTACACAAAGATAGTGATGCCTATACTATACATTGCAATAAATCTACTTGCTATTGCAACCTCACCCTGCTGTCTGAAGTTTTATGTTACCACAATAATAAAACCGAGCAAGGAAAAAACAAAACATTTGTGAAAAGCCATAAAATATCATGGTTGCATTACCCACAATGCAAACATACAAAAAGACAGATTCAAATTTATATCAATTTGGAACTTTTTTTATGTGCTATCAGTAGTTAAGGTTGCATATTTTCTATATGTTAATTCTTTGGTGTGCATTTTTTTATATGAAGAGTCTGCATTTCAATAACCCTGAGGCGAGACAAGGCAGGTTGTATAGTTAGTATGCAAGGTGGGAAGGGTTGGGTTAATTTCTGGAAGCCATATGTCCAGAAAAAAAATATTTATATTTTATATTAGACCACATGCGTACTAGAGGGTGGTAGTTTTAAAGGACCTTAATTCCTTGAATGGGTAGGCCAACAAAGCAGAACAATTTAAGCATGACTGGGATAAATGTAAGGACATCCTAAACCTAAAACTATAGCGGGGGTCAAATAGAACCAATTACTAGTAAAACATGCTAAATAATCAATATGGAAACACAGACTAACCAAAACCACACATAGTTCCAAAACCATACTTACCTTCCGCCCCCTGTACGCAAACACAGAAGGCCCAGCCAATAAGGGAAGAGACTACCAGGAGGCCCATATAGACATTCTCGGGCCTTTACAGCACCTCCCTATTCTACCAGGATTATCGATAAGCAGAGGGTTACGTGAACTTTTCCTCTTGGAAAACTGTCTTGTTCATCAGGCCACCTAATGCTGGAACCAATGTGTAGCATACAGCAAGCTTTAGAAAGTACGAGAACTTCACAAACAGACTAAAGTGCAGCGAAGATGCTCAAAGCTCGAGTCCGGCCCCTTATGCCCTTTCTTGTTTTAAAAATCTATGGCAGCGATTAACCTGCCTAAGACACAACATAACTTTTAATGCTCAAAACTAAAAATGTATGTTATTATATTATTGTATTCATTATGTGAACATGAAAAAATCATAAGCATCTGCTAAAATGTATGTGTAAAATAAAAATATATAATATACCAGAGCTGTTAAGTTTTCCACAATACCACTAAACACATAAAAGCTATTTAACATTCTTGTAGTAAACGTATCTCCTTTTAGTAATTGAAGGAAGTATATCTCAGGATGAAACGCTTTGAGGATCTAGTTGTAGAAAGTATCAAATGCTTGCAATTATTCAGACACAAGTGTGTGCTTTATCTGCAAACTGACACACAAAACCTTTGCAAAGGGCAAACATAAAATATACACACGGCCTGCTCTCTAAGTGCTCATGTGAGCGAAAGGTGAAAGGTAGATTGAAGCCAGTTTCCAACTCCTCCATGTAGGACTCTGTATTCCCAGAAGTACACATTTAACATGTTAGAAATAAGAAGCAGTAATATTTTGTTGGATAAATTGGTCATCATAAACAACATTTTTTTTTTTACAACCTCACTTTCCACAAGTATATTCTCAGCATCAAGATACAACAACATGGCCAGAAATAAAGGCAGGGCGACACCTAGGCCTACATTTGCTAAGCTGCGGTAATGTAAAAGGGATATGTTGCCCATAGCAACCAATCAGATCCTAAAACTGGCTATCCACTACACTGATTTTACCCAAAATTCACAGCTGGAGAGGAAGTACTGTATGCTTGTAGCTGATATTCTAGTGAATGGTGCCAAAGATGGGGCAATTGTCCCTGTTTA
Source organism: Platyplectrum ornatum (assembly GCA_016617825.1). Lineage (NCBI taxonomy): Eukaryota > Metazoa > Chordata > Amphibia > Anura > Limnodynastidae > Platyplectrum > Platyplectrum ornatum. The sequence goes on along the minus strand of JABWIB010000046.1, from coordinate 134,823 downwards.
TCGGTACCAATATTCACTGGAGCGATATCGTTCTAGCGGATGCCCAGCTTAACATTCCCTAGTATGTATAATGAAACAGAGCTGAACTGACTGATCGCTATGGGCAACATCTGCGCTTCTACATCCCTGCAGCTTAGTAAATATAGTCTTCTGTTAGTCCATTGTAAATTAACATTTGCATGGCAATATACGTATTATACACACCCTACAATTGCAAGCTCAAAACAATTGCGCTTTGTTTTAGGTTGAATCATTGCAGGTATCATTTACCCATGCTCTAAATTCCACGTATCCAGTGTCATTGTTATGAATAAGGGAAGATGCTGATCTCTGGGGAATTCTTTGTGGTTGGAATTCTTGCCATGAAAATCTGTGAATATGCACTTTTCTCTCTTTTTTTAATCATTTGCTTGTTGTGCATTAAGATATTTTAGACATGCCTGTAACAATTACTATACAGCTTTTTAAATGTGGTTTAAGCAAAGTAGTGAGAAAAGGGCTGCTTAATTTACTAAATAAACGCAGTGTCTGTTTCTTTGTCCCAAGACAAAAGTAAATAAACAAAATAAAGAAAAATCTTGTAACCAGGAATCAACAAGAAGCTAATGAGAGTTTGTTCAGAGCCATCAAGATTTACTGCACTGGACAGTACACTAAAAAGAAGACAATAACTGTCTACTGAGTCTTGGATTCAGTACTGGACTGGAGAGAAGTTCTATTATCAATGACAGCACCCCATCCATTCAGCTGGACAGGATGCCGACATTCATAAAGAACGTCCTCTCCTGTCGGGCAGATGGGCACCACTGGGCACGATATTGTTCTAGTGAATGGTGCAGAAGATGGGTCAATTATCCCTATTTATTTATCGATATCATGTAATGGATGATGGGCCAGCACTTACATCTGGAAATCTGGAAGTGGCAGCTTAAGTGTCAGGATTATTTCTGTGTTTTTTTTTTTTTACTGCAGTTATCTATATACAGCAAACTGAAATAAATGGAAGTGGCATCTGGATCTGGTCCATATTTATCACTGTATCCCAATACTTTCTATTGATGTTTACTGCAGTATTAAAGCACATAATAAACACAGTTAATATACAGTATCCTGCAAGTACAGCGTGCAAACAAATAATCTTTGAAACAGTTGAATATGTTGCTTTATGTTGATGGTATTCACTTCATTAAAAAATAATTCCATGTAACCGTCAGTATGGTTTTATTCACACTTTAACTAGGGCCGGGTAGGTGTGTGCACATTACCTAGTTAATGAGAGAAACACAAACAACATGGAAACTATTTCCTCACTTCCTAACTAGGTAATGTACACATTAACTGGTTTCTGCACATTAACTGTAACACATACATGGTAAATGACTTCTATATTAGTGGTCAGAGTGGACATTTAGAAATGGTGGTATGGAAAGATAGTTCTTAAATATCTTGAGTCTGCATGCAAAAGGGCATTTATTAAGCACATTTAGGATTCACGTCAGGGAGTTCTTTCGTTTTTATCCTAAAGTTTCCCCAGCAACAACGCAGTGACAATACAGCAAAGTGCCTGGTAGTTTTCCACAGATCATTTGCTGCAGCAGCAACATATGAGAAAAAAGCCAATTGAGAATTCAAGGCTGACAAATCAAAAACAATCCACATTCTCCAGCTTCTGTGAGAAGATAAATGTGTCACATTTTCGGCTCTTCCTGTTATTTAAAATAAACATGTCTACCTATTTATACAACTAAACCACAAACACTTAAAGTTTAGATAATTGTAACTGCATGACCCAGCAGTTTGTGACCAGTACCATATACACATTTGTGTATTCCAAGCAGTGTTACCCACAACTGCTAACATCGGAATCCACTGCATGTTACTTGGCAGTTCTATCACTGGACAACGAGCAGAGATATAGTATCTGAAAATCTGTCTGCCTAGCCCAAATTGGTTTCTTGGAACAGAACTTGCAGAACTTTCAACTTGCAAAGGCTTTACAATGCCAACATCAATGCGAGATGGCACTGTCCAGTGCACAAATACTTATGGATTTGGTGCCTTTTTTTTGGTGGCTGGTCTCACTAAGAATTTGGCCCATTTCGAACTTTTTTCCTTTGTGATGGCTGTCGAGTTACTAATCTCAAGACAGGGAGATAATCTTAGTTTGTGACAACTTAGTGGTGGTTCAGGTCAACATCCGTCAGAATGCGTCCTCCCCACTATTTGTACACCTCTTGCGTCATCTTGTGTTATGTTGTCTCCAACTTAAAATTCAGTCTGAACACATGCCAGGGGTTGACACCTGTATTGTGGACGCACTCTCTCGATTTGATTGGTTAGGTTTTAGAAGCCTTACTCCTGATGCTAGTGTTGAGGCAACTCCCTGTCCCACTTGTATCTGGCAGGTGGTTGGCACGGGTAGTAAGTCTTGCAATCCTTGGTGTCTGCTACGCTTCGCCAGTTTGCTCCACTTGGTCTGGGAATCAGCCGTTATGTCTAACCGATTTCCTTTGGGGTGAGTAGCCGTTGGGTAAGTAAGGGGCATATATGGCTTTTTTATCGGCCATCTCTTTCTTTACTAAATTGGGTGGCAAGTTTGATTTTACAAAAAATTTAAAATTAATAATGCCTTAAAAGGTTGGTCTAGAATGCATTCCCCCTGGAACTCTACAGTCACTTGTGCGCTTAATGGCCAATTTAGAGTTTATCGCTTCCAACAGCAGTGGGTATTGTCTTTTCGGGTAAGTGAATTTGCTGCTGTCAGTAATTCTATGTCATCTAGGATTTTGGCTTCTAACGTTTTGTTTATGAACCAGATGTGGTTCACTGTTGCATTTACAGGGGTAAAATGGACCAAAGCAGTAGAGGCCGATGGGTGGTTTTAGCTTGTGAGTCGGTTAGGTGGTACTTTTGTTTGTATCTAGCCTTCCGTTGCTTAACTGGGGTTTGTTCAAAGTGCTCAGTATTTATTAATTTATAGCTGTCTTTCAGAAGTGTATTACAGGTATTATTTAAGATGTTTGTCATTATGTTACTCATTCCTTTCGATTCAGTGCGGCATCATTAGCTGCAGCCTCAGGGGCCACATCTGATACCATAAAGTCAATGTGTATAAAAGATATATCCGGTCCTTTACAGTTTTGCATGTAATCCCATTGTAGGGAGACTGTTTGTTTTACACTAGTTTTAGATAGTATTCTCCTTCTTTTCTCCACCCTCCCCATGTCTTGCCACGCTTGCCGCACTTTGTGCAGGGGCATGTAGGGATTTTTTCTCACATCTCACATAAAAGATCTCTGTAAGGGGTTTGCATTGTTCCTCAGCAGGTTGTATGGTTTGTGGGGTACTATTTCATTCACTGGGCTTCTTTCAGTTGATTACCAAGGTTATTTGTTCGGTTACTGGGGTCTTAGTTGGTCCTCTTTTTTGGATACAGTTGCCCGTCTTTTAGTTCTTTACAATCCCCCTGACTTTGTGGTTCTTCATCTCGGTGGTAATGATGTTGCCCACATTTCATCATGGGAGCTACAGCAGGAGTAAGTGATGGCTATGGCTAGGTGGCCTGAAATTAGATGGGAGTGGTCTACATTATTACTCATCGGGTTTTGACATATTTCCCAATCGTATCGCTATGGATTGTGTTCAGAGCAAACTTAATTGTTTTGTTAAGGTTTTCTTTGAGGCTAACAGGGGTTCGGTAATTGCTCATTCCATGTTCATTTATATTAGTCTGATAGTATCCATCTTTCCAATGAAAGTTCTTGTTCTTAAAACAGCTTTTTGAAGGGCTTAGGTACTTTTATCATCACTACACGAGCTAACAATGTCAGTAACATCCCTAATGCTACTGTAGGAAATGTGTTTTGGATGTAGCCCCAGTTAAGCTATCAAGTGGTTATAGTATTGCTTCTCATCCTACTTCTCACAGTATTATATTCTGTCCCATGCAGTTTATTGTTCACTATAGTCCATACTCTAAGTATAACTAAGGAAGCAGCATTCATGGAAGGACAATGAAAAGGAAGGTGGGAAATCAAGGGAGATGCATAAGTCACATCACATAGATGACCCTTTTCTAGAATGGCACAGAACAATTGTAACTATCACTGATACATGTTACCCACTAGGGCATTGGTAGTGTAATGGGGGTAAATTACCCCAAACAGGGTAAAAATGAAATTCCTGGGGATAATGGGCGGTTGAATCTATATACATGCCCGACCGTGGCTTGGCAGCGCAACCATCCCAATACCCCCAAACAGAAACATCAGAAGGTCACATTAGCATTTTAACTGCGCATGGAGGAAGGAAGAGGAACGGGAAAGACAAAAGACAGAGAAAAGGTAAGAAAAAAGCAAAATAAATACGAGAGAGCTAGAAAAGACAGAAGAGAGAGAAATGCGGAGAGAGAGCTGCAGAGACATATAATGAAAAAGTACTTTTTTTGTTGGGGGGGGTGGTGCAACATCTAAATATATTTTGGGGTGAAACGTAAAAAATTCCCTGACCCCTGCACTAGCGAACCATAGTATTTAGCATTAGAGGCAGTCAGGATGTTTGGACTGGGAAACCTCAGTGATCAACTGAGGCATCTTTCGCAATAAATTATCAGCTTACCTATTCTACGTTATAAATATATTATGTATGCACATCCAGTATGTGAGGCCTTACAAAACCAACTTTTAAACATATCAAACAGGAATTCCTTGTGAAGGTACAATCATGTAGGAGATTACAAATTGCTGCAGGACATTCACATTATACACTAGTCTAGAACCAGTTCATAATGAATAATGTATAGTACATGTTTTTACATTTATTTAACCTTGCAGCAAAATAAGTAACAATTTCAGGCAGCTGACAAAATAGAGCAGTATGCAGGGGTTCAATAACAGACACCAAACATCTGAGCGTTGTCTTGAACATGTCATGTGGTGGAGCAGTATGTTAAACATTTGTTTGTCTAGCAACACATACATACAGTCTAGTTTTACCTCATTACCTCTAAATGCAGATGTACTTCCATCAAATGCTTCTCTTGGGTGTGTATATCAGAATATGACATTGTTCATCATTATCAAGAATGGCCTATTATATTATGTGATACCATCAGTACAACAAAACAATTAAAAGTATGCTCATGTTTACCTTGGATAAAATTCTATACATATCAAAACTGAGTTTGGCATGCAAAACACTGTATTTGACAACAGGTAACTGTCTTAAGAGAAAAGAACAAGGTGTTTGATTGTAGGAGAAAAAACTAATTAAAATGATAAGTCCTATGTCTTCACTGTGCAGAATCATCAGAATTAGGAGTAATTGCACCATATACCCAGTTCACATTGACTACCCTGGAAATAATGGTCTTTTACTACCAGAGTAGTTTGCTGGGCCTCTAAATTACCCTGGTCACTAACCTCGTTCACACTGCTGAATTACCCTGGTAATTCGCAAACTTCCCTGCTCAACACTGAACCAGGGTAGTTGTTAGGTGAAACAGCTGTTAAAAATGGCATTATAGAGCCGTGATTGGCTTAAAAAAACATGATGTTATAAAAAATTTAAATACAAGAACTAAAACACTTAAAAAGTTTACATTAAAAAAATTTGAAAAACTACAGCAAATATAATAAATATAGTAAATAATTGAAAAATGTATTTAAAATATTTTTACAATAATAAAAATGATAATAATATATATGATAAAAAATGTAATAATATTAAACAAATAACAAATAATAAGAAATCATAAAAATATAGACTTTTTTTTAATACAACAAATAAATTATTTTATTGACATTATATTATTATATTTTTTTTTTTTACAATACTGTGGACGATGTATACAGCATATATGCCCAAGTAATATTACCCGGGCAGACACTGTACACAATACAACCTACCGGGGACTAAGCAGGCTGTTTATTGCCCAGGTAGTGGAGCTCGGTGTGAACGGGGTATAACTGTTTAAATCTGCACCCAAACAAACCAATTCGAATTATAAGGAGTACACATTAACTGTATCTTTTGCCTTCAGTTTATTCTGCTTATTACATACAATAATGAATTGCATTTTTACATTTAAAATTTATAATTGATCTACAAAACATTTTATTTTAACTTAATCCGTTTGTACATTATAAATTCCTCTACTCCCTGCGATTCCTTTTTTATCCTGTTATTCAAATCTAAATCAGCGCCGGCTTTCTGGAGCAAAAAATAGGGATTTACAAAATAAAGTCAATCACTAACATACATTTAAACATTCCTCTCAGTACTAATTTCAAGCTCAATATAAAGGGAAGTTCAGAACTAACACAAATCAGATATGACAATGCATTCATTAATGCTATGCTGCTTTTAGAACAGTTGAAATGCACATAAAACCACATTACATGTTCTACCCATTGTGTTAATCTATGTCCTTTAATCAGTAAATCCAACAAAAACATAAAAAAAAACTACTTGCAGACAAATACACCCTATTGTGTTTTGAATGAGACTATGAAGTGCTCATATCAGGAATGTTGGAATCAACCATAACTTTAATTGATATACTAACCAGCAGTTTTAAAATGCTTATTTATCGCCATCCTGGTTTCATTTACACAGTAACAATGCATTAATCATGTGTACATGACCTAGTTAAGCAATGCCACAGTTATTCCAAGAAAAGCAACCTGGAAGGACAATAGCTTAAGATGCAATCATTCTCCTGCTGGAGACCCCAAGCAGCCCATAAAACTGCACCAACAACCTGAACATAGGACATATACTCAAGCTGGGACATTAAACTTAGAACACTAAATTTTAATTATTACAATTAAAGCAAATTAAAAACAAACAACAAGTAATAACTATTAGCTTAACCACGTAAAACCATGTTGAATTGCAGGGGAGGTAAAATGAATGTCAGTGTGTGCATGCAGGGAACTTTATTTTTGCATGTTGTACACAGATACTGACCAGTGTTACTGTTACACTGTTATTAGACTTAGGCTGGAAACATCATCTCATCCCTGAAATACTGTTTGCAAATAAAGAAAATTTACCTCCCCTGCAATTCACCTTGGTTTTACCCACATGTAACCAGCAACTGAACCCCCCCCCCACACACACTTTGTATATCACAGTGTTCCTGATTTTCGCACCCAATATAGTAGTGTACTCCCCTCATCTCCCCTCATGCAGAACACTTTCATATTCAGAACCCGGCCTTGACTTCTTCCTTTGCAGAAGGATGTCATATGAAATGAGATCCATACAGAGATCCGTGCAAAGCCCTAGGTCAGCCCAAGCTGTAAAATTTAAAAGCCTCCCCCACCCACTATCACTAACTGTGCACATGCGGAGGGAACACGCGTCCCATGGAAAGAAAGAAGATTGTACACCATATCAATGACCAGTGTTATGATGTGCAAGTACCAGTTCTGAGCATGTGCTTTATCCCGCTCTATGTCCATCAAATGGGTGTGATTAAGTCAGGATCCATTTTATACATATTGCAGATATAGAAATACAGGTAGTACACACAGTCATTCCACTTTACTGCCCCTATTAGTCAACCCAGTGCCAAAACCTTCACATTCCTTACCTATTGAAGACTTCCTCCTCTCTCCAGCATCAGCCTGGACTACACTATGGCTATCGCTATGGGGGTCTGTTGACCCCTGCAGTAATAGACTGATATCTTCCAAAGCAGTCAACCAAATATGCCCCATTATGGGTTGTCAGCAGTTTATTTGTGAACGTATGTATATGCCTAAGTGAAAGTCAATAGACCTAAAACAGATATAATTGCGTTGTTTTGGTTTTTTAATTGTTAAGTTTAATACACGTCCCCAGAATTAGTAAGCTGGGGACGTGTATTGGCAAAAGCGCAGCTCTGAATAGAGCGCAGGGAGAGGGGCAGTAAAGGGGAACACACAGACACATTTTATTTATTTAAATAATATTTTTATTATTTTTTATTTTTTTTATCTTTTTTTAACACTTACCGAGGCAGGTAATTGTCGATAGGACATTACCTGCCTCTACGGCTCTGCGCTACACCGGCACCATGTCTGCCAGCCTGGCTGGTGGAGATGCAGGGCTGAATCAGCCCCCTGTGTGTGTTTAAAATGACTTAAAATTAGCTGGAGTGAGCTCAACTCAGTGATTAGGCCTAAATTTACTAAACTGCAGAAATAAAAAAAAAAAAATGTTGCCCATAGCAACCAATAAGATTCAAGCTCTCACTCTCCTATTACATGATATTGAATGTCAGATAGAATCTGATTGGCAACACCCCCAATTTTGATAAATTTTTCCCACGGCCTTTATCACGTGACGCCTGCACTTATATAATGGTTTTGGCACAATGTTATCAGTATTGGTGAAAAGCAGGTCATTATTAACATTGAGGGGCAGTTTCAGAGGGAGATGTAAAACGGCATACATTAGTAGCTCGACAGTCTGCGTATGATCCAAAAGGTGCATGCTACAGTACCTCTGGATAACTATTAAAGTATGGCATGTGGCATAGACACGATACAGAAGACTGTGCAGCAACGTGACCATACAGGTTTCTTATTTGCATGGTTATAAACTGTAATGTTGACTGTAAATGAAGGTTATGATTAATGCAAGCAGCTCAGTCAGAATGTGAATGGAACAAAGTAATCAGACAATAATTTTATTTATTCAGATGACGGAGAAAATTTAATTATTTTTGTATTATTCTATATAGATATTATAGAACACATGCACAATACTTCAACAATGATTTTAGACTCTTCGTAAAGTGTCCTAATGCAATATCAGCCCCCTTAGATGTGACGGAATACATTTGCTGGGGCAAATTGGATAAAAAATAACCCAATTTCCAAAAATAATCCAATTTCCAAAAATAACCCAAAATATTTTTAACAGGTAACCAAGCTTAAATATTCCTATTTTGTCAAGTTATCCATTAATTACTGAAGTGGATCTTTATCCTGGCAACGCTCAGTACCTGGCAGGGTCATAGAAGGTTCATAGAAGGAGAAGGTTAGGGTTAGCCTGCATAGAGGGAAAAGGTTCATAGTAGGTGAAGATTCATAGAAGAAGAAGAAGGTTAGACTGATGGAAGGAGAGGGTTATGATGAGGATTAGGCTAAGAGTTGGGGTTAGGGGAAATTCTTACATGTCAGTACTGGTGTTTATAAGCTTTTTCTTTCTGAGATTCCTCAGTGACCGGTGTATATGTTTTGTTGTAAACAGTGTCTTTTTACGCCCTCTGCATCAGGTTCAGTTGCTTGGGTACGCCTCTACCGTACATCGCCTACACTCCCTTACGCATTACCTATTGGAGTTGTGACCATGTGCACGCCATTTATGAGCATGCTATCAAGCAGAGGAACATCACGTCAGCAGGCGTGTGCTCACCCAAGAGATATAACAAGATCTTCTCAGTCATGCCCAGAAAAGAGAGGAAGGGTGTAGGTCTAAACAGACCTTATAACCAGATGATGAGACATTAGGTTTTATCCACCCCACTAATTATTTCCTTCCAAATATTCACATGTAAAACATCATCATCAATCTTTTGAAGTAACATGAATTTATGGTCATCTGCCTTTTGATGAAATCTAAAAATGACAACATAAGTGACAAAGATGCCATGATTATGTCTGAGTAGACGCGAGATCAGACAGTGGAAATGTAATTACATCGTTTAGACGATAACAATCTTTTGTATACACTCATATGCTGCATGGTAATAGTTGATATATATATTAGAGTATATTTCTTTATTAAGAGTCCGATCCAAAGACATTTTATTAAATTTTAAAGCGCCAATAATGTAAAATACACAGAGACAATTAAACCAAATTGTATTATTGCCAGCAAAGCAAGAAACCACCAGCCACCACTTCTGGCATTACTGAGCCAAATCGCCATTCTTAATCCAACTGAGAGTGCCACCTCTGCTTTCTATCGGGGCAAACACAGGTGACTCAGTGACCTGTGGTGTCTGCAGGATGATCACTGGTGGTTATCGTATTGATGCAGGAGTAAACTGGCATCAACAATGGAAAAGTGCAATGACAATGGAACAGGGCCATAATTTAGGGTTTCCAATTGGACACATGTCTAGGGGCCAGGCCAGGCCTGGCGACAGGGGGGCTGCTGTGATGGGCCCCAAGCTTCAGTGGGCCTGTCACTAGTGTTACCACTGTTGAGGGGGGGGGGGCCCAAAAAATCTGGGTCCCAAGATTTTTTTTGCCGGCCCTGCCAGGGGTACACATACAGAGGTGCCACAATACTTCAGACTCTCCATCTAGAATCGCCTCTCACCAGCGGTAGTCACCATTCTTACAGCGGTAATCTTTGTCGAAATTGACACTGGTTTGCCCATCCAACAGCTTGGCAGTCACCAGGTAGCAACAATGCAGTGCCTCATCCAGCACTTGCCTCACAGCCATATATTCACCTGACCCTCCATTGCTGAATTCTTGCATGAAAAATTACTTTAGAATATTTTAGATTATATTTACAGCCCCTGCTTTAATGTTGTTTGCGGTCAATTTAACCAATGCTACTCAGGCCCCTGTGCTCCGAAAATTAAGGAATACCCATGTGCCTGTGCAGACGACCCTTGGCTAGCCAATAGAAGATCGGACCTCCGTAACCGGAACAGTACAAACACAGCCCAATACAAAATATGCTGATGTATAGGTATGGGTTTTTTAGGACACTCCAACACACTTTTTCCTCAGCCTCAGTATAAATAAGTAAAGTCACACTTCAGCGATAGTGGGTATGTGCAAATACATCACTTGAGCACCCACAGTTGTAATAGTAATGTCCTGCTGGTAATTCAGAGTCTACCTGAGATTCTAGGATTATTTGCAGACTCGTTCTGTCTTGTGTATGTGACTAGTTCACAGGATACCTGGTGCGCTCCAATGTCTTAATTGTATCCCATGTGGCTTTGCAAGGGTTAAAGCAAGGGTTAAATCACAGGCAGAGCGCCCTAGTGCAGGATCATTTATTTGATTATAGCACACAAGTATAAACTACTTACAATGTTTCAAGTGTTATAGCACAATAAGTGTAGATCACATCTACAGTCACCTCCGCTGTATACAGGATAACTTGGTCACTCAGGTCTCCGGCCTGCACTAGGGCGATCTGCCATCCACCTTCCTGCAGGAGAAAACATTCCAGGGACATCCTGCACTAGCCGCCACAAAGAGTTAAACAACAACTGATAACCTGCATACTGAGGAGGGAGGAAGATCCCCCCCCTGCATTAACCCTTGCAAAGCCACGTGGGATACAACTAAGTAATCAGAGTGCACCAGGGATCCTGTGAACTACTCACATACAAAAGACCAGGATTGTGTAACTTTATTTACACTGAGCCCATACCCAGAATTTTGTGTTGCTATATGATGATACATGCTTATTGCCTATATGTCAATTATAATCATTTATCTAAGAGCCTTGGTGTAGGGTCCTATCTGCAATATTTGATATAACGTGTATTTATACCGAGTATAAACCCCTATGGGCACTACGTGGTATATCCTTCAAATATACACATTATTTAAAATGATTGACAAGATACATTTGTCTTACCTTAGTGATGATTAAAGGTTCTCCATGTTCTTTGCCGCCTTTCAAGGTAAATCCCCAAGGAGCCCCACCACTGAGAAATACATCCACAAGCCTGTAGCCTTCTACTACTTTCCTCTCCATCATGATGTTTGGTCCTTGTTCAAAACTTGTGTGAGTTCTCATGACATCAGGGAGAAACCTCTCTTGTCCACCTCTAGCGTCCACATTTTCCATGTTTCTGGGCAGCAATGTCCCATATATTTATCTGAACAATACGAACAACCCCGACGACATAGTATATTCCAATATAAAATGATGTACTCTCTTGCCAGTTCCCCGATACCGTATAGAAACAATGTAACTGGTGAATTAGTAAACGGGGAAGAAAAAGGTGAATAATCACTGCATTTATTTTAAAATAAAATATCAAACTTTTCGGTGTCAAGTCATGAAAAATATTAAAAGATCTGTATCAATAAAGAGAACAGTTCCGGCTGCAGGAGTAGTCCAGAGAGGGCCCTAGCGTGGAGCCCAATACAATGGCCATGGCTCTCACCTTTCAGGATCAAACATGACAAGCAGGTAACACGACCTTGTCGATCTCGGTGATCCAGTGCAGTAGTCGTCCGATCAGAAGCGATCGCACCGGGGGACACTGTACAAAGTTTTCCAGGAGCCACCTGTTCGGAGCAGGAATAACACAGGTTGTGCAGGCTCCACACCCGGAGTATAGTCACCTTCCTTAGATCCACACAGCTGACAATTTCCTTTCTGTGTCCCCTCCCCGCACAGGATCTGTGTTCCTAGTAAAGGTGACTGTGCAGAGCTGGCTGCTGTCCTGTGCTGCCTTCCCTCTGCCGCCTGTTGCTTTTTCTCTAGCGAGGGGTTTGTTGTGTGAGCCGGAGACTGACGATTGGGAAGTGATGAGGGTGTATAGACACTAAATAATACAGCACTCCCTCCCCTCCCCTCCCCCTCTCCTGCTTAGCAATCACTCACTGATTATCCCTCGGAGAGAAAAGCGTGTGTCACACAGAGCTGCTGGCTCCATCCCCAGGAGAGCTGCTGGCTACACACTCTGTGTTTTTTTACTTATTTGACCAGACGATCTCATTATATCATTTGATATTTTATTCCGTGTACAACAAATATTTTTATACTTTCGCTGCTTTATGCTTGTTTAGAAATGTTACATCTTAAAAAAAAAGAGGTTATACATTTTAATATTTTACTCATTATTTAGATTAACACAGATTTTACATGATTATTATTATTATTAATAACACTTATTTATTAGGCGCTACAAAGTATCCGCAGCACCGTACAACGGGGAATACAGACAGACAGAATGGGTGGGGAAGAGGAGCCCTGCCCGCAAGCTTACTGTACAAGGGAGATTAGGGATTTGATACATAGGGGCACTTACACATATACTAGTGACAATTTTAGATAGTTGCCTTTTAACATGCCAGTATGATCATAGTAAAATCCATTCAGATTAGGTAGGATACAAATACGCAGTATAAAACAAATTGAATCAATATGTGGTGTCAGCCATGTTTGTCTTTACACACAGGGGCTGATCCAGAGTTGCACCTTTTTTTAGGTGTATGTGTAGAGCTGACCAAATCTATTACCCTGTTCAGACTGTATAGTAAAAGACGTTCTTTATAATAGCCCCGGCTTTTTCTATGCAGTCTGAACAGCAGACCTGGCTCTCTCTGGCTGGGTCTTAGACCCGGCTATAAAGAAGGGGTTGCCTGTAAACGCCGGGTCACAGGCTGACTATGCACACTGGTGAACCGGTGCAGTGTGAACGTGCAGCCGCAGATCGCCAGGGTTAGAAAACACCAGCAATCTGCGGGTATGTAATGTGAACGGGGTATAAGCTGCAATGCAAATTCATTTTAATTCTGTTGTATGCAGAGAAAACACTTTGCTTTTGCACAAAGATCTCCCAAACTACATAGCATTACGTTAAATATGTAGATTAGAGTTGAGCTAGTTTTTACAGTTTATGCTTGTTGAATGCTTATTTTTGCCCATGTCTACCCTTGCACCTGTTTTGCCCTTACTCCCAAACTCTGAATCAGCCCCACAGTGTCCTATTTGTGAAATAACACGAAACAAGATAATAAGTATAATTATTCATCCCTTCCTATTATAACAATAAACAACAATTTATCAAGCACTCCTGTCAGGGCAGCACAGTTAAAATAACAACTGTCCAGTCACATACTAAGTAGGCTGTTGGTTGTAATTTGCTATATGACTGACCTCTCTGACATGTCCTGAAACCAATCCAACAAGTAGATTGTGATAAATAGCTACAGACCAGATCCTGTTTCAAGCGAAGAGGAAAAAAGGTGAGAAGTTACACCCGAGCAAATCCATGCTGATTTACAAGGACAGAGAAATTCATTTTATTCTTAGCGTGCAGGAAAAATACTTATTGCACTCATCTATTCAACAGATTTAGGGGTATATTTACTAAGCAGTGAGATTGGAAAGTGGGGGTGTTGCCCATAGCAACCAATCAGATTCAAGCTCTCAGTTTCATTTTATACACATGAGAATTTGAAGACGAATCTGATTGGCTGATCTCGCCGCTGTGAAACTGTAAGGGGTATATGTACATTATGAGCGGGGGAACATTTAAATGAATCAAACGGGACAGGGTTTGCCCCTATTTGTGCGGTCAGTGGTCGCACAGCCCGCTTATCTGCTCAAATGACTTAAACGGCCAGACTCCTGCCTTTTTACTACATAGAGAGGGGAGTGAATGGAGCTCACTCCCCCGCATTCCTGCACTGCTATACGGGTATACAGGAACATGGGTCCGCTCCAGAGTCAATATAAATCTGCCTCCTCTGCAATTCAGCTACTACTAATCTGTATTCATCTTATTTTTCTCATTCTGGAGCCAGTCCTGTGATGCAAAGTAAACCTTAAGCTGGCCATATAACAATTTTGCCCAAAATCCACGATTATCCATGAAAAAACGGCAATTTATAAATGCAAATAACGATATTGTTGATCAATCAGAATGACGAAGAATAAAAAAGTAAAAAATAAGTGTAAAAAATAGAAATAAAAATAATGAAGCCATACTTACCTCTGTGCAACCAGTCACCACACACGCCTGTCACTCATACAGAACTTTCTCTCTCTTTCTCTGAATCTTTAAAACCTGTTACTGATCTCTAATAATTAATAATAAGAACTCGGACCTCATTGTAGGTTGTTTACCATAAGCTGAATCTGACCCTACATGTGACAGGAAACCTATGTAACATGGAGGGGTAGAAAGGAAGTGATGTCAGTAGAGGTCTGTGAGTAAATAAGACCAGATTTATGTTCTCCTAACTCCTGGAATAACAATCAATGTTATTTTAATGTAAAGCCAAGAATTAAGCAGGATGTATACACAAACAGCCTTGAAAAAATGACCAGGACTGTAACAGTCGTTTGAGAGGTCATAAGAGGTTTACCCAAACACCAAATAGGTTTCGTGATTTGTTAGCACTCTTACTGGCCCCTTCAATTGTTTTCGCTTCTCTAAAAACTTAGAGCCGCATATAAAAAGGAGCGAGTTTCAGCTACCGTAACAGACAGGAGAAAGCGCACAACCAGATTCAGTCTTTGCAGGGAAGAATGCGGCCCCATGGCATTCTTATTCTGTTATGCTTTCCCTTTGCATTCTGGGTAAGCTGTGATCCCTGTCATACACATCTATATATGCCACTGCTGTTAATTTAAGACAAACATCTTTATAATCTGTGTTCTCTAAAGAACTAATGAACTAATAAGAATCATTTCCTTCACTCACAGATGTATTCTGCATATGATAATCAGCTGATTGGTAATTGTGTATTGTGTATGCTGGGCCAAAAACAGCCCCGAAATATAACATACCCTCCAAATGCTAGCAAAGAAGGGCTGCAGTTACTACGCTGCGAATGGCAAGCCCTGGCCCATTTGCAGATATGCCCCCAAGCAGTGGTCAAAGTGGAAATTTGTGGCAGTATGGACATTCAGAGGTCGGAGTATGAAAACACTCAATATAATGGAAGTCAGTGGAGATTTGGAGTTTTTCAATTACATCAGTGGGTTGAAGTGCCGGTATAGCATACCCCTGTATACACCCCTGGCCACAGTGTGCCCAGGAAATCAGTAGGTAGTGTGTAAATTCTTCACAATTTCCTCACTCTCAGATTATTTTGTTGGGACCCAAGGGATCTCATGGGCCTAAAGTGGGGATGTTGGCCATAGTAAATTTGAGCTAATATTTCCAGTATGTAAAATTAAACTGAGAGCTAGAATTACTATGGGCAACATTCCCACTTCTCCATTCCCGAAGTTTAGTCAATTTAGGCCCATGACTCCCTTGATCTCCATTTAGGCCTAGATCTTCATTACCTCTGTTGTGGTATAACACTAGTCAAGGAATTCTGTTTTGTTGTTTTTGTGTTATTTTTTTTAGGAAGCGTGAGCCTGAAACCAAAATAATAGAAGTGTTGTTGTCACTCTCTGTGCCCTTGTCACTTGAACCATGCTGTTTCTGAGATAGTATTGTAAGGGATGGCCACAAAATATAGACCTATATTATGCCATTCTCCCCATATTTAATTAGGATTATAGGAATGTATTTGTTTCTTTTAAGGAAAATAGTCATTTTAAAAGTATATAAAACCACATTTTCTGTCACTTTTTGAGTTGTCACTATAATGCTAATGGTAGTATCAGATGACATCGAACCGGATCCAGAGTGTGAAAATAAGAGGAAATGCGTTAGTTTCCTGCTGATGTGCAGGGGAGGCAGATCTCATCTGTTGCTAAAAATCAAGGTGATCTAATCCTAATCCCAATTCCCAATTCTAAATAGTTTAAAAGTAAAGCTGGTCAGGATCTGTTTACATTAAATAAAAACTAATTATTCTCTCAGCATGCAAATGATAGTCAACATTATTGTTCCCACCTGTTTTTCTCTTATTTTAGAAATGTATTATACGGATTGGAGATAAATACCTTACACCTTATTGCAGACACACCAGTGCCATGTATTTTCTTTCTGTTCCCATGCACTCTACTGCCTGATCAGGAGACAAGAGACGGTTCCCATCTGCTGAATTCCAGACCCATTTGTATATTCTCTTTAAATTCCTTTGAATTCCATGTGAAGCAACTTTAACCTTTTGAATAGTTAATTAATGTATCCCTTGTGATGGTAATGGAGTGTTCTGTCTGAGCTGAGCATGGACAACTGCTTTATCCTGATCCACATTTCTGGCTCACATGTGGTGCTTTGTTATGCTTTACATTTACCAGGTACAGGATTCTATCTAAGCGCAGACACGACAGTTCTGTATAACTGAAGGCATCCATCATTTCATCTATTACATAACTGCCATCATTATCGTATGAAGAGTGTTACATATTCCTCTCTCACCGCTGGCTTTTTATCTTTTGGCATTGGCTACTTCTGGCATTTACAGAAAATGTCTCAATACCCTCTCCTTCATATTCTGCCTGATCCTTATTAATAAGATTCTTCCAGAGGCACGCAATTTTTCTGATCCTTAGTTATTATTGTACCTTCTGAATGCACTCCTCTGTCACAACCATCGCAGGACTCTGTATTAAACCCTATGCACATGTCTCTCTGGGCAAGGATGTTGTCAGGGCCGGTGCTAGGTCTCCAGGCACACTAGATGGGACCTAGCACTGTTGCCCTCTTCTCTTTTGGTGCAGTTCACATAAGAGAGAGGGCGCTACTATCCTATAGAGGATGGCTAATTATGTACATGCGAGTTGTGATGTAACCCAGCATGTAAATGGAGGTAGCCTTTCGGGCTAGATTGCCTAATTGCAACACCGGCCCTGGGTGTTGTACAAAAAAGTTCTTTGCTCTGGGCCGTCGAGAGAGGGGGTGGCGGCAGGGCTGCTGTCACCTCATGCCAGGCCCGGGACTGACAGAATTTGTAAGTCACGCCCCCCCTTGACATCATGACGTCACGCCGTTGTGATGTTACGCCAGCTTTACATCTGTATTCCCTCAGAATCCTATGGCTCCCTGTGGGGGAACAGCCGCGCCTCGATTGTGTATGTCAATATTTGAAATATATATATATATATATATATATATATATATATATATATTCAATCGAAGAATAGTGGCACTCCAGGACTTAACCAAGACAACTATTTATTGTGGGCAACACTTCACCACAAAATCCAACGTTTCAGGGGTAACATACCCCTTTCATCAGGGGTATGTTACCCCTGAAACGTTGGATTTTGTGGTGAAGTGTTGCCCACAATAAATAGTTGTC
>JABWIB010000046.1:37855-82679 GCA_016617825.1 Platyplectrum ornatum | reverse complement strand
CCAAAACATACTAGAACAGTGAGTACGTAGCTTACAGCCGCAGGCGCCTCCTGGCCACGGTGTCGGGAGAAGCGTCCCTGCAGATAGAGAGAACTCCGGAAAGCGACCAGTAAATGGAACGGAAAGAGTCCTCCATGTAGTAGGCAAAAAGTCCACCCGGGCAGAGTAGATCTTAGTGGTCGTCGACAGGATCCTCTCGAGGTGCGCACTGGTTCAGCCATTCCTCCGCCTCCCTCGGGGAGGCAAAGATGTGAGCGATGCCGCCTGCCTCCATCCGCAGCCGCGCCGGGTAGAGAATATGGTAAGGCTGTTGAAGGTCGCGGAGGCGGCACCTCACCGCTGTAAACTGAGCTCTGTTTTTTTGGACATCCAGCGTGTAGTCGGGGTACACCGAGATGGTATGGTTATCCCATTTCAAAGGGCCGTTCTGACGGGCCAGTCGGAGGATGGTCTCCCGGTCACGGTAGTGTAGGATTTTGGCAATAAAGGTCCGTGGATCGCCCCCCGGCGGCGGGGCCTGCGAAAGCACGCGGTGAGCCCTCTCCACTGCAAAGTGTGGCAAGAAGGCCGCTCTCCCGTACAGGTTCAGCAGGAGATCTTCCAGGAAAGCTTCAGAGTGGGGGCCCTCAGCACTCTCCGGGAGCCCGATGAAACGGAGGTTATTGCGGCGGGACCTGCCCTCCAAATGGGAAATCTTGGCCTTTCAGGCGGCCAGTTATGCAGTGATCCGAGCCAGGTCATTCTGCATGGGGGTAGTGGCGTCTTCAAGGGTAGATACCCGTTGTTCGACCTTACCGACCCTCTCTTTAACCTGCTGAAGGTCCTGATGAAGCAACGTGATTCCTGCCTGCACCCCGTCCAGCTTATCAGTTACCATGCGGTCCAGAGAAGAGATGGCCTCCAGAACCTTCCGCAGGTGCAATATAACAGGACAGCGGCTCCACAAGTGCAATATAACAGGACAAGGGCTCCACAGGTGCAATATAACAGGACAACGGCTCCACAGGTGCAATATAGCAGGACAGCAGCTCCACAGGTGCAATATAGCAGGACAGCAGCTCCACAGGTGCAATATAGCAGGACAGCAGCTCAGGCCAGAGATGAAAGGCAACCGCCCCAGGGGTCAGGCCAGGCAGGAGGGCAGGCTGGGGTAGCGGGGTCAATGCAGAGTCCAGACCAGGGGTCCACGGCAGCAAGAGACAGCACAGGGACAATGAGGGCCCTGGAGGAGGCANAGGGGGCAGTAGCAGGCAGGGGTGTTGTGAGCTGTGCCAGCAGGGATGCAGCCCAGAGCCCACAGAGTTCACAGCCGGAGGAGGGAGGGGGGCAGGAACGGAGCAGAGCCCCTCACAGAGTCACTGCAGCCGGCGGCAGTAATTCCAGGCCCCTGGAGAAGGCCACCGGGTCAGCAGCAGGCAGGTCAGCAGGGGGCACCGGGAGACAGTCCGTGCAGCGCCCCGGAGCCGGAAGGAGGAATCAAGATGGCGGCCGNGCAGGACAGCAGCTCAGGCCAGAGATGAAAGGCAACCGCCCCAGGGGTCAGGCCAGGCAGGAGGGCAGGCTGGGGTAGCGGGGTCAATGCAGAGTCCAGACCAGGGGTCCACGGCAGCAAGAGACAGCACAGGGACAATGAGGGCCCTGGAGGAGGCANAGGGGGCAGTAGCAGGCAGGGGTGTTGTGAGCTGTGCCAGCAGGGATGCAGCCCAGAGCCCACAGAGTTCACAGCCGGAGGAGGGAGGGGGGCAGGAACGGAGCAGAGCCCCTCACAGAGTCACTGCAGCCGGCGGCAGTAATTCCAGGCCCCTGGAGAAGGCCACCGGGTCAGCAGCAGGCAGGTCAGCAGGGGGCACCGGGAGACAGTCCGTGCAGCGCCCCGGAGCCGGAAGGAGGAATCAAGATGGCGGCCGTTCGCGCCCAAACCGCGGCCGACGCGTCGCCAGCAGCCAGGGAGCGCGACCACTGCCACAGGCCGCAGAGGGAGACAGGGCACAGGAGTCAGGAGCAGCAGCAGCACCCGGACGCACCGATCCACCACCGCCAGGGGAGGCCACTCGGGGAGCGCCGGACGCCGCCTCCCCGCACTGAACAAAAGGAGCAGTAGGCCGCGGCGCGCACCACACTGCCCGAGACAGCCAGCGCCGAAGGATGCAGGAGGACTTCCGGAGGTTAGAGGAGTGGGGGGGGGGAGCACCGGAGGCTGACTAACTGCAGGGGGGAACGGATCTCAGAGCGGATCAGGCCGGAGAGCTAGGCGATGCGTCCTACTCCATCAGGCTCCCAAGCCACACCCTTCGTATATTGCCTATCTTACCAAGTTGACAGGTGCATTATAATAGTAGAAGTGATATACTTTGACAAGGCTACTTTTTGCTGTGTATCATAAAGGCAGATATGTTAAATTCAAAACAAAAAACAAGACTGACAATGAAAAATGGGTACTGAGTCTTTAATATACCTTGTATTATTTTAGTTTGTTTTGCATGACTTAGACAAACCCAACATTTGCATGTTTTCTCATTTTTAGAATTAAGATTTTTAACATAAAAAATATTTGTTTTTCTTTTTCAAAAAAATACAGTGGGTTCTTTCTCTTTAAAAGTTCATCTTTCTGGTTTTGTAAAAAGCGTTCTCTGCGTTGCGTTCTTATAAAAAGCATCTCACACCGTGTCATGAAAAGTGCCCTTAAAAGCTAAGCTGTGGAGGGGAAAACTCCTCAGTGCCTTTGCTATGAAATTCATTGCTGGACACCCCATGCTCAGCTTGTCAAGGTATGAGACAAGGTAGTGACCAGGAAAAAAGAAAAAGTAAGATTATGCGTTTCTTCAAGTGTGTTACTAGCCAGCAGGTCACATTGATTGTGGACAAAAGAAAAAGCTGAACTGAAAGCAACATTAGTTCCTTTACTTTACCATGTGACGTCCCTTCTAATTCCCTTCAGCTGGTACAAAACCACTCAGCAAATAAAGGAAGCAAAGTCAAATTAGTCTAGAAAATAGAAAGTGTTGTCATACAAAGTCATGTATATATATATATATAGAATTTTTTTTATTAAAAACTGGTCTTTGTAGGTCCTTTGGGAAAACTCGAAATTAGAAGTTTGAAGTACAACAAATGAATATAAATTGTTATTCCCTTTTGGTTCTTCACATCCTTTCCTTTCTACCTTGACTTGAAATGTGTTTTCATTTTTTGGCACTGTTGTTCATGCCATCGCAACCCTTAAACCAAACATGTCAGGGAATCCAAAAATTGTCCTGCTACTTCTGAGGCGGAAAGTCAGAAAGACCGGCTGGAAAACCTCCACCTCCAGAAGGATGTCCCGTGAAATGGGTCCATGAAAGTTGTGGACATCCTTCAGTGTTCTGCTTTTGGGGAGAGTTGGTTACATTGCACGTTCTGATGTAGTCAGGGCTGTACAATGCCGGAATCTCCCACTTCAGACAGTGCACATTTGATGCTGGTCCATTTATTCTTTATGGATCATTGGCTTCACTTCCTTAGATCCAGTACACAGACCTGAAAGGAAAAGTTCACACATCAGCAAAGGAAACGGCTGAGATACTTCTAAGATCATTTGTACAGCCTTCCTCCTTTTACTTTCTGTAAAATCCCCATATGTGACCTGTCTGGAGAACTATGGATGACTCATAATATCTTTGTCGCAATGTAGCAAAATGAAATCAAATGAAATGTCCCCTCTGTGCTATATGTTGGAAGTATTGAAAAATAAACCATTTTTATATCTTCAATTATTTCTCCAACCTGGTAGCATCAGTTTGAAATGTGCCCTGTGCATAGTGTCTTATTAATGTGATACATGTGCAGGAGACGTTACCGAGACAGTTAGAGGTATGGGAGCATCTCCTGTACTGGATGTGGCTGGCGCACACCCTCCATATTATGTACAAAGCAATTTGTATGCCCCCTTCACAGTTATATATATATATAGTTTTTAAATCACTTGACTCTTTACTTTATGTTTTTTTAACATATGGAACACTTATCCATGGAATGTTTTATTAAAGAGTGTGTCAATTTTTTCTTTAAACTTTTGAGGCTAAGCATCTCAAGACATTTGGAAGTTTCACACGGTCACTTTTATATTGTATGTTGTTACATACATTTTTCTACCTATTGTTTGTTTGATTTTTCTTTCATTATTTATTTATATTTTTAATAAAATGAGAGATGTAATGCATTTTTAATTCCACTCCTAACCACAAACATTATAGCACTCAACCGCATAGAGACTCTAGCCTCTTAATGATTAAAAAAGATTTTGGGGTAAATGTGTTCTCTTTCTCTATCTATCTATAGTTATATATATCATGTATAGTAAATACTCACAGATCCGTCCGATGCACTTGCTCCTACTTTATCACCTCTAGCATTCCAGCAAACCTCAAATATCCCTCCAGTTCCTCTGTAGCTGTGCACTAAAGAACCACTCTGCAAAATAAAAAGAAATAGATTTTTATTTAATTATTTAGATGAGTTTTGCATAATGATTATTGATTTTATTTGTATAATTTTCTGTAAACAACAAATGTATCAATCTTATGGAGAAATATAGACAAAGATGTGTTACAGTATCTTCTTACACATAATATATGCATAATGGAGTGAATGGAATGGAACAGACATCCATAAAGAATTGCTAGGAGGGCAGATGGGAACAGTTAGCTGAAGGCTGGATCCAGACCAGTGTTATCAAGAAACAAACAAGCTTCTGTTAAGGTTATACAACAAGGCTGACTACATACCTGAGTGTTCCATATATGCACACATTTATCAAAAGAACCACTAGCCAGATACTTTCCATCAGGACTGAAGGCTACACTATAGACAGGTTCTTGATGTTTTGTTAAAGTATGGATGCAAACACCTCGCTCAACATCCCATAGCCGGACAGTTGAATCAAACGAAGCACTGGGAAAAGACAAGGAACAACAGAATAATGTAAATAGGCAGAAGGCTTATGGCCTAAATTTACTAAGCAGGGAGATTGCAGTGAGATTGAAAAGTTGGGGTTTTCACATAGCAACCAATCAGATTCAAGCTCTCAGTTTCATTTTACATATTGAAGAATGTGAGCTGGAATTTGATCGGTTGCTATGGGTAACATCCCCACATCTCCATGCAATCTCCCATAGTAAATTTAGGCCTATGTGTTGTGTACTATATTATATATGTTTAAGTAGAAACCCCATCAGTTTTTTAAAAAAATAAACCTTCCCAAAACATCTGCATATGTATATTAACCTTGCTAGCATGATGTTTGAGTTTGGATTGCTGGTGCCAGGTCCTGTTGGGCTCCATTTGATTGTGTAGATCTCTTTATTGTGGGCCTGTAGGTCATGTACACACACGTCTTGTTTCATACTCCAGATCTACAGTAAATATAGAAAGAGTGACAATATTATTGATTATAAAGTTCAAAGTCGCTGTTTATTTATTAGGCGAATGCCTCCGGCTTTCATTCAACCACAGGAATCAATAGAAGACAAGTGTAACACGTGCTAAAACAGGCTGCGCCTTCAATAATATTGATGTAATGCTGAACAGTGTAAAAATGAAACATCACATACAATTAAGCCAGATTAAAAAAAGTCAACAGAATATCTTCCTCAGGGAATAAAACGTCATAGATTTTTTTTAAGGTACAAAGATGTGAAAACTGGCATGAAAATTAAAATATAAAAATATTGGGACACAAATACACATACTAACCTAAATATAATAAGATTGTGGCCTCATTCGTTTTTCCTATGTGAATGTGTGTGGAATTAGGTATTACTAGAGCACTAGAGTATACCAACATGTGGGAAAAGAACTCAAATAAGAACCAGATCATCCATTATAAAAACTAGGCTCTATATAATACAAAATGTCTGGAGATAAGTTGCGGTATATTTACTAAGCAGCAAGAATGAGTGGTTGAAAATCTTGCTGAGGCTAGCCGCGAGTTTGCTGTGTATTTACCAAGCAGCGTGTTTTGCAAGCGTTTGAAACTCTCTGACATGTTTCAGCCAGATTAGTTAAACTTGCGGAGTGTTTTCAAGATTTGTTTGCAAGGTTGGCTTTCTCGCATCAAGAATGTGTAAAACTCGCAGCGGAAAGAATGTGTAAAACTCGCTGGCAAGATTAGGTAGAGAACAAGCTAGAATTTGAAATACACCTGTGAAAGGCACCTCTATTTGAATCAGCGAGATTAGTGAAACTCGCCGGCGATATATGGTTGAGACTACATCTCGCTGCTTAGTAAATTTTGGCCAACCTATGTCCAACATGGAAAAACGGTCGGTGTTTGTTTGGTGGAGATTGTAAAATACAATCTTGCCGCGTGTTTTAAACCTCTCGACCATTAGTAAATACTGGAACTACCCTCTGACAGTCAAACATTCCACAACGCAGCAAATTTCAAAACTCGCTGCTTAGTAAATATACCCCAAGTACTGCAATTTTTTTGGCTTCGCCAACATGCAACTGTTCTGCACTATTATTATCCTAGACAAAAGAGTGTAAAGGAGAACTTGTAGCTAACTAATCTGGTAAATCAAATCTGACTAATTTATACGACTTTCTGATTAGACAATTATGTGGATCCTTTCCTAGACTGCCAAGAAATTGGTGCTGTGTGTATATGTATAGTCATCTTAACACAAATGTACTTGTAAGTCATATGTTTCACATGGATCAGATCATACCACAAGGGGATATTTCCTATCTCTATTGTCAGAAAGCAACCCCTTTACCAGGACAGACCTGGATCCTGGTTAATATTCAGATTCTGGGTCAGAGCTGAAAGCAGAAGCACTTCTGTATGTGTGAGTGTGTGTGTTACAGATTTCTGTACTGACCTCACTTTATGTAAATATTAAGTAGAAGTAAGCTAGTTAGCTAGACCCAGAGGCCTCCGAGATACTGGAGGTCAGCATCTGGTCAAACAACTTTTACTGCAAAATGCAAAATTTACTGAAAGGTGTGTTTGGATGTTAAACATTAGAAAATATCATTGTTTTTTTAAGTATCCCTCTAATCCCAATGTCTTCTGTACTGTCCCCCCCCCCACTCCCTTAGCATGTATGCTCTCACGAGCAGGGAACCCCACCCTCCTGTTATCTCCTTCCTCCTGTCTTTATCCAGTGTAATACATTATACACATCCCAACCATCTTAGTTATTAGTCTGTACCCTCATGCTGTGTATGTATTCCATGTTTGTTACTGTATGCTATGACATAGATACCCCCATGCTATACATGATTGTGTCCCCTTATTAGGACAAAGTGTAGGGTGGGACAATTATCTGAATTTGGGACAGTTGGGAGGTATGCAGTTGCATATATGAGATATCGACCTAAATTCACTAAGAGGGGAGTTTGCAGGGAAATTGAAAAGTGGGGATGTTGTCCATAGCAACCAATCAGATTCGAGGTCACATTCTCAGCTCTCGGTTTCATTTTACGTACTGGAGAATGTGAGCTCAAATCTGATTGGTTGCTATGGGCAACATCCCCACTTTCCAATTCCCCTGCAAACTCCCTGCTTAGTGAATTTAGGCCATCTTGATTCTATGGGCATTTTTTACATGTAATAATGTTTTTTGCTGTCAGTTGTAGAACATAATGATGTTAAATAATTAGTATGTCCATTTAACAATGGTAAGTTTAAACCAAATTAAAGGGGTGGCCATATAGTATTAGAAGAATGCATGTACTAATGTATTATATAGGATGGCTTCATTTGAGCCTTGTTTCTGGAATATGACATTGTGGCTGTAGGTATTTATTTACTACTGCATTACCTGGATCACTAAACCTCGATGGCAATGAGAACACACAAAACATGTGACAAAACATGTCACTACCTCCACTAACTAGATTAAATGTATATGGTAGATAAAGTATGATGTTTAAGCAACCATTTTATTATTATATATTATTGATATCATAGTGTATATTATTATGCAACAAAGACGAGAGTACATCTGTCAATGTATTTTCATTATACCTGTATTATTCCCCTTTTTACAATGCATTGTGCAGTCAATGGAGTGGGGGGCTGTATGCTATGCCCAGAGAAATCTATTATCTAGTTTGTCACTGCTCTATTATATTAAGTACAATGTATAATATACTTGGATGAGCCCCTAATAGGCTGAAATAGATGCGTGTAATTGCAGAATGACCTGCCTGAGTCATGCTTAGAAATCTTAGTGTATAAACTACTTAAAAGATTGTCATGGAAATGTTGCTCAGAAGTGACGGCTCCCGCAGTACAGATCTTTATTTTTAGATCTTTCATGAAATTCAGTCAGTCAATAGCTGAAAGCGGCAGAGAGGGTGAAAGGTGTAAAGAGACTTTACAATCCATTCGGTGATATAACTGATATTATCTGAGGTTGAAACTATACTGGAGAAAAATGTATTAAATGAAAGTATACAATTAACAGCTGTAAAACTGGCCAGGGCCGCTGCCACGATCACTCTGGCCTCACAAAGGCGTGACGTCATGATGAAGGAGGCTGTCAGGGGCATGTACACCAGTACAGGGCGCCGGACCTCTGCCGGGGATGGGGGGACGTCCGGTATATAGGCCTGGCTGTCCCTGAAGCTGGCCACTCACTAGAGTGATTATCTGCCATAAGATTGTGGGCAAAACTCGCTCTAGTGGCAACAAAACCCTCAAGAAATGTTATGCTTCAATAACCACATTGTTCTGGATTCCTGATTGATAATCAACCCTAGGGAGATTTTTTAAGTGGCAGATGTTCTGCTGTGCTGTGTCATCTCTCTCTGTCCGGTCATTTAACACAGAGGGTAGAGAAGACATATTGCAGCAGAACAACACATACAGATGGGCTGCAGAGCTGTATCTGGGAGTTCAGTCTAGGGGTGAAGAGATAAAGTGGTAGGAGTGCTGGCCAGTCACTGCTGTGGCTTCCTTCCAGGGTTCCAGCACACGCTAAAGAGGAATATCCTGCTATTAATGACAGGTAGCCGTACAGGCGGTTAACGTCAGATGCAGTGTGTAGTGTCCCTGGAGGACGATTGTCCTGTTCATTGGTCATTATATGCTGGAAGTGATGATCACTCAGTGTGTGTGGCCATCTTTATACTCGAGCACCTGCTAAATCAGATAAAGAAATGCTGCATTCAATAATACATCTGTAATGTCTACTTACCTTTAAAGTCATATCATCTGAGCATGAAGCCAGAAGCAGCCCTGATGGGTCCCATTTAATAGCATTTACTTCATTCTAAAAGAAAGGTTACACTGTAAGACAGAGAGAATGCATGCGCTGTCCAGCGGAGGGCAATCGTGTACCACTTCACAACATCACGTAAGCCATTTCTCATGACACTCATTTCCTTCCTGGTTATTGAGAGTGATTCTTTACATGTTATAACAATCAGAACATTTTCAAGGTTAATGCTAAAACCACAGCTGTTATATTCAGCAGCCAAGATGAAGGTATTCTCCTTTATTCAATGATGCTAAGAATGGTTCCTGTATCTCCATTAAATGCTGCTTTACTAACACTGATTGCTCAGCAGAGATCAAAGATACAGAAGATTGATTTTACGTTTCCAGTTATTTTCATATCCCTAAAATATACAGCATTTTACTTTTACCAGTTTAGCCCGGTGTCAGCTTGTGATTTAACAAGCCAAAATGTTAATACCATATTTTCCTAAATTCACTTATTTTCATTAATTTAAACAGGGAGCTCTGCACATCATGGAAACACTGTTACTCATAGATGAACTTTATCCCTTTGGAATGTTTATAATATATTCCCTGTTTCTAGATTATGGAACGTGCTCTGTTTGACACTGAATAGCATATGTTTATTAGCTATATTTGTATTTTCAATTACATTTTAAAAAATACATTATACTATACTAATTAAACACTATATTGTATATAACGTATATTACTATTATTATTATTATTATTAATTATTATTATTATTATGATGATGATGATGATGAGGTATCAGGTGTCTTAAACCTGATTTTGCAACATTGAGCCAATATAGAGATCTGGACATCTTAAACATATAGAATGATTGTCCTGGTATATTAACCCATTTCTTTCCATATTTTCTCACTCATAATCTGACTTATTGCTTACAATTTATATGTATTGACTTGACAGGTAATTCTGGTGATTTCATACAGTACAGGAGGTATAAATATGCTGAGGCATAAAAAGCATGTCCTGAACACATGACTATGTTAGTATAAGTGATTTATATTGCCTAGCTGAATTTCCTGAGGCATTTTATGAATCATTTAATACTTACTGTATGTCCTTGAAAGGTTTTGACTGGGCGGTCACAGCCAAGCCTGCATACATGAATACACATGTCCGTGCTGCAGGAGGCAAAGGTGGTATTATTCTGCCAATCCACGTCTAGTGCAGGAGCTATGGGAAAAAGATCACAATACATTAATGAAACTCATTACAGAACAATATCTGCATAACTAGATTTTTTAATCCAAAAAAGTGTGAGAAGAAATGAGGTCAGATTAAGGGATAAGGGTACCCTAATCATCTCCCCAGCTTTATAAAGCCCTTATGTATGCCTAGATAAATAAGAGGACAGGAAATAATGGTGTGCGGCTGCCATTAATGATTAAACCTATACAGTGCGGCACCTCGGTCCTCCATATCTTGACTTTATATTTTCTAGCAATACATCTTTTTAGTACCATCCCTTATTCAGCGTCCCTGCTGTAAAAACTGTATTGAGCGTCGATTGTTTTGGGTTGTCATGGTACTGAGCCAACCACTAAATGATTAACTTTCACGGTAGGGAGTGTCCTGGAGACCTTCCAAAATTCTGCCATCGTTCCCGAAATCCCAGGAGATCTGAACCTGGGCTTGAGATTCCTCAAGCGTGACCAAGGATGCACAGTGCTCGATGCCATATTTGCTATATGCCATATAAAGCAGATCCCGGCCCTCTCAGTTATCTTGTTTCTTCCCAGTGACTATGCAATATTGTCCAGTTATCAGATACTTGATGCTGTTACGGATAATCTCCCTGGTGTGTGGCATACAATAATTGGAACCTGTCTGGGCTGTAAATGGAACTCTTTATGTACTGTTTGCAAATGGTTTTCTCCTGAAAATCTGAGAACTAATGAATAATCAAACATGCGCCTTTTAACCTTCTGTATATGCAAATATCTTCTAATGAAAATGACACAACAGTTCACTGAAAGACGAACACATTGTATTAGTTGTCATTTATTTGAGACAGTTCCCTTTTTATAGTGAGAAA
This sequence comes from Platyplectrum ornatum, assembly GCA_016617825.1. Taxonomy (NCBI): domain Eukaryota; kingdom Metazoa; phylum Chordata; class Amphibia; order Anura; family Limnodynastidae; genus Platyplectrum; species Platyplectrum ornatum. Next base: position 71,385 of record JABWIB010000046.1, on the reverse strand, counting down.
ATGAATAAATAGATACATGCCACTTGTTTACGTATATACCTGAATGAAAAGGAAACTGTTGTTTGGCTTCTCCTGTGTGTGCATCCCAGATTATTGTTGTCTATACAGCAAAAGAAAACATCAAATTAGCATTAATGGTGTACATTCCCACAACACATTAACCACATCTGTAACCTAACTTGTTCCACTGTAAAACAACACTATTCCATTCCATTCCTGCTAATCGCTTTTTCATCTGGCAAGTCTACGATGCAAACTGGCACACAATGCTACTTTCTGAGGGTTTACTCACCCCACAGGCATTTCTGTGGGTAATTCTAATGAATCCTTTGCAAAGTCTAACTATTTATACCAATGTAAAACATTCACAGGATGTGTCTTCAGTGGATGAGATCCAGAATACTCATGCCCCCTCTGCAGTCTCAATGTGTGCACATATCCATTACCCACTCAGATCGCATTGCAGTACTTGTCCATGGGAGACTATGGATGTCAGGTTTTGGGATCCTTCCTAATCTATAAAATTTATAAAACCTTAACTAAAATAGTTTTCTGTAAATGCCACCTATCTGGAACAACAATACATTTGAAGAGTCATCTTAATTTCACTAATGCACGGTCCTTGCAATATATTGCATTGTAATAACCCAGCTCAGACACACAACGTACCCTTCCCTGTAAGAAAGCAGGTCCATGATAATGCAAGCCAGTCTTTCATACTTTACCCAGCTGTGCCCTGGGCAAATTTCTGACTGGTGCCACCTAGCATAGACCTGGAGTCCTGTATAGCCAATAAAGCAGGGACTCATGGATTTCAGGCATCTCTCCCGGTATTCTGGCAGAGTCTGCAAATTCCCTGGAACCTGGACTTTAGCCTAGATTGTTACTATGGGGGCAAGACTACCATCCCATAAAATCCAACTCTCCTCTCCACCCCCATGCTGCTGGCTTCTGGTTTCTCCAGGGAGTGAGAAACCAAAAGTCGGCAATCCTGCAATACTGTTTATGTGAATACTCCATAGAGATATCACAGCAATAGGCAGTAAATAGTCATTAATAAAACAAATAATATTGTCCAGAGACACCTCTGATCTGTCAGACAATTGTAAAGTGGATTGGCACTTCACTAAGATGGGGCATTCTAAAGCTGGCCATCCGACAAATGGGGGCACCAACAACAACGCCAAAATATAGAAGACTTACATTTCAGCTGTCTCCAGCTCTGTCCCCGATGCTACGGCACCTCCTGTGTGTACGGAGTGGACGTTCTATATGTGTGACACTGCCACGCATATAGGAAGTCTTCTCCATACACGCTGGTGGCGCCGGAACATCAGCTAGGTAGCGCTCAGGTCATTTTATATGTTTATGATGAAAGTATGACATACCACCAAATAGATAATTTCATAATAATGATAATAAATTATCAACCTTACTTTTAAATAGAACAAATGATAGAATATGAATATTAAAATAGAATGATTATGATTGGTTCCCACCAATCTCATATAAAGTCTCTTTATTGATTACAGATCCAGCATTGCAGATTTACAATGACACTAATGTACATCTTAAATGTTTTAGTGTCTTTATAAAATGGTACATACCTTATCAACTCCTGCACTCAGTATATAGTTCCCCTTCTTGTTCCACTTCAGTGCAAAAATGGGACCTTTATGCTGACCTAACGTACTAGCGAGATTGCCTGTAGAGAGAGAGTATGAAGACTTTTACTTTTATAGTAAAGTATCATCTGTCAAGAGAAACTGAGAATATTTAAAAAAAAATAACATTTTGAAAAAGACCAACAGAGCACTGGAAGGGATGTGGGCAATATGAACAGTTACGTTATCTGATATTGTAAATTAAGATCCGCTGGCAACCTCCTAATATATCAATTGTCACTTGCAGGTTATGGCATTAGCATTCTTTGCATAGCTTGGCTAAACAAAAGTACATTTCCGAAAAATATATTCTAATATATATATTAAAAATATGTAAGCAGAAACAGTATGAAATAAGTCATTTCATAAAATTGTCACCTTTATTAATCGAAGGAATTATAATATAATCATTTAAAATGCCATATGTTGTCAAAAACTGTATAGAGGCAAAGAGGCAATCAATTTAAATGATAATAATATATAGTAGAGCTACTTGGGCCTGGGACGGAAAATTATAAAAGGCCCATTTAAGTGGCCAATGGTTTGTGGGTGTGACCACTGTGTGGCGGTCAATTATATGTAGGCCACTTAATCACACTGTTGATTGTAATTTACCTCACCAGTCACCCATCCCACCATTGCAACAAGCTGAATATAAAATATTGGATTGCTCACTTGCATGTATAGCTTCTACTATGCATACATGCAGAATAATGCTGACATTATTCATTGTAACTTATTTAAAAACCTCAAAGAGTGGGGATCTGCTCCGATATGTTTGCTATAGATCACAATGGGTAATAAACCCAATAATAAAATAATAATAATAAAATGGCCCAAACAAAAGTCTGATCTGATACCAATTACATTGAAACATCTAAAAGGGACAGGGAAATAAAGCCTTTGACAATGGATATTTATGTACATTCGACTGGAAGGCTTTGGTAAACCTATTAGTATTAGTGCCTGTGCATGTGATATATTCATAGACACATTTTATAAATATCTAAAAAGAACATTGTAAAATTAATTATTATTTACTTTCAAATATCATTACAGCTATAACTTCTAACACTCCTTTCTAGCACCTGGCTAGCAGAACCTATAATGAAAGGAAAATGAACACATGCCTAGTGCTTAGTTTGAATAAATAACCTGTAAAAATATTATTTCTTCCTGAATGATTTGCAGTAGAGTTGTCATGCAGTATATATTAATAGAACCTTGTTAGCTATTGTTCCCTCTATTCATGTTAATACAAACACAGCAGGAGTCTTTAGAAATAACAGTACGTGATGAAATGAGCCAGTGGAGTGTTAACACGTTGTCAGAAAAACCTACATTTGAATATGTCCATAAGGCGCACCGTGTATTTATAGCTTTTTGTTTTTAGATGTTTTAATTAAAGCAAATACACATTTCTGTATTCTGGCTTAATACATATATTCATATATTCTGTAGACCGATGTATATTATTGCTTGGTCGATATTAGGTGAATAGAGCTTGTGGATTACATGAAAGGAGTAAAAGATGTCATTCTACCGCTATGATAAATCAGCACGTGTGTGGTGAGTCAGAGCTCTAGCAATATATATATATATATATATATATATATATATATATATATCTATCTATATATATATTAAGGAAAGCATAAACCAAAGATGTACAGTGGGAGATGGTTCCAGAGAATCATGCGCTGCCCTTATCGGTGGCATTTACACAGTAACTGATATGCATATTTATCTAACACTACAAAAGTACTGTAAAATGCAAAGTACATTTATTTCTCATAATTATCTTTCCTAAAATCGTTAGTAAAATAGTTTCCTTATTAGGAGAAAAAGATATAGGACCAGATCCTGAGTTGCGCATTGCGGCTGAATGGTTGCGTTATTTCGCATTGCGCATGCGCGAGAAATCTGCGCCAACTCTGAATCGCCCGCTAATGAGGCGCAGATTAGCACTTGCGTGCCCTAGCGCCTGCGTGTGTTTGAACACGGAAAAATAGGCGTGCCTGAATATTCTAATGAGATTTGGGGCGTTTCAGGGGGTGCGCCGAGCTCAGCGCATTGCGCTCTGCGGCTTTTTTCCTGCGCCAGGCTAGGGATGGTGCAACTGGTATATTTGCTATACTTTGCTACTAGTTTCAGCCTATTTGAAACAGTAGCATAAGTGATCCCTGTCCTGTGCACTTTGGGTTAGTGCAGTGCGGCATCTTTGTTGTGTCTCNGCTACATTTGTTGCAATTAAAGATTTCCGCTATGAATTCTATCGGACTGTAAAATAATTCTCAGTGACTTATTTCTTTTTTAATAGCAAATGATAATAAAATGACAACAGTCCTACAACATCCTCATTTTATGATTTGATGTTATTTATGTTCCTTAGGAAAAAAAGAAAAAAAAGTTTAATAAATGTAATTTCAGTGCTGTATAGGAAACTGTACCCAAAAACTAATAAAGGTCATTTAATGAATATAAGTAATGAGTAATGAGCAAAGAAATGTAGCTAACAGATTCCTTCGTGCATCTTTGCCACAACATAAATCAAAATATTTTTTTGGTCCAAGAAGACGCAAGCCGCTAAACTGCGGGGAGCTGATGCTTGCGCATTGCGTTGCTTTGATGCGCTATTTGCGCACGAGTTGCGCGCAAGCTGCGCGCGAGTCTGCATAAGGCGCACAGCGCAACCATGCACAATCTGCGCGTGCGCTGCGCCCGAACTCTGGATCTGGTCCATAGAATCAGTTCCAGCTTTAGGTCTGGTCCCCCACTTCTGCAAATACCAATATTCTGTACACAATATATATTTTAAATAAGCTATTTCTTGCTGCAATTGCATTAAATATGCAATTAAATATAACTTATATTTACCATCCTGCGTCCAAATCCTTGCAAATCCGTCATATGATCCTGTAGCCAGAAGTGTACCATCAGCCTGTTAAAAAACAACATGCTCACATTTAGTTTCACAATGCAAGATCTGAGCATCGCATGTAGCTTCTCTGTAGCAATCATATAAACATGTGCCAAATCCTTTATGATCCTGATAAAGCAATCTGCACACTAGATGGTACCTATAGAGTCTGATGAGTTGTTTATATAAAATTTATTCTTCTACAGTAATAGATGGTAAAAAAATACTCAAAATACTTTTTCCCATCTTTGTGGTTGATTGAATCGGGCCCATAGCATCGGATGCAGACAGTTGCAGCTTATGATTCAGTGGATACCCCTTACTTACCTGTACATCAAAAACCTCCAGCTGTTTTATACCATCTATCTATCTATCTATCTATCTATCTATCTATCTATCTATCTATCTGTCTGTCTGTCTGTCTATCTATCAATATTCTAGGCCTAAATTTTCCTTTTTAGTCTATTTTCTCTATAATGACTCACTGGGAACATTATAGGCAGGCCATAGTCACTTCTCTTATGTCATATATATTTTATGCCGTGAAATCTGGGCACAGGGCTACCATTTATACAGTGTAGTATGCAATATTTTTGTATTTGATTTATAGAAGTGAATGTGGTTTTAATGGTCAAACATAGGACCAGATTCAGACTTAAAAGTAAAGATACACCTGGGCAAAACCTCATTGAATTGCAGAGGGTAAATGTAATCTGTTTGAAACAGTATATAGAGATGAGAGGAGATGAGTCTAATAATAGTGTAACAGTAACATTCACTGCATTGAAAGAATAAAAATGATTTTATTCCCCCTGAAATTCAACATGGTTTTGCCCAGGTGTAACTTTGCACTTTTACTTTTCACTTCTGGATGTCATCCATTGTCACATCTTATTTTCTTCCTCTAGTGACTGGTTAAAGTAGCAAATACTATGGCCTCTATGGTATATTTCATGACACTCTGGGCAATGAATGTGTCTGGGTCCCCAGCACAGAAGAGTCACGAGTTAGTAAAGATAGTGTGCCCACAACCTGACCATCCTATCTGAACAAAGAGTAAGCGATGGCTGCCAAAAAGACAATTAAAGGCCAACAAAGTGTCCTTGTAGTGCCTCGAGTATGGGGCGGCATGGGTTGCAGCATCCGCAAACACTGAAAGACTGGATCTGTTTTTTTTTACTGCTACAATCACTGCGACTAAGAATCTGTGCGGGTGGAATATGGAAGAGCTATTTCTACAGCTGTTATGATCTGTGTAGGAGGAGTTGTTCTTTTGTTCTTTCAATACGATCATTAATCTTCAAATACTAAAGGAAGAAGAGTCTTACAATAGGAGCAGACAGTAGAAATATAAATAGCTGTGCATATTTGCCGCCCATATGTCATTTTAATGTCCCCATGTGTATACAAAATTACCTGAGGCTAACTCCAGGTATAGACAGAGACAAAGCAGACCAGAAACACCCCAGTCAAAATACTTGGGATAATATAAATCCATGGAGACCTCAGGGGGAGGGAAATGGTTACAGGTAATGGGCCAGAATATGAATTATGCACAGAGGGTAGTTCTGACCACTAGTAAAGGCATATGACCCCTTTGGTCCTTTGGTGCACGTGCCACAGCCGCAGTACCAGAGCGGACGAGGGTGGAATTCTGGAAACCGGAGCCACATACAAAGGTCCAGGTTAGGTCATTAGCATGGGCTTACATGCAGGTCCATTGGTGGTTTTCCCATTAATGCAAAAAAAAAACAAAAAACAAAAAAACAAAAAACAAAACAAAAAAAAAATATATATATATAAATTATTCACCTAATTGGTTATCTAGCACATATAAGGATCAAATGAAAATGTTTTCATCGAACGACCAATAAAATTATTTAAATCAAGCAACGTAAACGTATTATTTAAAGGAATCAATATTGCCATGGAAATGTTAAGTACAGCTTTCAAGACGTCGTCTGATACAGATCACATAACTCATTAACTGAGGTCTGGCCAATCTGTGGCTTTTAAGATGTTTTCCCAGGATACTCTGTCAGCTATCAGCCAAGTCTATGCAGTTACAGCATGCAGGGAGTGGTATTTTCACAGGTTGGCCACTCCACTGTGCTCTTTAGAAAAGTTACTGTACAAAATAATGCATTTCCATTTTTTATGAGCACATTTGACAGTAAATATCTTACATTCCAGTCCAATGAGGTGACATCTTTGTTGCTAGGAACGTCTTGCCCGCCTTCTCGTATACAGTGCCTTAAAACTAGTTGAGTGGTGCTATTACTGTTTTCATTCAAATTCCATATTCTTGCTGTTGAGTCTCCTGACCTTAAAATGAGAAAAAAGTGAGAAAGAAAAGTTAAACTTCCGTCAGATGCTGCTGATCTGGAGTTAGTCACGTGTAACAGTTCAGTAAGTGCATCTTCATGTTGTCATGCAGTTGATATAGGATTGGCTGCAGATATGTAATCCAGTCAGCTGCTGGGTAAAAGGCTCATATACGCATATACAATGGTGATAAAGATCACAGAACCAAAACTAATTAACCAGGAGTGACAACAACAGTCCCATCTCTCAGCGTTTCATGTGTTATATCAAAGGAGACTAGCATAACTAACAGCATGACATGATCATGATGCTTTAACCTCAGGGAGTAAAATAGTACAGAATGTGTTTTCCGCTTTGTACATATGAGCATGTTTTATGGATAGGTACAACAAATATAGCTACAGGAACTCATGGAAATTATTTTAGAAATTGTTTAATGTGATAATAGGCAGGGATTTAAAGGAGATCATTAATTCTTATTCTACCATGTGCATTTTACATCATGATGCACATTTACATCTGGAGTCATGTGCTTAGCAGTGATTAAGGTGTGCAGCACTTTATCTGCCAAATATACACATATTGGTCTGATCCAAAGTAAGCAAAAATCTCCATAAATATGCAAGTACTTTCCATAAAATGTGCTATAACTGTCAACTGTATGTTGTCTGAATTAAAATATAATGCAGCAAAGTTTCATAACTAGACTGATATGTAATTGGGACCCAGACACCAGATTGCCATGTAGGATATCAGTATCACACACACACACACACACACACAGTATCCTCTGGTCAGAGTAGTTTCTGGGTAGTCAGAACCTCTATCCCCCAGCGTAGAGCAAATTCTGAAGTCAGTATAAAGTACTTTCCCCCATTGGCTTATGTCAGGGGAAAATTAGATGCCATTAGATGCTCCCATCTCAATTTTGTGGGCTACAGTGCTGACTACAAACTGAAAGCTGAGCTTACTGAGGGTTGGTGGCATGGAATGAAGCTGCTCAAAGGTGGAAGCATGCCTCGTAAGAAAGAGATCTGACTCCAGAGATCACGGTAAGGATGATCACTAGTGTACACAGGCCTTGTAGCTGGCGGGGAGGAGCTCACCAAATGGTCCATTTTCACAGACTCCACACCATCATCACATTCTCCGTCATTTCGTTCTCGTGGTCCTTGAAAGGGCAGAAAGGCCCTTTCAACCTTGTTGGATATTGTCCTATAGGCGCTGATTGAGAAGTGGTCCCAGCTTCAGGGCCCGGAAAATGTAGGTCTGCATATTGTAGGGTTGTGAACTCTGAGGGGTATATTTACTAAGCAGGGAGATTGCAGTGAAATTCGAATTTGGGGAAGTTGCCCATGGCAACCAATCAGATTTGAGTTCACATTCTCCAGAGTGTAAAATGAAACTGAGAGCTGAAATCTGATTGGTTGCCATGGGCAACTTCCCCAAATTCGAATTTCACTGCAATCTCCCTGCTTAGTAAATATACCCCTTAAAATTGCCTAAGATCTGTACATGGGGACTGGGTATATAAAGAACTACACTTGGAACTTAGGAGCTCTATAAGCAAAGATGATAATGCAGGAGACAATAGACAGCCCTGCTCCATTTATAGAGACATGAATTTTAATCTACTTATGGTGTTAACTGCTCCTGATTTCATGAATTGTGTCACTTTTATTTGTATATTTATGTATATTAAATATTATGAAAAATATGCCATCTTTGTGGCTTTATCTCGCTATTAACAATAACAGAAAAAAGAAAATTCTTTCATTTTGGTAGTTTCAATATAAATATGGCACTTACCCAGATGCCAGGAGGTCACTGACTGGGTTCCAGGCACAGATGAATACCTCTGACTCATGCCCGCGAAGGACTGTTGCTTTGTTAGGTGGAATTTCCACATCACCATCAATTTCCATTGGTTCTGCATGATTATCTGTAAAACACATCAGTATCTTGTTATATGTGAACTATCACACAATGGATATTTAATTATACTGTCAAATTCTGGTAAGCGAGAGTCATTTGTGAGCCGGCCCCGTATCTAGTTTTAATTCAGTCAACGTACTAAAGGAAAATTGAAATGTTCGAATTTTCTGGGATAAGAATCATTTTATATTCAACATGCTTTATGAAAAACGTCTAGCGAGAAAGTTGACAATGCAATTACATTTATAAACCCATTCTACAAAGACCAGAAATGCTTAAGATTTTAACGATTAATCAAAAATATGCATCCAATCTCTTATGCATTTTGAAGAAAAACTGCAATCTGTAATGTATTTGCTGTAATAAAATGTACACTTAGCATATTAAAAAGTGTAACAATAACTATAAAATACAAAATCCTAATCAATCACAGAGCTAGTGGAGACACGTCGAACAAGAGCGACATTACTGTAATTGGAGCAACTGTTCATATAATTTGCTAATTAACCATCAATAATGAAAAAAAATAGGATTTTGAACTATAGGAACTATAGGTTGTTAAAGGAACATTAGACAAAATCCTGATTTCCATTTGTGCTGTGCTTAGAGCTCCAGTACTGAATCCCTGCTGTATCCAAACTTCTGTGCAAGTCATGATGAGGCCAAACCCCTGGGCTTGCACAGACATCCGAGACCTGATCCTGGCCTAAACATTTTTAATACATCCTAACTTAAAATGGGATGGGGCGGTGGGCATATAAATCCGTATTGTTTATAGGCCTCCCACTAACTGTCCCCTTTCATCTCAGCCAGAGCCAGTGTAATAAAAGAAAATTCTTGACTGTGACCAAAGTGGCGTCCGACATGCACAGGATCCAATAATCGGACATTATCAAATTGGACCTTTTTGTAAATCTGGATGTAGCCTATTTTTCCTTTGTACTGTGGTTATAAAAAATAAAACTAATAGTGTTTGTTTGGGCACTGTAACCTGCTTAATTACACATTACTTATTTAGTGGACACTAGTCTTACTAGTGTTCCTCTCATAATGAATATAGCCTACAGTTAAGGCCATCGAGTGATGATGAAAAATATGAGAATTGACAGAGAGGAGAAAGTAAAAAACCTAATACACTCCCTACAGAAGTAGTCTAAGTTCCTACAGTATCCATACAATGTAACATGATCATTACTGACTTTGTAGACTACATACAGTTCCCATCCAGGTAAGGTGAGTTTAGGTGTGTTTGGACAGAAGAAACTTGCTTTGAGATAAGAATCTTATAACCCTGTCACGACCATGACCCCACCTGAGGCTGCGTGACTAATGTGAGACAAGGGGTTAATGAAAAACAACCACCTGCTGATCTACGACTTAATACAGGCATCTGCCACCACCAAGCAGCAACCACATATATATATATGAACTTGGCCGTAACTTACTTATTGCATGTGCCCCATTCTCTTCACCATTCACAGTGGCCGCTCCATTCTTTGGTGTGTTCTGCTGTGAAGTAGGAGCTGCTGATGCAGTGGTGACAGGTGCTGCACTTGGTGCTGATACTGCTGAAGCAGCCTGTTGCTGAGCCAACTTCTCTCTAAAGGCTTGTTGTCTGGTTTGTACAACATCTGGCATCACGGCATCAATCAGAGATAATGACTCTATCGGCCGCCCGTCAAACACTGTGCCGTCCTAGACAAAGGTATATATTATGCTATTACACAGTACTGCATATGTACTTATATAAGTACTTTAACATGAGCAAAAAGTGTGACAAATGAACAATAATAATAACAGAACAACACAATCTGGATACCTGCAGTCTCTAAACTCCCAAGCATATATGTGAACTAAAGTCCCCTCAACAAGAGGGAATCTCTACCATGATTCCATGGTACCTAGGCTGGTTACCGTAGGGGGCGTTAGGCACACACATATGTTTGGATTCCCCTTCAAGGTATAGCCATTTCTACTCTCAATAGTGTAAGGGGAGTCCCATGGCACTGTTTACAAGATAAATTACTACTAGGAAATCTACACATTGCTATACAATACAGGATAAAGATATTTCAAAATCGTACTCAATTAAATAACCCCCTCAGTGATAATGGGGTTAATTATATTCTGTAAAACACTGTACGGTCCATTATGATTCTGATATCTGTAATTTAAGATTCAATTTAAACAGCTGAACTGACTCTTTAGGAAACTTATGTTCACTATGGGCTGGATTAAGCTTTTCACTCTTATGACTTACACTCATGACTTACACTCTCATGGGTAAAACCATGTTGAATTGCAGGGGAGGTAAAATGAATGTCAGTGTGTACATGCAGGGAGAATACTTTATTTTTGCATGTTGCACACAGATACTGACCAGTGTTACTGTTACACTGTTATTACACTTGGGCTGGAAACATCAGCTGTCACCTGTTATGCTGATTGCAACTAATTAAATTTACCTCCCCTGCAACATGGTTTTGCCCATGAGAGAAGTCATGAGAGTGAAAAGCTGAATCTGGCCCTATATTACTATGAAGAAAAAACTTGACTGATAATTGTTTATTAACGGAAACTGATAAAGAAAATAACAGTCGCAATGCTGATGGACAGAGAATTCTAGCAGAAGGCAAGATTTACCAAATCCAATTACTAAATCAGAGAAGCGAAATATGCTTTTTAAATGTTTCACCGTTTCCACAGTCCCACTGCCGACCTGGCAAGTGACACAGGCGTTTAAAGTTTTATTTTTGCAACGCTCCGTCCCTTTCCTGCTTTCCTGATCTTTGACACTAAAAAACCCGGGTCTGATCCTAGTTAATAACCCTTATTTGTCTGGGTTTAAATCCTGGGTAAAGAGACCCGGGATTTGTAACTGGCCCCGTTCACACCGACTGTGAACGAGGTATTAGTGTATGCTATAGAACAGGTGTAGGCAAAGTGCAGCTCTCCAGGTATTGTAAAACTACATGTCCCTGCATGCTTTGTCAGGTATCAACTATGTCTACGCAGTTAAAGTATGCTGGGACGTGTAGTTTGACAACACCCGGAGAGCCGCAATTTGCTTACCCCGTTATAGAAAAAGAGAAATAATTTATATGGAAAATGTTAGAATTTATTTGTAACATGTGGTTATAGAGAATGGTAACCTGTGGCACTGCACCTCATTCTACTTGGATAATAAATGCATCATGCATGAGTCAATGCCAGTCATGGTCATGAGATGTAAAGCTGGCACATCTGGACTTGTAAAGCCCATTTTCTACAACTACTACTGGTGCAAGTCAGCATCTCAAAGTAGACTAATAATACTTACAATCAGTAGCGTAACGTGGCAGGCTTGGGCCCAGGAGCAAGGAGGCAGACCCAGTCTGGACAGGAGGGTAGAGTGTGCAATAGGTGGGGTGGGGCTGAACTTGCACAATTTAGGTTATAAAGCTGTCAGTTTGAAAGCTGAAATCAACACATAGTTCAGTGGTTCCTAATCTGTGTGCCGTGGCTCCCTGGGGTGCCGCGACGCTCTCAATGGGGTGCCGTGGAATGTTTCATCAGATACGGTGCAACGTTGCTACTGTTACTTAGAAACACAATTTTACGTCTTGTATAGGAGTAACACTTGATGTCAACCTGAAGTATTTCTGTTTTACCTAAATAGTCATTACATGATTTTCACTCCAAAACATAAAAAATTTGAAATGATTATGTCTTAGGAGTGCCTTGAAAAATTATGGAGGCCCTAAGGGTGCCTCAACTGAGAAAGTTTGGGAACCTCTGACATAGTTACATGTAGGAGTTCTGAGCTCTAATACTCACAATGTATATATAAACAGAGCTCAGCACTCCTACATGCAGTGCACAGCTGTTTTATGCTGCCCATGTAAAAGTCTACAAGGCAGGGAAGCGGCAAACACTGGCCCTACTCTCCTCTGGGCCCTGATGTAGCCGCACCCATTGCACCTATCTGTGAAATGATTCGTAAAATGTAGCCTTAATAGGATGCATTGATTAATAGTGGGTACATAAGAAAGATAGTTTGAGTGACTGTTTGAGATCGGAAACTATAATAAGTTTGACCACTGAGCTTTAATCCATTTGGAAGTACTAGTGAATGGTGCACTGATTTCCACTACAGCGATAACGATAAAGTTATGCCCAGCTTCACACTTAAGGCCGGATTCACATTTACACTCTCACACTCTCACGGGCAAAACCATGTTGAATTGCAGGGGAGGTAAATTGAATTAGTTGCAATCAGTATTACAGGTAAGAGATGATGTATCTAGCCCAAGTGTAATAACAGTGTAACAGTAACACTGGTCAGTATCTGTGTGCAACATGCAATAATAAAGTATTCTCCTGCATGCACACACTCGTGACATTCATTTTACCCCCCCCTCCCCCTACAATTCAACATGGTTTTGAGTAATGGTCATGAGTGTAAATCTGAATCTGGAAACTCCTAATACATCCAGGCTATATTTTTTTTATTATCTTTTGCCTCTATATCATTTTTTTATTATATTAACATTATAAAAAACACATGGGAATATTAAAAAATATAATGCAAATTTCAGAAGATGGTTCATCTCTTTTCAGTTCTGCACACAGTACGTAGACCTTGAGGGAGTCATGCATCAGTTTCAAATTCCAGTGACATTGCTATTATATTTCACAGTGTTCCTATCAGATTGAGCAGGCAATCATTTATGTGACTCATACAATATAAATGGAATCGGCGATAATGCTCAGCACATAACACAGAGCTACTGTTACAGGTCATGATGATTGTACTGATAACAGATACAGCATATACGATTGTCAGGATAAAATGCAGCTTTCCATGGATTAAGAGATCATATATCTGCTTGTAATATTAAGGCACAATTATAATACAATCATTCCCAATGAATGATAACATCTAATTTACCAGTTTTAAAGAGGCACACATTATATTAAAAGAAATATGGCCATGTCTGATAGATGCTTGGTTTAGATATGTAAAATAGATCACCAATATTGCCATAGAATTCCCTACTGATTATGTGAGAGTTGTTTTGTTAGAATATATGGAATATCTGTATATAGAGATGGTAAGGAACTAAATGATCCGTTACTTCTGACTATTATTATGCCTGCTTGAACTTTTTTATCATTGAATTTGGAAAATGTCCTTGTGTTATTGAAGTCTTACTGAAATATCTCCATTAGCACTATAAGTAAATATATTAAAACATAGGCTAATGTGTCCTGGAAATAAGTATCACATGTCCTCTTATGAAATTCCAATAAGGATAATAGCTGGTGCAGGGCAGGTGGCTGCAATGGGGCGGCTGCAGGGTAGGTGGGCTGCAAGTCCTATTGTAGCCACACATACACACTATACAATCACTTTAATAAACACCGGTATATTATATTGTGTACAGATAGGGGTACAGTTGGCGAGGCAGCTGGTGACCCTGATATAATCTCTTATGGGCGAGGCAGCTACTGATATAACGATAGTATAAGAAGTCTTTAAAAACATAGCGGGCGATTCAATCTCGTGCGAATACGGTAAAAAGCGAGAAGTGCGTTTTTCCTGTCTCTTACGGTGGCAAAATCTCGTGAATTTTTATACGCGGCTTATTGTACCACGCATGAAAAAACGCAAGTTTTCCTGCCTTACGCAAATAGCATAAGGCTGGAAACATCGCGGGAAGGGACATTGAATCAGCCCCATAGTTTCTTCTTGGCATCTAACAGGAATGAGTGTGATGTGCATCCATTCATATCTTTTTTATTAGTGAAGATTTGCCAAAGGGAACTCAAACACACATTGAATTAATGTACTGATAATGTCTTGTGATGTGTCATTAATATGCTTAGGTTAAGAGCAAAGAATCTTACTTCATTGATGCTGATCTCAGCTTCCACATACTGTAAACCTTTCTGCAGGATAGAGATAAGAGCTGCAGGTGGCACTAGTGTCCCATTGATGTTGGACTGGCTGATGTGGCTTTCAATACCGAATGTGAACGCAGAGTGAGAGAAACCTGAAATATAAGAGTGAGATTCAGCCAGACAAAAAACAAACATCCCCATCCTGTTCGAAAAAGAGATTTATACAGAGTCTCTAATTTAGCTGTTGGTTGGGTGCATCATAATATATCTCAATCACAAACGTATCCGAGTAGCTAATAAAATTCATATAAATGATGTGACATTTTCATTTCTTATGGCGCTTTTATTAGCATTATGGTAGATGTCACTGATTATGACTCTGAAACGACTGTGCCTGCTCAGGAAATAAGAACATAATTATCCACATCATTCTAATTGATTCAGATTACACTGTATACCAAGCAATGATGGAATATGTCATGTGTACTGTTAGTCATGTGACCTATACAGCACCATTAACATCATCGGCATTAGCATCTAGCTCCAAAATTATTATAAAAATATATTCATTAGAAAGTCTGATTAACATTAGTGAGCATTATATTTAAGAAAAATTGTTCCTCCACTGTATTACTCAACCATAACATGGTCTCTATACGTCTACATTCGGTGCTACTATAAAAAGGAAATATACGATACCAGTCAAACACTGAAGAAAGAGAAAGATCATGTTTAGAAGATATAAAGATTCAGGGACCACGTAAAAGACGACTAAAAATACAACACCTTAGTCATCCAAAGGCTTGTCTTTAAAGAAAAAAACTCTTACCCTCTTATCCTTACATCATAACTATACTATGGAAATCCTGGCCTCCACCTATTCATCCCGGCCAGCATCACCATTGATTAAGTGGTTGTGTTGGGAGGAATAACTGGTGGGTGGTAGAGATCTCTCTTCTCTCCCTGGGGTCTCTTGACTCTACGTAACCCCTGACTTGGAGGGCTCTGATGGGGCCTCGCCAGTTCCTGCTGGTCTTCTCCCAGAATAAGGTTTATCTCTTCTAAGCTATATGCCTTATTGTGAACCTCCTCCTTGGCCTTTAACCCTGACCTGTCCAGCTATTGTGCCTATACCAATATCTGTTCTCTGTGTTTGCTCTAAGATGGTGCTACCCATCTTTTGCCTTCCCCTACCCTTCTCTTCTGTCTGCCCTCTATTTACTTCTTATATTGTAAGTTCAATAAATGAAGTTGTCTTAGCTTTTGGATGTTCTTTATCACTGTTTATTTTGGTATTTCCATTGCCCTGTATTACAGAGAAAACAAATTGCCCATGGGACAATGCTACTGAATGTCCTTTGGGCAAGCTGACATGGGTATGGCCATATTGCCACATTGGCGAAATTAGTGATAGAAAGATATTAATTTGATATTTGTGAAAAAGCTTTTCCATTTGAATTTGATGAAAAGCTATTGAAATGGCAAAATAAATATTGTTTTAATATAGAAGATACTTTTTTAATGTAGAATAGCGCAGAGCAGACTTAGTAGAGTGGAAAATACAGGTAGAAACTGTGATGTCATTCCTAAGTAAAATATGTCAAATATAATTTCAATGGCATACACAATAACTGCTTACAAAGTACAAGGACCCGACCATGTCCCAATAGGGCCCCCAACAAGGTCGCACCTAGCAACATTAAATTCCGGACTGCAACCCAACCACCTTGCCTCCACTCCAAACATCTATACCAGACAATGTGCACCAGAAGCAAAGTTACATTATTAACAAGTGACAAATATCCCAAATGTTCTGCATGTCTGCTTATTTTGCAAATGAGACTTTTGTGAATCACTCTGATCTGCCTCAATTATAACATGAGATATCAAAATAATTCTGCGGGCTTCTGGTGGGAGACTAATCTCCTTAAAATAACTTTTTTTCTCAGCCATTCCTGCTATTTCGAGTAATTATATGTCTGATTTTCTTATGAAGCCATTCTTTTACAATAACATGTTCTTATGTTTTCATTTGCATATTTCTCGTACAGTTTATAATCCAAAACCACACTGAAAAAAACCCTGCTGTGCGAATTGTGAGGATAACATACAAATTAAAGGAAGAAGTAATTTACAGCGCATTGTTGCTAGGGGTGATTTTCTTTGCCCAAAATGAAAAGGAAAAGATTAACAGTTTATTAAAATAAAAGATAGAAAATAATCATAACATAGAGGTTATACAGTAATAGATCATTACAGTTAGGTATGTGTAAATACTGATAGCCTGGAATAGACTAGATTATGCAAGGGGCCAATAAAATGTGAATTCCAAATTGCTATATATCACAACTCCTTGATCAGGTTTATGGTGGATACAAACTAAGGGTTCCGATTTTTGATTTCTCCCTCCCAGGAAAAACCAAAGCCGTTTATGATTTATGCAAAATGAAGCATTTACTATAGGTAGGCAGGGCTTGACATCATCTTTGTAACGGTCGGGTATGGAGGGATTTCATGTAAACCACTGCCTTAGACCAGGTCCCTGGAGATTTGCAGACTCTCTTGGAATATCGGGAAAATGAGTGAGTATCCTGAAAATTCCTGCTCTATTTAGTAAAATGTCTCCTTGCTGGGAGCTCGGCAACTTTTACCGCAGGATTTATTACTATTTATCTGTCCTGCAAGATCGCACAATGACGCGATTATTGTCACTACGCATGCGTTCATCCATTTGTTGATAGCTACTTTGTTAAATACTGGATGGTAGCAATGAGAAGAATGGCAAACACATTGGTAACTAGGTTGCTTTCATTCTCATTGTGACCTTACACGGGTGTCTTGATAAATGGTCTAAAGGAGCATGTGGACAGGTAATAGATTCTCCAGGAGACATTATGGAGCTGGACAGAGCCAACAAGCTTTTTGTACAATTAGATTCAGGCTCTCCTTCCTCAAATATAGTATAAATGGAAAGCATATAGTATAAAAAAGGAACATGTAGGAACCCTTTCATACTTTTGTCTAATGTTAATACTTGATCTTACCAAAGCCATAACCCATTGTTAAATCTTGGAATACAATGACTGACAACACAATTTGATCTACTAAATAGGACTTTTAAGACTAATAGATTAACCAGATAAGTGGCCAGCAGAATTTATCAAGTTATTTATGCACAGTTCTGGCCATGAATATCAGTAATACATAATACATAATAATTTGAGTGGGATTTCGATAAAAATTCAGTATATTATTTAATTATGGGTAAGGCTAGATGAAGTCTCTGTGATAATTAACTTCCCTGTCCATAAAAATATATGTGGGATCAACCAGGTTAACTATTAACATTTTCAGTGTTAAGCATTTACTCTGAACATAGAACAGAATGGTTTTATGGCCTTTGGAAAGCCACCAAAGAGAACAATAAATGTAATAATCACTGTCAGATATTTACGAATTTACGTTTAAGGACACAGGACCAAAATGAAACTTTCAAAAAGGGGACATTTTCCAAGCAGGGTCAGAAAACATGGATTTCTGATGGCGGTATCCAGACTTCTGATCCATCCTGATTTAAAGTCAGATAAGATTTGATGGTGGGGTACCTGGCAGGGAAGGGTGTGTGAACTAGGATAGTGGTTTCCTATGTGCTCACATTGAAGGCAGGTATCCACTATTGTATAAACACTGGCGTTGCATTTGGGGCCTGCAAAAATGTCTAATTTTCTTAAGGATGTACCAATGAAAATAGCATTCAAAAACATCTCCAAAATGTATTCGGAAACCAATCATATGTGCTGAGCTGAACCTCACATTATGAGTTATTGTCGTTTCTGTCAATATTTTAGGGTATTAAATCAAAATGACAAGGCTAAAAATATTTCAAAATGTTTCAGCTTAAATAACATGTGTCTGGGTTTGGCTGTGGGCAGCTGCACAGGATGCAGATAACACTGTCAGAATCTATGTATCAGCACAATGTCCTCAGTACATTGATCTAACAGTGGTGGCAGCTGTCAGGGCACGGATAGCGACAGGAAGTTCTGGACTATACATGCTTTGTTCACACTAAACAAATAGAAGTCGCGTCCAGCGTATTGTTAATGGCTAACCATTTTCATGATAAAAAGAGACCTTTGTCATTCAAATGTAATAAAGAAAAAACAACAAGGCCACTATAGAGGCCACTATAAAAACTCAAAAAAACAATTATTGTGTATTTGGATCTAAAAATCATCTAGTGTGTAGCCAGCTTAAACGACGACGAAACACCTATTAGACAAATTCCGGATGGATAATCATATTATGCCATGATGAAAAGTAGTTAATTAAAAAAAACAAAACAAACCCGTCATGCTCACCTCAGCGCGGGAGCCGCCAGAGAAGGGGAGTATACAGGAGAGAAAGTTCTATTACGATTTCCAGGCACCCAGTGCATTCATCTGGATGGGATACCTGTCACTCATAAAAGAACTTCCTCTTCTCTCGGCTGAAGCCTGCACTGGAGTTTCGGTATATACCAGGCTATAGTACTGGCAGCTGGGCACTCACACTAGAACAATATGGTTCTAGTGCAGTGCCTAGGCTCCCTGGGGTGATTTGATGCTCTCATTGGGGTGCTGTGATGCTCTCATTGGGGTGCTGTGATGCTCTCATTGGGGTGCTATGATGCTCTCATTGGGGTGCTGTGATGCTCTCATTGGGTTGCTGTGATGCTCTCATTGGGGTGCTGTGAAATGTTTTCTCCAATGTGTTGCTAGTGTTACTAAGAAGTGCAATTTAACTTCTTGTATAGGAGCAACACAAGATTTGTTATCAATCTGAAGTATTTCTGTCTTTTCCTATATATTTATTGCAATATTTTGACTCAAATTGGAAATTATTTTGTCTTAGGGGTGCCTTGGAAAATTAACTAGGGGGCCTGCTGGCTCCATTGCCAGATCACCCAGGCTCCCAAGAGCAGTCAGAGGTCTGGAGCTTCTGGGAACAGTATCCCTTAAAAGGAACCCATATTATAAGGTTGTATATATTCTATAGCATTATATATATATATATATATATATATATATATATATTGCTCTTTAATTTGCTCTTTAACAGCACCAATAAACACAAGAACGATATCTTAAGTAAATTAACAAAAATTGAATTAAACCTTTCAACAATGCAATACAGGACAGCATTAGCTGTCAAAATAAACAAATAACATTGAAATGAAAGAATTCATATTTCTGCATCTAATATTCTCTCCATTTCATAAGATTCTTTACCCACTAAGTCACAAATTCTGCATTCAAAATTACAAACTACACTTCCCAGTTTAAATGCAGCAGTCCTATAGCCATACTCCAATGTGAAGCCGACTGTAATGACTGCCTGGCAAGTCATTTTTAAAGGGTTGTGGCTAAAGGTTGGTATGTTCCATAATGTTACTGATCAACACTTCCACCCAATGAATTTCTAAGAGCCAACATGGAATAAAGCGTTTTCCAGAAACTGGCCAGCTACTTGAGTTGCTAAATAGGTAAAGTAGACACTGCAAGAATATCATTTTTATGACATTAATTCCCGCCTGAGGAAGACTTCATACCACAGAAAGGTCTGAATAATGTCATTTGCTAAACTCACAAAAATGTTCCGATACGGCAGGAGATCATGGGAAATGAAATGTTTCTGAATTGCTCGCTTGAACTGGAACGTTCTCATGAGTGGCACTGTACAAAAGGAATATTTTATGCAAAGTGCTCCTCTTCATCTTCTAAATGAAATTGTCATAGCTTACATTAGACAATTATCTTATGTCACTAAAAAATATAGATGTGCATTTAAGCAGCTCGTGTTATCACAAGTGACATTGTTTCTCTTTCGCAGTGTAACTTCATTAGCCTCTTATTTCTCATCTCGAATGTCACCATCCAACTACCTCACTATACCACCATCACAGGTTCTTGCTGTTGATGACATAATATGAAATCCCAGCTCTAATTTCTTCTTTCTTCTGTGAAGTGTGAAAAAACAGTTAATCTTGACATTTAAGTGTGATATGAGTTTTCACATTTCCATAACACTGTGTTTTCTGCTAATAAAATGGATCTATTTTTAAAGCTTCAGTGAAAGTTATCATGTCCTACATAAGAAGCTCCTCAACAGACTACTGTCTCCATCGAAAATGGGATTGTTTAGCAGTATGCTGGAAATGTATTAAGTAAAAGCAAATACACCTATCAATTCACATTTCATCAGTCATTGGTAGAGGTGTTATATCAGAAATCCTTGGTAAATGGAAAAAATATGTCTTACAGCAAATAGCACAAATAATACTGGGATAAAAGAACCCATTAAATAATGAAAATATGTTCTGCTAGCGCACGGTTCCTGGATCCCATGGGATTTAATAGAAAATAAGTATACACAGAGTCTATTTTTGTAGGCAGATCAGGGTCATTGCTTATTTTGTTTTAATTAAAAAAAAATGTTGAGAGCTAAGTTGTAAAATATGCAAATAATAAGTGAAATTCACATTAATGTCAAACACTAAAATAGTTGCCCTAAATGGCATGTGCTATTTATACAGTAGTACAGATTCAACGACTTTAGTTTAATGACACTATTAGCTGAAGAGTAGGGCTTGTGCTAGGACTCTGGGCAATGTGCAAACCTTGTCTCTAAATCCATATTGTGCCTTCTCCTACCCCCTAATGGTAACATGGGCCCTGCTCAAGAGTAACTCAATTTAAAGTACGGTAGGTACCTCTTAATATAAACAATGCTATTAAATGACCTATTTATTGTATATGAAGGTAAAGGCTCACAATACAGACAAATGTTTTTTTGGGATTCATCAACATTTAACATGTGGGTCTAAATTTACAAAGCAGGGAGTTTGAAGAGCTGTTACCCATAGCAACCAATCAGATTGTGAGCTCACACTCTCCAGTACATAAAATGAAACTGAGAGCTTGAATCTAGTTGCCATGGGAACATCCCCACTATTCAATCTCCGTGCTTAGTAAATTTATGCCATGGGCCATTCATTCATTGACTTCAGACAATGGCTGACTCCATTGATTGCAGCAGACAACCACCTATTCATCACAGATAAACTTTTGAAACTAGAATTAATCATATAATATTATCTGATCAGTTTCAGATCATGTAAGGATAAGTTTTCTACCATAGCATTTGTGCATATCGGGTGTTGTATTTTCCAGAATTTAAGTCAGTTTAAAAATGATGGTATTTATACGCAAGTAACATTCCAGAATATGTCCTGACATGTCTCTATAACATCACCATAACAAGTCACATGCTACTGAAGGAATTTTATCTTCTGTATCTATTGATGAGTGAGATGATGAGGGAGAGAGGAGTCGGACATGAAATGATAAACCATGTATGTGCGCATCTTGTTACAGTCTATAAATACAGCAAGTAGACAGAAAATCCGGCTCATGTTAGCCAAGATATTGCCACTTGTATTCATGGGAAATAAAGGAATAGTACAACTTGGGAAAATGACTAAATATACTTATGGGTATTCTTTGTAATAATATGGATGTTTATAAAATCAATAAGAACTTGCATACCAATGTATGAGGGAGCTTTAAAGGCATATAATAGTCATCTATCTATCTATCTATCTATCTATCTATCTATCTATCTATCTTCACGATGGATAAGTGCTAAATCATACCTCATACAAGTCCATTTCAATGGATCAAAATAACCCTTGCTGCCCACATGAAGACCCCTTTACCCCCCCCCCCGCCTCAAGGCTAGAGTACCTGTGATCGTATCACAGGTACCCACAGGCTTAATACCCCTAGCTGCAGGGGTATTAAGGGGGACATGTTTTCCCCCAGGTCGTTGTGCCTGAAGTTTTTTGGGGCCACTGGCTGCGGGCTTTTCTGTGCCAGCTGTGGCTATCCAACTGTCATATTGTTGATAGCCATTCTCTCCAACCTAATAACGCCAACCAGTCAGTGAATGGCTGCCGGGAGCCTGATTGGTGGATGGCTAGACAGCCATTACACTGCATTGAAGCTGGTAGGGAGACAGTTTGGTACGGCAGGATGGGTAAGTTACAATTTATTCCTATGCGAAGCTTGCTCCCCCAGGCTAAAAGTTACCAGCCTTCCCTTGCCTATCTGTCTAGTATACCAGTGCAAGTCATATTCTTCTTCTACTACTTCTTAATCTATGGGGACAAGGAGCAATATAGTTCATAGTAAGTTCAAGCTATCTGTGGCCGGTAACCCCTGGATGACTCTGTAAAGTTTATAAAGAATGGCAAGGTAAAAGCTAAAGGCTAAATCATGTATGTGAAATGAAACGTTTGCTTATTTGTATGATTCAATTCTTCATTCACGGCTATTGCTGCTTGAAAATAAGTAAAATCTCATTACTGAACATGACATATATTGGAGATTACGGTATAGAGATCCAGGGGAAGGACTACCAAGCTGGATAGGCACAGGCACATGATTCAGCAGTACAGGGCCAGATTACGGTATGGAGTCCCTGACTTGAACAGCGCACTCTTCATGGCAAATGGTGCTGACATGATATTGTTGCTGTTGCCATGGTAACATGTACACAATGCCTGAAGTCAGTGGCAACATAAGGTAAAAAGCTGATTACCCTGTGTGGGGGCACAGTGTGTGTGTGTGGGGGCCCAGGGCAACCACCCCCATCACACCGTGCTGGATACAGCTCTGCAGCAGTACATAATTGCATGCAGCATTATGGAACTTGACACATACTGTAATGCTGCAACAATGTAGCTGTAACATAGCATTGTCTGTCCAGTGATGAGAAAGTACATTGGTATCTCTCATTCACGGCAGATCTCTGGAGAAAGGCGGTGAATAGGTACTGCACAATGTATTGCTGCCGGATGGCTGTTAAGGTGTATTTATACAAGGATACTAGTAATGACCCTATTGTGGCAGGATCACAAAAATACTTTTACACATATTTTACGTTATGCAAAGCTGGATTTAAGTTAATATTTACTTTAACACTATTTCCAAGTCCTTGGGTGTAGCGGCTTAATAACATAAAACTCAGCTAC
Source organism: Platyplectrum ornatum (assembly GCA_016617825.1). Lineage (NCBI taxonomy): Eukaryota > Metazoa > Chordata > Amphibia > Anura > Limnodynastidae > Platyplectrum > Platyplectrum ornatum. The sequence goes on along the minus strand of JABWIB010000046.1, from coordinate 47,585 downwards.
TACTTTGCACCCATCAGCACAATACATGAAGTAGAATAATAAGGTATATTATCTCCAACATACACATTTAATGTACTCTCATGCCCTGCAGGATACATGTTTTTAATGCTAAGAAAGGTCAAGGAAATCTTCCATTAGCTTCGGCAGCGGATCTCATTGGTGTGCAGCAAATGGAATACATTTGTGCACAATAACAATGCTTTTGTACATTCATTGCCGAGTTCAAACCAAGTATCAGTGGAGCAACAATATTTGAATTCTTCTCATTTCTCAGCCGCCCTGCTGCTACACAGCTGAGGCTTATTTGTTATGTTCCAGGAGTGGTTCATTGTTCACAATACTGTTCTTCTCTGCCATCTTAACACATAAATAGCAAAGTTCTCACAGAAGCATAAGACAAATTATTCAATTCACTCTATATACTACATTTACAGAACGCTGCTGCTTCGCACGTCAAAAGAAAATCTCATTGGGAGATAATGACAGTATCTGTAAAGAGCACTTCCAATGTTGATCTTTAATTTTCCCAATTAAATTGAAGATGAGATTTTAGCTTTAGGGTCATTCTATGACAAGTGATCCAAGACAAATGACTGTACCATCATTTACTATTATTCTCTGCAGACATGAAAGAATAAACACAATAAATGAACTCTAAAGCTGAACTATTAGCTATCTCAGCATTAGTCACTTGATGAAATGTAAACCTTAAGAACACGTAAAAGAGGATTTACACAAATAATGCATGTTGGTCTAGATCTTCCTACAAAATGGGCATATGCCAGGGGTTCTCAAACTACTTTGCTCTGGGACCCCATCTGACAAAAAAATTTTTACATGACCCCAAGCAAGTTACCGCCAAACATTGCCCCTATATATTTTCACCAAGACATCAGATTGGGTACATTTTAAACAGTGGTAAGTATGTTTTGTACCAAACTATACAGCATCATGACAACTGGCAATCCTATGTGACAAATGAATGTGGAGATGGAAGTGGTCCAGTGAAGCAGTCTAGGTGGCCAAGGGCCATCAATCACCTATTTCAGCATGTATCACAGTTGCACTAGCGCCTGGCGCCAGTGGGTCCCATAGTTCCTGCCTGCAACTGGGAAATGGTCTCTTTGAGGAAGTCGCGATCCCATGCACATGAGGTCCCGACCCACAGTTTGAGAACCGTGGGCATATGCCAATTTCTAAGACTGACAAATGAATTCCCTGAATGGAACTGGATCCCTCACTGTGGGTCCATGTTTTCCAGGGACTATATTTACTAAACTGCGGGAATGGAAAAGTGGGGATGTTGCTCATAGCATCCAATCAGAATCAATCTCACATTCTACAGNATGTAAAATGAAACTGAGAGCTGGAGTCTGATTGGTAGCTATGGGAAATATCTCCATGTTTCCAATCCCACAGGTTTCCGGGGTCTAATTCAGTCAGGTCTCTTTGCTTGTACACAGGTGTTCATTACTAGCTGACACGTTTCTAAAATGTCATAGGTGCTAATCATTATATCAGGGTTTCCGACTTTTTGTATTCTCCTACTGGGAGTAACAAAAGACAACATCATGGGGGTGGGGGCATGGTTTATGCAAAGCACGTTCAAAACACCACATCTACATGAGACTTGATGGGACTCATCCTTAGTAATGATTGGGGCTTAAGGCAATGATTTTTCTGAAGGCAGGTTGGACAGGGATGCATAGATAGAGGCCTCTATGTGGGAAAGGAGAAATAAATTGGACAGTAAGGGTCTGTAAAGGGCCTCATGTTACATATGTACTGCGAGTCATGCAAGTGTGGAGAAAGGTCTTTCCTTATGGAAGGCTAGATTTAGAATCATTCTTATCTACCTTTCATCTGAGTATGAAATGAATGGTGAGAGAAGAAACATATCAAAACATCATATAGAATGTGAAGGCAGATAAGCATCACTTGACTTAATAGGCTATCTATACTATTCCAACTCCAAAGTGAAATTTAGATGAAAAGAAGAACAATCCAGGTACTGGAAAAGATGATAAACAAGAGAGGAGCAGGTGATAGAAAGTGTTACGTACAAGCAGTGGGAGTCAGTTGACAGGTGCAGTTTAGAACAATTTGTGCTGCTGATTTTGTAGACTATTTCTGTGAACAAGTCCCAACATAAAAATGCACTTTTTTATAGTTCAACAGCAATCAGACTGCTAAAACGATCTTAAATAAAACATTAAAGAGAGTAAGACTGTCATCAGCTATGACTGATCAGAAAACCACTCTTTGTGTCATAGACTAAACTTTTGCAGATACTTTCTTAATGAAGTTTTTTCTAAAGTTCAACAACAGGTACTTTGGTGAGATATTTGTAATTAATAGCTACACTTTTAAATAGCAGAATATAAGTCACATACATAAAAAATCTTCTTTGCACAATCATATACCCCTCTCCACCAATGAAAATCATAGTTGCATTATAGTCTTTTTGAAGTGAGAAACAGTGAAATAAAAATGTTTTAAGTTTTAGATGAATGAATAAAAGGTGGAATCATAAGAATAATAATAAATTTGTATTTGCCTCTTACAAACACTATATTGGGTAAATATATGTACAAATATTTTGTTCTGATAGTACAAGGTCAATGTAAAAAATGTATAAGAACCTGATAGAGCCCTTTGAGGATAGCGATTGCATGGACTGCTGATCCGCACGAGTGAATTAAGGAAGGGGATTAGCTGCGTGCTATACCCCTGCCATTTCCACATGAGAGAAGGTAGTGACAGGGAAGTTCACTCCACTCTCCTGCACCGCTCTCAATCCTGTGATTGTCGTATGATTTGGACATTTATTTGGCACTACAGGTTCTAATCCATAGCCAGATGACATTGGAACCCTAACTATGGGCTAGAATACTGTGGAAAAGGAAAATTTGGGATGTTGTCTATGAGCCAATCCGATACGATTCTAGCTGATATTTTCTAGTATGTAGTATGAAATTAAGCAAGTAAATCTAGGCCTATGGCTGCCATTATGGAACACTTCATGGATGTTCAATAGGCTGCTACTGGTTTTTATAATAACAATTATTGACAAATAAGAAAATGGTGCTTCAGGATGTGAACTGTCAAAAGAGCTTTGAAGACCACAAATACTGAATTTTCATACCTGAATGGAAACCTTGTCCACATAATTACCTACCATACACGTTATCTCAGTTATAACTATATCTCAGAGACTGAAAATTACAAACTGGTATATAAAAAGTTATCTTTGGAAACCAATGCCAAAATAGTGAATATTTATACTTAACATTTGTTATATAAACATGAACAATCCCTTACCTGACTCCTGAAGATAGCGATACACCAAGAAATTCACTTCGTCACTGGTTATGCTCATTTTAGCCCAACCTCAAAATGATGAGGTCTAAAGGAAGAGAGATTCCCGCTCTAAAAGAAGAAAAATATGCGATATGGATTTTTTTGTCTTTTTCCCAAAGATGGTATAGATTAAAAAGTCAATATTACACTTAGTCACTATTGCAATTATATAGAACCAAAATTGTAATAAATTTACACAATTAAAATTCTGTACAAGGCAAGGACCATTTTTCAGTAGTGTCGCTTCTGCTTTGCTGTTTTAAACTGTAGAGATATCGGTACTCCATGTGATTCTGTACGACAAAAAGACGTAAAAAATGTGATCAAATGTAACATTGTTGGCTGTAAACAAAATGGATTGGCTCAAAGCCTGCAAGGCATTAACATATGTTTACTTTTACATACATTGAAATTTTTATGACACGTATTAATTATTCTAATTATACTTTATTTATAAAATGCTGCCATAAAAAACAGTCAACAGAAACTTTAAGCCAGTGCCTCTTTTAGAACTAGCCCAGTTGGCTTCACTGAGACAAGGGGCTGGATCCTGAATTACCATGTACCATTTTGGTTGTTGTTCTTTGCATAACTAAACACAAAGGTTTTGGCCCTAACGGGCGCCAGGTCTGTGTGGTTCAGAGCTGCATGTTTCTTCTGAAACAGCAATCAATCAATGGTATGGCTAGGGAAATGTGTCAGATCCCCTTACTCTAGTGGTGAATGACCTACTGTCGATTTCAGAAAATCGACATAGCAAATTCTGGGCGAACAAGGAATTCAACATTTCCTGAATTTGAGAAATCAGCGATTTCATCTTGGGGATTTGAATTCGACAACTGCATCAAATCGACTGTTACTGAATCCTCGAAAGAACAGAGCATCAAATCGATGTTTACTGAATTCCCCCCAATGAGTCGGACATTTGTTTTACATCACCACAATGTACTGTTCTCACTGGGAGCCAATACAGTGTATGTAGTATAGTGCTTTAAATCATTTATAGGACACTTTTAGCACCCTTAAAAAAAGGCTTTATTCACAATTTTTCCCTCTACGTAATCTTGTGAGGCCTCATTGTCTGCCTTAATTAATATTAAAACCAAATAAAAGAAGTTGACTAACAGATGAAGTTAGTAGCGCTTGCTTGGGCTTGATGTGCACAAAATCCAAATGTAATTCAGTAACACAAAAGTCACAATTGAAGCACAATTTGTTTTTGCTTTTTTAACAAATAAATACTGTATATACTCGAGTATAAGCCGACCCGAATATAAGCCGAAGCGCCTAATTTCACCTAAAATAACTGGGATAACTTATTGACATCATACAGGACTTTAACTCGAGGATAAGCCGAGGGGGGCACTTTCAGCACAAAAAATGTGCTGAAAAACGAGGCTTATACTCGAATGTATACAGTATATGAAAATAAAACTCCTTTTACTAGTGCTGCAAAGATCACAAAATTATAGATATTTCTAGATAAGACACAGCACCCTAGGGTTTTTCCTAATTTGGACAAACCGAGCGCACACGGTTCCCTATCACTGATCTAATGAATGGCCAGTGTAAGGATCTTTCACAAAGAGAACACTCTTAATTCCTTATATCCATACGGCTCCTTCTACTAAAAAACAAATGGCTGACATACAATGTTTATGGCGTTCTGATACATTTTTCTATTCTGTTTGTGTTCTATCACCTGCAGTTCTAGCAGCACTCCACTGTAACTGTGACAAGAAATATGCTTTATACGACTATTAAACAACACCGAGGCCAATATTTTCTAGTTCTTGCGGTGTTTGTTATATGAATGCATTGTTATATTTCAAGACTTTCTATGATATATGTCATCCTCGTGTAAAAAAATGATTTATATATTAACATTCTCAAATACAACTGCAATGTTTTAAATCAGTTAATAATCAAGTAGACATAGATGTATATAGGCTACGAGCTATAAATGAGGTTTCAAATGGGCTAATGCAGACAGAAATATCAATAGATTAGCTGAGAGCCAAAGTCTGCTGTCTCCATGGAGAAGTTTATTACAGCTGTCACGGCAACCAGATATGTGTGACAGGGATAAATAGGACAAAACAACGTACAAAACATGTACCTGCTGATATCTCATTAGACACCCATCAAACCATCCTTTAGATTTAGTTGTTCTTTCATATTAATAAGGGAAATGTCAAGATAATATAGTATTTCTTTTTGCAGTACATAAAGCAATATTGTTTAAAATTCTCAAACCTAAAAAAGAAATCCTTCTTTATTTTATTTGACAACCTAATTTAATCTGGGCTTAAGAATTGTTATCATTTCAAACTATTCATTTATTAAAATAATAGAGCACCAGATTAAAGGACCCTCATATGTGACAGTCGATATTTAATATTCATTTTAATATTGAGCACTATGCACCAGATCCGGATCTCTGGGCATTCACAGCACGCATAGAAGACGGATAGTAATGGAAGAGGCCTCCATTGTCAAAAAGGCCCTGAGTGCTGCAGTTTATGATATTTGTCAAGATCAGGGGTCAGATGCACATATCACTGGCCACTTCAATGGGTCTTTGACCCCCCACTTGTGGACCTTAATCGAGCCAGGGAGGAGGAAAGTGATCTCCCAGGTCATTCCCCTCGGGAATTAGTGACAACAGGTTTTCCAAATCTCTTCCTTCTTCTTAATTAATTCCCTAACCCTCTCTTTCCCTAAATTCCCTGCAGCCTAACCTTCCCCCAGCTGTCAAACATATGATTTTCTCAGTAATCAGAATATTAACCATATAATAATTATTCGTCATTGTGAAATATGGGAAGCCTAGCCCCTCCATTCCCTGTAGCCTAACCCCACTGCATAATCCTAACCTCACCATCCGCGCTGCCTAACCCTAACCTTCCACTTCCCACTGCCTAACCCTAACCTTCCCGATACCAAACCATAATCGTACCCTTCCAGCTGTTTAATCTAACATCCCTGCTGCATAATCATAACTTTACCCTCCCTGCTGCTTACCCCTAACCTTCACTTGTGCCAGCAGATTTTGGCTATTTGGCAGACTACTACATTTTATTTATTATTTATTTATTAACAGATTTTTATATAGCGCCATCAGATTATGTAGCGCTTTACAATTTAAAAAGCAATAAGACATGACTGGGTGGTAACAGACAGAATGGGTGGGGAAGAGGGCCCTGCTCGCAAGCTTACATACTACATTCATAAAAGTATTTTGTGTCAGCCACTAATTTGAAATAGATACAGCCGGCATTTAGTGATTGGTGGATTTAGTGATTTAGTTATTGAGTGATCTCTTTTGATGTGCTCAGAGTTCTGACCAAAGCAGAAGTGGTGACCTGTTACCAGTCCAGTGTCTTCTAATAGATAGCTCAGTAATATTCTTACATATACCGGTAATACATTTTTGTTGCAATACCAGTGCTGCTGTTTAAAAAATAACAGGTTAAAATTTTAGCAGCCTAGAAATATCCATTATGCTAAGCATAAAACACCTCATTGTGTAACCTACTTTGTTCAAACACAAAAGATTGCTGTTGAAAAAACATTTCTAATTATTTTAATTTGATTTTGATGATAGTAATACAATAACTGTATTTAAAATGAAAAAATGTGAATCACCGAAATGTACTTTGCAAATAAATCAGCAGAAAACAAAATAATTAAAATGCTACTCAACTTCTGGAGTCAATTGTTAACTGTAGAATATATACATTCATTAATAAAATAAAATAATGAAAAGCCTAAACCTATTGAAACTTATAAGTCCCTAATGTATGATTGAAATGGCTTTCTTGTCTGCCTTGCATACACAGTGTATACTGGGAAGGGTCATCGTAAAGGATTCTAGCACAGAATCCAGGATGGATCATCGTAAATTACAATGTGTAAATGTCATGTACATGTGTGCTTCCCGCATGTGTAAGTAGGCTGTTATACAGGAGTTTGGACCTGACACCAGCTCAGTCTATGCAGCTAAGGAGATTTCACAAGGTTTGGCCAAATGCACTTTAATCCATCACTATAAACATAATATTAAACATATAAATCTGCATTTTGGCCTATGGATCAAAAAGTAATTGTATCATCTGAAAAATGCTCACTCTCTGCACAGGAAGAAGTAATGGATCATGTCTGGTTTATCTACATAATACCAGAAAAATGTGCTAATACAAAGACAAATGATTTAGGATCTTCAGCGGACTTCTTAGGGATCTAAAATAACTTATTTTTTAGCGTCCATTCCCCTTCTTCCAATCTACATGCCATTTGCCATACCCTTGTCATCCCACATCTATTTACCACCTTTGAAACCCATAAATAACCTTAGCAATTCCTTCCCCTGCTTAATCTGCTACTTCTTGCATCATATCATATGTCTCAAAGTTTCCCCTGCTCAACTAGATACTGTGGTTTTTTTTATCTTTGTCCTTTACATAGGTAATTCTCTAGGAATCACTTAAGAATATGGGTATGATGTACTAATTGTTTATTATTTTTTATATAGTTAAAATGAGTCCACTAAATATTACGGCTATATTCTATATTTGCGGTATACTAAATAGTTAAATAAATATTCTAGAATTTCAGTTTTAATTTGTTAGGGATAGGTAACAGAGAAAAATCCCTGTGATATAAGAGTGTTTCTGTTTTAGTTATCTTGGCTTGTCTCACTCCTGTGACTTCTTACAAACGTTCTTTATATAAATCTTTCAAAGACTGAAACAAGATATTTTCTTTCTATGAGCGTATTCAAACATGTGCCATTTGAACTTTTGTACATCTAGATATTTATTTTGCACATCTCTCCTATTCATTCTATTTTCAACATTGTATCTTCCCAAAATAACTTTATTATAGTCAGAGTTTTTTTTCTGCATTACTTTAATGAAATAAATAAAAAGAGATTTGAATGTAATACTCTGAAGCGCTAGTGAGACTTGAATTTGTTTATTAATATATTCATATGAAAAAAATGAAGAAACCATGTGCCAAAAATTGTGCTGAAGGGGACACACTGTTCTAAATTTTGGAAATAAGAATCGCATGAAGAACAGGAACCCATATTTACATTTTTAAACGCTTATATATAATGGGGAAGCATTTATCCTGGACATTTTAAAAGTGGTCATTCATTTAGCGAAATTCAATACAAGTGCAATGAAGGAAAGCTAAGCCTGTGACATCAAAGTCAAACACATGGACATCTGACTGGCGTTAGCTATGTACAAATTACATAGGCCCAGGCCTGCCATTTCCTATTTTTTTGGCTGATGTCTTCCAATTGGCTATACAGATTCCCCATTGCATGGCATAATTGAAACATAGCTGCAGTCATCTGGGACTAACAGATTCCTCTAGTGTTACATGTCAGCGAAAGTGTTGCAGTTTTGAGAACCAGAGGTAAGACTGCAAAGGTAAGTAAAGTATGTTTAAGCTCATTAAAGGGATAGGTCGGGGGTGCATCCACTATGACTCTGTTAGCAGAATTGAAATTACCCTATCGAAAACAAACTTAAGTACATGGAGTGACTGGTGGGATTCTGCTGATGGAAACAGATGAAGGAGTTTTTTGGCAAATCGCAGAAAAACTTGTACACTTTATCTCCATTCCTTATCATACTCATATGCCCTTTGTTTCCACTGATTTTACAATATGAAATGCTGTGACTACTTGTCCTTATAAGAATTAGTAAAAGAAGTTTCAAATAGTACAGAACAATTACTCAGGCCCATGATTACATTAGGTATATAACAAAATACATTTATTTGCAAACATGAATGGAATTTTCATAGTAATACTTTTTCTCAATGTCAGTGGCAACACTTCTAAAGCAACAGTCATTATCATGCCTGGGTAGTCACCAAGAATTATAACAGAGAATTATCCTTGTTTCCAGGGATGACTACAATGTCAGAGATTCACGCATGGACCATTACAGACTCCTGCTACTCGCATTTCCAGCAGTCAAGCAAATACTTCCCAGAAGGTTACTTTCCTTTTTAAATATTAAAATGTTATTAGATGTTAAGTAATAACTTCCTGGAGCCTTTCAGTCGAGATGTTAAGTTAAGCGAGAGCAATAAATATGAATAACATCTTAGCCCTTTACCAAGGATTTTTTGATACTTATAATATGAATATACACTAGGACAGCTATTTGTAACTGACTTATATCTATACACAACAAATAACAACAGACCTGGGGGGGAATTCACTAACTGACGATTTCTGCAGAGATTTGATATCGTCAGCATTCGTCAGTGATGTGAAATCGTCAGTGATTGGTGATGTATAGTATTCAGTAAGTGACGATTTCTATTGACGATATGTAATGTCTGA
>JABWIB010000046.1:13752-33783 GCA_016617825.1 Platyplectrum ornatum | reverse complement strand
TGAGTTCACATTCTCCAGAGTGTAAAATGAAACTGAGAGCTCAAATCTGATTGGTTGCCATGGGCAACTTCCCCAAATTCGAATTTCACTGCAATCTCCCTGCTTAGTAAATATACCCCTTAATGTCTGTTAAAAGTTAGATATTCGTCTGAAAATAATAACTGGGGCAATTGAGTGAATATCACTTCCGGGTTTGGAGAATGATATCTCTGTGTCAGGGTGAGATATCTTTTCTTCTGAGTGATATTTATGTACACAAGGGCAGACAACTGCAATGTAAAACCGAAACATCTGGCACGTTTACTATGACCTTCAACACAAATACGCTACAAACCATGGCGTTATACGATAACTGGTAACAGACAGCCTCCTAATTCCTTTACTGACTGGCTGCTTATATTCAAACCGCACTTCAGGATCACATGAATAAAATGTACTTTCTTAAACAATTGTGACTCTGAACCATATCACAAAAGTCACAAATGTATCCTGAGCTGTAATTACTAACATTTTAAGCAAATGGTTTCAGTTTTATGATCTGCATAATATTTCTCTCAGAAATACAGTCATTAAAATCAAAGCAAGTCTTTTATCCCTTTTACACGATATATATGTTTTTATTGTAAACAAAACAAAAACAACAATTAAAAAAAACTTCCTCCCAGCGCCTACTCTGGATTTTATTTTTAACTGATCCTAATCTGTCATTATATAATGTTACTTTCCGAAATTTCCCCAAAGAGGATCTGTTCTTATATGTATGGAAACTTGGCACAATTTCTCCAGAGGTTTTATTTCAAAGAATGCTGCATGTTAGGGATGCTGAAATATTTCCCTTATTTATAGTTGAAAACGTGGCCAAATATAATATGTAGGAAACATATAGGAAGGAAACTGTTTTGCTGAAATGCTTAACAACAATCACACCAACATCTCAGCCTAACCACAGCTCTGCACACTGCCTCTCTACTGAATGTGCTTCACATATGTATGATAGAACATATGGAAGTTTTGTGAGGTTCGTATATGTACGTAATGGTAGACTTGCCAAAAAACAAATGTAGGAACACAGAACATATTTATCACCGCAACATAAAAATTACCCACAGACATATTTGTTAATATAAAACTGACAAAGACAAATGTCTCCCATTGATAGTAATGGGTGAATACTAATATTGACCACCTCCTGGGACTACGGAAGCGTAGAGACACCCACTGACCATTTTTTTCCCCAAAACTTTTTATTAGATTTTTATAGAAACATATAAAATACAATACACCGCCAGGAAGACATAAGGCAGATAGCGAGGTACATTAATGATAAGCACAGAAAACAAATCTGGAACAATGAACATCACCACATCAATATAATCACGCATAAAACAATATAACAATATATTATGATGCCAAACAAAATAAGTGCGAAAGAAGAGGAGAGGAGAAGAAAATGAGAAACAAAACAAAATAGACAGAAAAGCATAACTCAAATAGAAAGGTACTAAGGGACTATGCCTAGGTGAAATCCCATATCCATACTGAACAATACTGATAAGGTGGACCCAGCGTTCACACCAGTATGGCAAGCATTAATAATGTCACTGAGAGCCATAAGGGTGCGGAAGTAAATACTACTCAGTAGACTGAAATAGTTTGAGGACACGTGTTTGTTGGTCAGAGGGTAAGTACTCAATAAAAAAAACCTATAATACCCCTCTCAATGTCAGGCATTGTGGAGCTTCTCTTTAAGTATAGGTTGTTGAGCAACATGCCCCTGACAGAACTCAGGGTAGGGGAGGCTGTCTTGATCCAATGCTGTAAGATCACATTTTTAGTGACTATAACTACCAATAACAGTATAGCATGCCTGACCACCCAGTGACCATTTTCTAAGCTTACATTACCGACCACCTACAATCACTTTGCGTGTTCATTGCTCAGATAATGCCTCTATTTTACTGGAATCACGTAAAGGCACTTAATACTCTGAAAGTTTAGTTGAGTCCATTGATATCACCACTGTTCATATCAATGTGGCCAAAGCAAGCATTTGTAAGACAATTAGTGTCATTAGATGCATGTGCGCAGTCCACTTGATGACATATATGCAAACATCATGTTATACCCATCATATTTTTGTATACTGTCTCTCAGTTTCTTAATGGTTAAAGTACACAGAATATTGGATTCAGGCTGGTGTATTTGTGTATTTGTGTTTTTGTGCCATTGGAGTACATCCGCAAAATCTAGTGATCCTATTTCTTTATGGCTCTCTGTGTGACACCTTCGGTGTGAGTCCATTTTACGTGAGGACACATTGGAAATCGGAAAGCTGTGTGAATGAGGGGAATGGATTAAAGCAGAAGCAGTAACTGAAGTCATGATAGCATAAATATCCCATTCTGGCAAAAAAAGATTTCTCTTATAATTTGCATTTCTCTTTAAAAGACGCTGGGACCCAATGCCTACTTACAGTCAGTGATGTAATTGTAGTGCACCACATTTTAAAAGCTTATGACAAACTATATTAAGCTACTATATTAAGCAGCAGACATGCTCTGGAAAACATACAGTATAACTGGGTCTGCTTGATTGGATGTGTTCATTCGCCTCATCACTTAGGCTCATAAAAATGATTATTTTGTTTATGGGGTGCTCATGTACCAAAGTCATGAGGGAAATTATTGCTAATGAGAAAATAAGTCATTTGAACAGAGCTTATTTCAAATGATTTAGGGTAGCTCGGAATACAAGTAATGTTTTCGAAAGCGCTCTCCTATGAGATTTTATCTGATAGGAGACTATCTTTTACCGATGTGAAACAGACATCAACATCTGAAGAATATACTGTACAGATACTGCATCATAAAACCCATTTCCTAGCAGCAGCAGGAGTTCTGAGCACTGCAAGATATATGTTGTGCTCTGTAATTTAACACACGCGTTACCATTATTTCAGAATACAAAGTGCTAAAGCCAGCTGAATATTGCCATATAAAGGACCTCATTTCTTGTAGCCTTGTTATGTCCCTCCTAGACAGATGAATTTGTCTGTTTGGTTTTATCTTATTTATTATTTTCTTGCTTGGAATAGGTCACAAAAATCTGGAAATCACTCAAAAGAATTGTCAAAAATGATCTGGAAATATAATAACTAAGTTCTACAGTAGTTCTGTATTGATTATGACGACTTGTATTTTTCTCTATGCTAGGGTATACATATCTCAAAATGTGTCATTCAAAATACAATCATAAACAGATGCATCGTATATATACATGTTAGATGATAACAGAGCAACATCAATAACCATCCAACACGTGTAGATATTGACATTGGATTCAAAGACGAGATATTTATGAATTCGCACAGGCATTAAAATCACAGCATATAATAATCTGATTTTTTATTATTTGGGGGCGCGCCGGCCCTGCTTCCACTATTCACTGTGAACTCTAACCCAACAGTACTCTATATATAATGTGTAATATCTGTCCTCTACATTTTACTTTCTATTTACATTTTTATAAGATTACATCTGCCAACGTTCCCTATGATGCATTTACTGCCTATTTTATGATGAGAATGAATAATGCAATGCATGTTAAATCATTTATTAAAACGCATGATGCTTGACTGTACACAATGCTCGACTGACTCTATAATGTTATTTAAAAAAAAAAAAAAAAAAGGTTAGAAATATATGTTATATATATAAGTTCATTGATAAGTCCCAGAGAATACATAGGACAGTTTTGTAAAATACATAAAGTGTTCTTGCTGATTTGATCAGTTAAATAAACATGTACACACTGAAAAAACAATTAAATAGTTAAATACTTTTTCAGACTTTCTAAAACAAGTATTAGGGAGAAACTTGAACTTTGAACTACTATTCTCTCTATGGACGATATGCTGCTACACAAAGTAGAATAATATTTAGGCTTGGTAGTCTGGGAATCTCCACTATACCATGTGTATAAAGCATTAGAGACAGACAGGAAGTCTGTCCCATAGGACTGGTGTGTGACTCAGAACAACATTTAGGAGGCCGAAAACAGGGCAAATAAGTCCCACTCTGGTTTCACCCAAACTTAACCCATTTTACGTAACAATCTGATTAAAATTTAAATAAAAAAAAAAAATCCAACTCATTGTCTATCAGTTTGTCACCAGCCTTCTATACCACACTGAAGCTTCTATGGCCATTGACTATTGCTCCCTGTCAATCAGAGATAAGCCCCATTCAGTTCATTTACTATGTGTAGCATCAGTTATACCTAGATAAAAATGAAAAGCCTACATTTTCTTCATTTATCAGGATAATATATAAAAGGAGGACAGGACAGTCAAGCAAGGCATAGGTGGCCGTCTAGTGGCCTTCGAGATCAGAGGTCCCTGGAGGCCCCGCGCCTACTCCAGTCGGGAATGCATAGTTACTTTGCCAAGAGTTGGCTGCAGAACTGTTCATACCGTGTTTCCCCGACATTGTCTTATTATTTGTTTGTTAAAAAAAACACCATAGGGCTTATTTTCAGGGTAGGGCTTATTTTGGACTGTTTTACAAAAATTAAGGTAGGGCTTATTTTCGGGGTATGTCTACACTCCAGCTACAGCCTGGGACAACTGTGAGGCATTGTCTCTCCAAAAGTGGTGTGATGGGAAGATTTGTAAAATATTATGTTCATTTAGAAATATTCCGAACTCTGAATCATCTCCTTCTATGAATTACTAATGTATACACTAATGCTTTACTATTCCAGCATCAGAGAAATGATAAAATGACTATACGCTTACTGTATATAGAAGCCTTCGTATATACAATCACTTACAAACCACATCTATTTAAAGATATACTGGTCTCTCTAAATCTGAAAAACGTCACAGTGTCCAATCTGAGCTTAATCAGGACATGAACCATAAGCACCAGTAGAAGTATTGATTTTTGCTCACTTATTTCAGGTCAGCTTCCAAGAATCCAGGTAGAGCAACGCATGAAAGGGTAATCACACAGCATAATGGCGCACACTGCATCAAAGCTTTCCGTGGTTGCCTAGATGCAGATTCCCAGCAGTACTAAACAACTTAAATATAATTAGCTGGCAGCCCCACAGGCTATATTTCCCCACTGGAACACCACTTATACTAATCCATTTATCAGACTGACAGATGACTGAATCATTGGTAACGCGGGTCCCATTGCATTTATATTTTTGCAGTCAAAATGTCAAATCTTTATTTATACTGCAGTAATTAATGGCCTTGGCATTGCTGGGGGGGAGGACATAGGGCAAAGATATGTTTTGGCATTGAATAAATGAAGTTATGATTCTAGAAATGCCCCTTACTGAGAAACAATAATCGTACAATGATTTAAGATTTTAAAGAACATGAATTGACACAATAAGCTTATGATAATTATCAGGAGACATAATAGCAGGAGCGCACTTGCCAATAGTGACGGGTAGAAGAATTTCCGAGCTCAGGCAATAAAAACAAAGGCCACATGGGGTTCTGGGTTTACAGGAATTTTAAAGTTAGGCTTAATCGAATGGATGCGTCGTCTATATAAATGTATCTAACAAACGTCAGCCATATTTTAGACTGAACAAGCATACAATACAGTTTCAAGCTATATCAGTTAAATCAAGCGAAATGGGAATTGAATATTCATTGTAATAAAAAATGATAACATATTTATCAGCAGGTTATTTATACTGCATCTACATACTCCACAGCGCCATACAGAGAACATTTAATCATGCACATCAGTCCTTGTTAAGGAAAATGTGTAAACAAATGACATGTTTGTTAATGAAGGCAGTTAATCTCAGCATAAACACAATATTCCTACCTGCAAAAGTGAGAGATCCCTACAGTATTTCAGTAGGAGTCCTTCATGTGATCTTGCTACACTGCTTCGAATAACCATGTTGTGATAGGGCTGCTCTCAACCACGATACAATGAATATACAGTATGAACAAAGGAAGCTGGCCCCATGCAGTAGCACCAAATTCTGAGAGCCAACAGGTGAGTTTTCATTGTTACCTCAAATCAACCGCTACCTTCCCCTTCTGCGATCAATTCCCTACCCCAAAGCCTAACCCTAAACCTCCCTGATACATTACCTATAGTCTAACCCTAAACCTCCCTGCTACATTACCCATAGTCTAACCCTAAACCTCCCTGATACATTACCCATAGTCTAACCCTAAACCTCCCTGCTACATTACCCATAGTCTAACCCTAAACCTCCCTGCTACATTACCCACAGTCTAACCCTAAACCTCCCTGCTACATTACCCATAGTCTAACCATAAACTTCCACTTCTAGGAATGATCCCTTCCCCATACTCTAACCCTGACATTCCCTTTCCGTGCTTCATCCCCCCCCCCCTCACAGCCTAACCCTAACCTTCCCCTTATCTGTTTGGTTTCCCTCCCTGTAGCCTAAACCTAACTTTTCCCTTATAAAGCTCCATACCCTACCTTTGGCCTAATACTACCCCTCTCTTTTTTCAGTATAGTCTTATGGCTATTTTGGCATACGTATTTAATCATTTACATTTTTTTCTAATTAAGCACTATTTCTAAATATATACAGCCTGAATACATAGAGCCCATATTTAGCTGTCAGCTGTATGTATGTTGAAATAGTGATATTCGAAGCTCCAAACAATAATGCTTCATATGCCCCACAGTCATGCACCCAGTTTTATGTTTTATGCCGTGTATATATGTAATATTAGATTAAGGAATATTAGCCAGTGTAGTGTTTAGTGGGGTTATCACACAGTGTTCATTTATTGTTACTTTTATACATTTATGAATTAAGAATCCAAAAAACTAACATTTGGGGATGTTACAAATGAAAATAGTCGCCCCTCTTTTCGCAGTGGAGGTTTCATTTCCAACAAAATTCAAGAACATAACACTTTCAGAGCTGTCCATATATGCTAACACTATCTCAGGATAGTTTATCAATGTAAATATCTCCTCCACATGAAGATAACCAGCTACAGCCAGATGAATCTAAGAATTGGCCCAGCACCACCAGATTTTGTTACAAATTCTTTCGTTTTTGCCAGGGACTTCTATACTGCTGACCATACACTTTGATGAAGACCTCCTTCTCACCAGCTTTCTGGCACATGAAGCACAGGCTCCTTCCCATCCGATGGCAAATCCAAACCACTAGTCACCATTTTACATCAAAGAGAAAAAGGAACTTACACACCTACCATTTACTCCACAGTGGGAACCTGTTGCACGATGTATTGTTATAAAAAGTCTTACTATTAAGAAGCACTCATTGGGGGTAGCTTCAATACTGTTTGTGTTATATGACAATTATTTCACATCTTTGGATGAACTGTATTGTAGTTCTGCAGGTCAGAGAACGAAGAGTTTGGAAATGTATCACAACATAGGAGACTTTTATCTCCATATTGGTAGTGGTCCAAAGAAGGCACTCCGGAGACTAGGTGACTTGAGTAGTAAGTTAAAGCAATAACAATTATGTCAGTGCATTACAAGGATGACACCGGCCTGTTCATATTAATACTCACACGTGGTTGAGATCTTGAAAATAGGTACACATGCATAGAGTAATTACTTATAGACCTATAATAACCCCTGTCTGTAAAATACATTGTTTTGTTATTAAAATGTATTATTATTATTATATAACATATACCTTGACCTTTCAGTGATGCTTAAATAAAATAGCCTAGTATCGTTGTTGTATGGTTTCTCCTCTTCCTGACCTCGCAATGACTATTGTACATATTTGTGAATGTATTCCTTTTTTGCATTTATTCCTGTATTGGTCCAATAAAAGATGTTAAATAAAATAGATAAATAGATAAAAATCATAAATGCACCACTTTCTTGTTCTGCCACTACTACCCTGAATCTTTAGTCACAGTGATGACATCACAGCTCTATATAAAATCTTACTATAGCATTTCTTAAGTCCCGTGCCTATTACCTTTTCCAACATATTTGTTACAAAACTACAATAACTTCCCTACCTATTATAAAAATCCAACATGCAATTTCTCTTTCCAATGCACGATGTGGCCTGTGGGTTCTTTAACAGACGGGCAGGCATTTAATAATAGCTTAAATGACTATTTTCTATAGTGGGCAAAACTCCTTTTTAAACTTTGCAAGAACTCAATATCATAACATTTTCTGTGCTAGCTAAATGAGGATAACAGAGTTTTTTGGTAATAAAATAAGAAAACCAATTTAAGGCAAAGGGCTTTTAATACTTTTTAAAAATGTTACAACTGTGGGGTATGCTAACATTCACCTAGGATTTCTCTATGTGACCGCTATCACCATGGGAAGACGTTACGAGTCCAAGTCTTAACCAACATCATGCACACACCATCCAAAATAAAGAAGAATTTTTAAGGCAGGTGTTCTATATTTATTTAACACATTTCCCGAAAAGAGTTACCACAAGCATGAAATATGTCATTTTTACTAAAAGGTAAACTACAGGGGCTTATGAAAGAGCTTTTGATTCTAAGCAAGAGGATTTACGGCTGTGGGTACATTTATACAAAAAACACATGAGGCAGATATGTTGTGAAAATGTTTTGCACCTACTAAATTATTAATCAAGCTTTCTATCAATATGACCTTACATCATCACATACACCTAATGTTTCTGATCCTACATTACAATGCAACATTTGGGTTAAAAAAAAACAATTGCATTGGGAGGGGGCTCGAAGTGCCTTCTTCCTCCTAATCAAACCTGCCGTTCATACTGTTACAAAGGATGAGGCAGGATGAGGCTTGATGTCACAAAACAGTCTTTCAAAACAAATTTCTCAATCTACATTGGAAATGCAGGTCCTTAAAAGGACTACAGGTATGTAAGACATCTGCAAGAAGAAATGAATCACAACCGCCTTTGTGGATATTATCCAAAACATCGGGAAACCTTGATTTACACTTCAAATATAACAGGACAACAGCAACTGAAACCCCACACCTGATTTGTTTTACAAATACAAAAAGGACAACTGTAGGAATGGCATCTCCAGATACCGACCTAAGGGTCTGCCTTTTAATTGAGTGACTGAGATAGCAGAGTATTGGACTTTCAATTCATTATTCAAAAAATTACTTTGACCAATCCTCCTGGAATTAACATCCCTTGACTGGAGGGCAGTCCATCTTGAAGATGCCTCCAGATAGGCTCTCTGTTGGTTTTCTGGTCTGTGGATCTTACATCTTAACTTTATGACCCCGGATCCTCGTCCTAGGGCCTGTATCAGTTTTGAGTTCAAAATTGTGGGGCTTATGTAAGGGGCTGGGCTTAGCGCCAGACCGCCATCTTACAGTGCCCACTTTGAGCCCTGCCCTGTATGTAATTGTCTGTTGGTGATAAGGTTATAGGTTTTCTCTTTCTGCTAATTTGCAATAATAACTCTTTCTGTAACTATATGATGTCACTATAAAAATGTTTTTAATGTATGTTTTGCTTCTCTGTTGAACTTTTCTGAAGGTATAATTATTCAATTTCATTGCCTGTGAACATTGTGTATATTTTATCAGTAAATGATACATTTTGTTACTGTATCAGTGTCTGAGAAGCCCCTTTCCACCAAAGACATTTTGGGGCTGAGTCAATCCCGATTTGTGCCTATTTACCTCGTGGCTCATAGAGCCAGGTATAAAAAGACGGTTGTGTGCTGTAATAGACGGGAAAAAGTGCACAACCAGCTATTTCCGGTCTTTGCGGCACATTGAGTCGGCCCCTCCAACTCATTTACCTTATTATCATAATCATTTAACCTTTTTAGCCTTTTTTAAATTTTGACCCAGACTTTGGAGTTTTCATACATCTATGCAGCTGATTCATGTACTGTAATCTTTAGTATGTGTTAATAAATATACTATTTTATATATATATATATATATATATATATATAAACTATTATTGATAAGTGATTTTAAGACCACTGTATGACATTACTAAGAAAAAAATATATTATTATAAAAAATTATCTGCACAGAGATTGTGAAATAATCGAGAAGAAATCATCATGACAAAACCCTTAACCAATGCTTTTCATGAGGGTTTAATCTGTAAATACATTTATTACATTTAGATGATGGGAATGCAATCATTTTGCTACATGTTTTGGAAGATGACATACTATACTATGTAATAGAGCAGATCTGCATTGAAATTCTGAACTTGTTCCACTCTGAACAATAAATAAGTAATTGCATTTGCATAATGTGTTTTTGGACTTTGAAGTGCAGTTTTTAGCATTTAGAAATACTGCTATTGCAAGGCATACATATAAAATAGCTATAAAATAGCTCTGTTGTTCATTTTAAATTCATTATATAAGATTTGTATTTTATCTGTTACAGAAAGACAAAGCAGTAATATATGCTATTATTTTCTTTTTACACTTAGAAAGCAAAGACTATAGTTAGAGAAATGAGATGCCTTAGAAATAATAACAACATTAATAATATTTATGGAAATGTGACTTTAATAATTATTACATATTTGTCTAATACAAGGAAATTATATGGTGGATAAAATATGAATATTACAAGTAACCAAAGTGCTTACTGGTTTAAGTATAGGGTTACTAAAACCATTAGGACGCCTGTCCAGGTTTCCAAGACACAGCTTTAGGCTGTAATGGGCTGAATGACAGTACATTACTATGTGTTTTTCTATTAGCTGAAAGGAAAAATATGTTATCATTATTTACTCCTGACCTGACATTAACAACAAGCTCAAATATCTAGTGCTAAAAATCTAATGAAAACAAGATGTTTATGGGAATCCTCTGCTTCATATTAATGTTTGGTCATTAAACCGGTTTAATCAAGCCTACTATGAATCAATGACAACTGATTTAGAAGCAACAATATACAAGTACATTTATGTTAAATCATTGGATTGCATCCACATTTACAAAATAAAGCAGATAATTCCCACATTTTGTTAAAGCACATGCACACACTTCCAGGATTGTAACTCTGGATTACCAGTAAGGGCTGGATTATACCCATGCACTCTATCAAGCTTTCCAAGCAAATGTCACTGCACTCTGAACCTGTGGGCAGCAGGATCCGAAGTCCAGTCCTCAGTCTGTATAATGAAAGGTCCTGTCCAATTGCAAACTACAGGTATCTGCCTCAAGTCTTCATGTGGTCTTTCACTACTTCTCTATTTCCTTACCAAGTAATTGCCATAAGAGAGGGCTTCAAAAGATAGGCATAAAGAGTACCATTCTACTGGCCGTGTATAATGCTCTAGATTCTCTATGCTGCTATTACAGGACTGCTTCCCCATACGTCGAGCTAAACTAAGATCTAGTTTTCACTTTTTCCCCTGATCTAACACTCCCATATCCATCCATCCATCCTGATTAGACTCATTCTCCCTTGTTCATATAGGAGATTGTAAGTGACCCGGTGCTCTTTAAAATGATAAAACGATCATTTGTATGCTGGTGGTATACTTTTATAATTCACATCTGTCCCTATGTCTTGTGCTGATGAACACTCAATAATTTTTATTACTTAGATCAAATACACGATTTACAGATTTGCCAAACCCACACGCCTGTCACATAGACATCATATTGGCTGTTCAAAGTCAATGCATAAACAAACAGAATGTAAGCTTTTAGGCAATAAAATACACAATACAGCCGGGTGCATATGTATTTTCACCTTATCCTCATCATAATTTAGTAGTGTATATGCTATATATAAACCCCACAAACCCAGAATCTTTGCTATATACAGTGTTTGTTGCCTCCAAATTCTCCTTGCTGGAAGAATATTTTTGTGTATGTATCTTTAAATATGTTTCAGCTCATTTTATTGAGTCTCTTTTGCATTCTCTTAATTTCAAGCTGTCTAAAGACAAATCAACATGTTATACGTTATGAAAACAAATATTTGTCTTCTTGTCCCCTTTCATCTGCCTGTAATTCATGCCACCTGCACATGATGTAATACCAGTTGAATAGGATCAGAAAAGCACGGCAGCGTTGTTAAATTGTTTTACATGCTTTGAATTTCAGATGAGCCCCGGGTCTTTTGATAAAGAAAAACAGAGACTCCGGAATGTACATACGGTCTAGACAGGGTTTAGAAAGTATGTACACAAATAGACCCTGTCTATAATGGCGGGGGGTATAGTTAAATATATTATACGACTTGATTAAACAATGATTGCTGTAGTAAAAGTTTCTCCTGTTCATTAGCTGATGCATGTTCATATTATAGCTTTCAGCTGTGTTACATTAATCCAAATCTAGTCAAAACATAAACCTAAAGGGATGTTGGAGCAAAGCCACATTTGTTCTATGAAATAATGGCAGCTCCTTTACAGTATGCCTAGTTGCAATAAACACTTAGTGGGGGTCAGTCTTCAAAGTGTTTTGATCTGGTATTAATAAATCTGCACTAGATATATCACATCTGCATAGTTCAATCAGATAAGTATAAAACATAATAAATTGAGTAAAGCAGGGTTGCAGACTCTCCCCCGGAATTTCTTGGAGTCTCATGAATTCTGAGCAATCCTGACTTGGCAAATCGGCCTTGCTAAGGCAATGATTTCATGTAAATTACTACCTCAGTCCCAATCGGTTCTATGACTGATTGGGATTTGATGAAGCCCGTCCCCTCATATGGGTGGTTTGCAACCAGGGGGTGGGACTTCAGGCATGATTTGCATAAAGTATGCCCTCCACCCCACCCCCATGCTGCTGACTCTTGATTTCTCCTGGGAAGGAGAAACTAAAAGCTGGCAAGTTTACAGAATACTTTTGTGACAAGTTTACCTGACTATTATATGTTTTTATTTATTGCATTCACTATTAACATGGAAATCAAACGCTGATATTGCAATGTCTGTACTGAGAGCACTGACTTGAAGGTGTGTCTCACACAATGCTCTCTAACACTGAATCGGTTCCAGACCATTGTTCATTGTACATACGCGCAAAGGTAATAAAGTCCACGCGTAAGTGCTGCCATAGTCCTACATTCTACAATCTCTGAACGAATCGGCGGTCGTACGGACCACCTTCTTTCTCCGTCCCTACTGTAAAATCTACACCATCCCCCGCCATCCTTACATACTTTTAAGGAGCAGGGGGGAAAAGGGAAGGAAGTATGGCCCCATCAGAGTGTCCTTCCATATGCTATGAGATCTGTTCCATAAAAAAACCACCTGACTTCTGCAAGCAACATGCGAAAGATGAGTATCAGATGGAATTTGGGATCCGGTCTATTGTGATATATTGCTCATTATATATTTCCAGTATTGTCCATGCTACTTTCTACTCCAGGCTCAAATGTCATCACATACAACTGTGTATTTTCGAGCACAATATTTCTATGCATATTTTTTTTAACACTGCAATATACATATCCCATCATGTGCCACCAAATGCGGGTAGCTCGGCATTGGATATCCAAATTTATAAAATTGTGTATAAAGGGATTGATTAGGTGAAGCAATGTGTTGGCCCACTACTGGACATATAGTATAGAGAAACTTAAGGCAGGGTTGCCCTTCTGAGAAAAACCAAAAGCCAGCAGGATGGGGTGGAGCTTTGGGGTGTGATTTATACTAATGAACAGCAAAATTATGAACTTACTATGACGTGATCAAGCCCCAAACATTATTTATAACAATCTTTGCTGGAGTCAGTCATTTCATTTCCAGAGGTCCCTGGTTCCCGAGAGGTTTGCCGACCCTCCTGGGATGCGGGGAGAACTTGAATATCGTTCTAATTGCAGACTATGCCGGACTCTCACTGTCCGCACATTATTTACCGAGTGATGACTCATTACACAAAAGGACACAAATTGGTTGCAGTTGCTGCAATATCTGTTTATAGTTGTTTGTCTTTTTCCCCTGTGATAGCTGCAGGCATGGAAGAAAAGAGTGGCTTATCAAACACTTCAATCTAACTTGCCGAGTGTAACAGCTTACGGGAAAATGGCTGCCTTGTTTTCCAGGCCTGCTAGGATATGACCGTGCAGGAGAAAATAAGGATCTAAGAATGAAAACATTTATGTGCTTTGCTGCGCCATTTAATGTCGATAAATAAACAGTTTTTGCATCAAAGACTCTAAACAGATTTGAGGTTTGAGAGAACGACATGCAGAGGTTTAAAATATTATGGGAATAAAAATGACTATGTGAAATCACACTGTGATTTTTAATGTTTAGGTAAAATTGACCATTGATGCAATACTCTGCTGACCTTGTCAGGTGAAATACAAAAAATATATGTTAGAGAAATCACAGAAAGAACTATCAACAGGGCTACAAAAAAAGAAGAAATTCTTGAGTTATATTGCTGCTCTTAGCAAATGGAAAAACATGACATGTTGGCCTTTATCCCTGACAAATTCCCTTTTCATTTATTTTGTAGCAGATCCAATGACCTAGCCCGTTATTTCAGAGAAGCACAGACCTCTATGAGCAATAGCTGAATGACTCTAAATTGCCATTTGGTCCAGATATAGGCACATAATATGGCAGTCCAGAATATTATATATCATCATAAGGCAAATTGTGGAAAAGGGAAAGCTATGTTGGGTAGGTAGGTAGTAAAGGTATTCAAGTGGTGTCAAGCTAGAGTATCCAGACACTGTGTAAAGTAACAGCATAGATCCACACCTGGCTTGTTAGAGATGTGAGAATCTGGTCATGCGGCTGGAGGTGGGCAGATGTTAGTCATGAATTCAATGATGTGGAACAGGGGAAGATTCTATAACTGACGGAGTAAACCATGGAGGCCATTGATGTAATGCTGTAAGTATGTGCAAAATGTGGAAACTGAAAGTGTGAAACAATGGTATGCTGGAATGAGACAAGAGAGACAAATAGAATAAACTTTACAAAAATAGCTAAATAATGGCATGTTCAGATTGCCTGCGGGCAAAAAGCCGCAGGCAGAGCCGGTGTTTGAAGCCGCCAAAATCAGCGGATTCCAGCAAAAAGTGTTCTGCGAGAAGGGGAGGGAACCTAAAAAGACTGTGATCGTAATGATCACATGTCTTTTTAGGCCTATCACCTCCCCTCATATGCGCTGGAGCCAACTCCAGAGCGTTCAGTTTGCTTTAAGAAAGCCGGCGAGCTGGCGAAATGCCTTCTTTTTCGCCGGCTCTGGAAGCCACCGATCCTTAGGCGCCGTTTTCAAAAGGCATCGTTCAGATTGCCTTCTAACCCCATATATCCCCTGTCTTCACACACTACTGATACCCTGCCCCAAATAATTATAATTCCTCATTAGTGACCACATTGTAAACTTACCTACAAATTAAAATGGCAATAGAATTTGATAAAGACAATGAGTGTATTAAGGGATTCTTATGTGGAAATAACTTAAAAGTATCATAAAACATATGTGTTTATTATACAATGGCAGCAGATGAGATGTAATTGACTTGGAAACTAAAACCAGTCAGGAGTGTCATTCATCCAAAGTCTGGGCAAGTTGGAATATTTTCTATTCGTGTATCACAGTGTGATAAAGTGGCCACAAAATAATTAAAACACTAAGAATAACTGATCTAGGCCCAGCTCCTTCTCCCTATGCACTGACGTGTTTTTACAGGTTTTTTCTTTATTTTTTTGTACACAAACGAACATCGGTGGTTAATCGGAAAATCTGTTTGATCACTGATGTCGTGTGTTTACGTTTATCTGTGTTTTGTCGCCGTTTGGGGTTTTTATTTATGTGGCTCCCCGTGGACCAATTTTTTCCAAAAGCCCACAAATACCGTGGGTTTTGGGTAATACTCGGCCTGTGAATGGCCACCTTAAGTTGGTGAAAACGGTCTAAATGGAGAGAGTTTGCTTTAGTATGGAGCCTATGGCCTAAAGTACTAAACTGCAGGATTGGAAAAGTGGGGATGTTGCCCATAGCAACCAGATCAGATTATGCTCTCAGTTTCATTTTACATACAGGAAAATGTGCACTTGAAATTGATAGCTTGCTATGGGCAACACCCCCACCTTTCCAGTCCAGCAGTTTAGTAAATTTAAGCCTACATGTTTGCTGGAAGAACCTACATTTATTTACTAAATTTCCTACAAAATAAATACAAATATTGCCAGCAAACAGGACTAATTTCAATTACATATACATTTCCAATTATAAATATTGAAAGTATTATCACATTAGGCCAGAGGTTCCCAAACTTTCTCAGTTGAGGCACCCTTAGGGTCTCTATAATTTTTCATGGCACCCCTAAGACACAATCATTTCTAATTTTTTACGTTTTTGAGTCAAAATCATGTATAACTCTTTAGGTAAACACAGATATACTTCAGGTTGATATCAAATCTTGTGTAGCTCCAATACAAGACGTAAAATTGTGTTTCTAAGTAACACTAGCAACGTTGCACCATATCAGGAAGAACATTCCGCGGCACCCCAATGAGAGCGTTGCGGCATCCCAGGGAGCCACGGCACACAGTTTGGGAACCACTGCATTAGGCTGCAAAATGTATTTCTCCATTCAAGTGATTTTGCAAATATCCTAAATCAATTTTTCAATAAAACATTGTATATCTGTACACACACAATTTCAATAGTATCTCTATATTCAATTAGTAAATCAATCACTGTAATGGAGGAGTCAGCAGATACATTATCCCAGTATACAATTAGATCATGATCTAGATCAGGGGTAAGCAGAGTACAGCTCTCCAGGTGTTGTCAAACTACACGCCCCAGCATGCTTTGTCAGGTATTAATTATGTCTATGCAGTTAAAGCATGCTGGGACATGTAGTTTGATGTAGAGCCATCATACTATGTAGAGCTTTTCATTCAGCTTTAACAGTTTAACCATTGAGAAAATAAAATAAAAAACATTATTACTGTGTTATTTAAAACAATGATATTTTGATATGATATGGCCGCAGAAAATTTCACAGAAAAGAGATCGAACTTATGAGGATCCAGAGCTTTCAGTCATCAATTGAATAAGTAGTGACTAAAGAAAATGGCATATTTTTCCTTGTTGGAAGGATGAGCTTCTGAAGACAAAGAGGATGAGTGACATCAGATATGGGATCAGTCCACCTATTTATATTTGTTTAAATTTGTGCGTGTTATTATGTATCTGCCTGTATGTAGCCTATAATTAATAGTAAAATACAAAAGGTTTCTTTGTTCAATGGCAAAACAGATGGAGGCAGAAGAAAACATTTTTCTTTTCCACAAGATTATTGTATCATGCTATGTAAGTGCAGTTGATGTTCTTGCTTTTATTTGAATACTCTGTAAAAATGGATTAGACAGAAGGTGTAAATGTTAAATGAATTTCTTGACAGGAAATCCATAGTAAATTTTAGAAAAGTCCAACTCAATTACATTCATTGAGCATGGATGTGAGGTGAGATAGCATTCAGTTGTCAAACGAATAAAATGTATTCTGAGCACGTTTTTCCCTTATATATTTATAGTTTATGTATTTTACTCTTAAAGAAACACTACTAATAATCAGCCATTTGCTACACAACTGTAGTTACACTGGGACATAGTATAAACATTGTAGCTGCATAGGAATTGATTAAATGACAGTCTTTGGGAAACGTTAATTGGCATGCAATTGATCACAGCCTAAGGGGGAAATTTACTAAGGTCAGGATGGAATAAGAGTTTAACTCACAGTTGTGGGTCGAGTTTGAACATTTACTATGGGGCGTGTTGTAGCCGCGGACGAGTTTGATCGCGTTTGGGAGGCGAGTTTCTTCAAACAGGCGTTTTATACTGGCGAGTTTAGTAGTGACAGGGAGGGAGAGTTAGGGGTTTGGAGAGTGTTTAGAGGAGTTTGGAGAGTAGCCTTTACTGATTTATGATTGTGTGTGTGATAGTAACTGTGTCCTTTGTTGTGTAGTCTTTTTTAGGGGTGTTTTGATTTTCAGTAATAAGTCTTTATGTTTATTTTTTAAATTTTACCCCCATCTCTGTGTATGCAGGGCACAAGGTATTCCCCACCTGGGCTGGACATGGTGCTGGTCATGGTCATACACTGCTTCCCCTTCACATGTATTGTGTGCAAGCACAGGTGCCACTGCGATACAGTCTGCACATAAAACAGCATACATATTGATCATATTGATTTGATTGTTACTTAAGTCAGCAATGCTCGCTGATTCTCAAGTCAAACTAAGTAATAATAACAAATATTAATAAATACTATTTAGACCTGTCTCATAATGTAATGTATGATGGATGTTATCCTATAAACTTATCTTTTATCCAAGACGTGGATAAGCGGTATCCAATAAAAACTACATTTCCCAATTTTAGTCAGTGGATCTCCAAGAAACTTCTTTTACTTGTTTTAATGCCTTTTTTTTTCTTTTTTAAGAATTCAAGATTTTCACATAAACAATGTGAAAATGAGCCTAAGGATATCAAATAAATTCTAACTACATTATAAAGCATTAGCAATTTTCCCGACAGGTTATCGTGCCAAGGATACTAAGGATCAGTGACTACAGGAATGCATTAAAATTACCAATTGCTGAAAGAAGACTTAAAGATACATTACACAACCATTTAAGGCATGTGAGCAGTGGCTGAACTGTGATGGTATAAGATGATATGACACAAATCTATCTTCCTGGTCGTATTCTTTAATTAAACACTGACTACTACAGATACATAGAAACATAGATAGTGGCTTCCGATCCATACGGCCCATCTAGTCTGCTTAACCATAATAATGTAATGCCATTAATTCTGTATTGAAATACTGGGCCGAGCCCTGACTGCTGAAATCCTGCTTTCGGATAACCGAAATTCTCCATTTATAAAGACGTATAATTACAAGATGGTCGATTACAAGTACATACCAAGGAAATAAACGCTAGAAGCTGCTAATGTTATTTGTAGTTGCCTCACCGGAACTTGTCTCAGTGGCAAAACAGAGAAAGACATATCTATTACTTACAATTTCTTTCAACTCCACAATGTCTGTTATTTGTTTCATAATTGTAAGTAACAGATTTATACCCAGTTTCACAGCAGAAGTGTTAAATATCGAGCACAGAGCAGCAAGTACAAAAGACAAGTGAAGTGCAGTTATCCACCTAATATTATATACGCAATAGATATTAAAACTATAAAAGCCATAACTACATAACAGTAAACAAATGAATATTAAAGGTTCTAGTTACTCATCCTGGTTAACACATAAAGAACCCGATGAGAAGCATTTATTCTATACACTCTGCATTTACTTTATTTTTTCAGAAAAACCCTAGAGCCAAAGGTTTTACATGGAAAAATGATATTAGGCTGAAGAAAATGTTGTAATAGTTCATTTAAAATAGTCGATCAGAGGTGGCTCAGTGGTAGCACTGGTGCCTCACAGTGCTAAAGTTTTAAGTTTGATTTCCTGGACAGGACCTTATCTGTATCTCTGGTCTCCTCCCGCATTCCAAAAAACATGCTGCTAGGTTAATTGGCAGCTGACAAAATTGTCTCTATTCTATGTGCACCTATGTATTCTATGTATCAATATCCTATAGAATGAAAACCTGCGGGCCCTCCCCCCCAAAAAAACAAAAACCGTTTAAACTTTACAGACAACAGAGTTAAGAAATCTCACTAAAGTGGCTCAACCATATTCCACGTGCATTGCTTATGTGATGCTATGTAAGTATTATTTCCATATTTTGTATTAATATTACACAGGCCAACAAAAAAAAATGGTTTGAAAACTTTTTTAAATTTAATTGCTGATCTTTATAGATTTTAACATGCTGAATCCACCCATAGTTTATAAGCAATATGTATTTTTAAATAGTCTAATACCCATATACGGCATAATAGGGAAATTTATGAAACACAATGTTATATCATGAAAATAGTTTATATTTACAGTTGAACTACTTACTATAGCAATGTTAAATGATAATACAGGGTTCACTATTCAACTGGAATTGGTCTATATTTTCTTTCCCTTTTTTCCTTGAAGCTTCTTGT
>JABWIB010000045.1:202188-213578 GCA_016617825.1 Platyplectrum ornatum | reverse complement strand
TAAAACGTTTGTTTAATTTGTAAAAGTGAGCTCAGAAAAGTATGTACCGGTAAGGGAATTTTACTGAGATTTGGATCCTTCGAATCCAGATCCATAAAGTTCCCTTGTAGAGTGCACGTCTTGGACAATTTACACTTCAGGGCTCTCTTCTAGTCACCATTTTATTTTAGAATAGTCTTATGGAGGAAGCTACCGGAACACCCGTCACATCCTATCCCAGTGTGTAAATGTCTTATTGATTGCAAGACTAACCAATGAGGTGATCAGTAACTACCCCTCTGCTCCACGAATATCCTAATCACCCCCTGTCCTCCTCTGTGATTTGAGTATGCTCACTGTTTATTCCACTGTTGCCATAACAATTTTCTTTCTTGTTTAAATATTTTTTTTTCTTAATAACATGTGTGATGGGTTGTTTTTTTTTTTTTTTAATTCTCTTCCCTTTTTCAATCCACCTTCCTGTTGCAATGCATGATGGGCAGGCTCAATATTGTGCATGACACCCGCTGCAAATGTTGGTAGGTGCCAGCTTTGTTTCCTAATTATTTTACATGCCTGGTGGTCTTTTATTCTTGCACTCAAAATCCATTCCTAGTATCATGTATCTGTGGATTCCTATNCCACTAATTTCACTGAGAGCAAAATGATGTGTCATTCCAATCATTTGCGGCCTGCGTTTTCGGGGAAGCTGCTCAGAACATCATTTAATGCTTGATGTGTGGATTTTGACTGTAGTCTGAATGAAAATGAAATAAGTGGACTGTAATAATAACATCATACCTCCCAANATTCCCATCAGCNAAAACATGACAAATAAACCCCACCCCAGCGCAGCTTCAACTCCACCCACACCCTGCACTAGTTCCACCCAGGCTCAACCCGGCTCCACCCATTTATTTTCAATTAAGGGAAATTTTTTTAAAAAAGTCAGTTTAGCCCCCTTATCATCAGGACAAAGTACTGGGCGGGCGGGTGGTACAGTCCCCTGAAATCAGGACTGTCCTGCTAAAGCCGGGAGAGTTGGGAGGTATGTAATATTATTCTTCATTAGTCGTAAGTACGTTTATGTAAATATACTACATAGAAGAAAATGTATTTTTGTAGTGTACCTGTTACCCTAAACAAAGTAGTGACAGCATATAAATGACGCTTTGTTTGTGATGAATACCTTGTTTTNATGGTAACAAACATTTTTCCTTTTTTTTTTTCTCTTTCATCCCACCCTTCCCTCTCTTCCCCTGGAATGCTGACCTGCTTTTGCACTTTGATTGCATGNCACTTGCTGGTGATGTTACGCCACGTGGCTTCACGCTGCAATAAACACCATGCCAAATTGTTCTGCCACTCTGCTACACTCTCCTGTATGTTTGCTTATATGATTTCACTCGGAAAGTCCAAATGGTGCACGGTACAGCGCCGGCTACTGTGTCTGCAGCAGCAACATCTGCCACAAGTGTTCCCTTCGCTGCAACAGCCGCAGCCAACCAGGTTTGCTAATTTACAGCTTACATTCTTACGAACAACTCTAAATCAGTGCTTTGTAATAACACGCTCTGTTCACCTTGCCTCCTGTTGGCATACTTATTATTCCTCTCAGCATGTTAAGTTAGTGAAATGTTGCAACTATGTTTTTTTTTATTTTATAAGTTATTAAACATTTTTGCAGTCGCTAAATGTGAAAAGTTGTGTTTAGTTTTGTTTCGATTAGAGTGGTATGTAACGTAAGGTAGAAGTATAGGGAGAGTTGAAANGATTCAAACAGAAGCATGTTCTTTATTCTTTCATTTACTAAAGTCNTTTGAAATATTTATTCTTACATACATGCGGGTAGTGCAGCTAGTTGCCCATAGTTAGAAATATATCATATGGCTGCCATTAGACACATGAAACACACACCTCAGTGCATGTTTTCCAGGTGAATTTTTTCACATGTGTATCAGTAATGAACACCTCTGTGCAGGGCCACCATCAAAGTGGAGCTCGGGACTGCCCCCCAACTATCTCTTGCTCCCCTGGAAACCACCCGCTCCTCCGCACTATGTTCAGCCAGGCCCAGGAGGAGCAGCTGACACAAAGACCAGTACTGGCGAGTGCATGCAGGAGAGTGGTGGCGGGCGTCGTGCACACTGAATCCAGTGAGGATTGGGTAGCCATGCTGCCGGCGTCGGGTCAGGAACAGGAGTCCTGACTGTCCTCCCTGATGGCGGGAGGACAGCGGAACACCCTAGCACTCCACTAGCTTCTAGAGGATCCAGCTATACATAAACAACACTATTATACACAGAGCTGTTCCAACACGTGGCACACACAGGGGTGGGGGAAGGATGCAAGTTGGACAGTGAGGGCTTCAGCCCCTATTTACTCTCTAGACNAAAAGCTCCTTCCATACGTAAAGGAATCTGCATAGTGCGGTTTACCATACGCTTATCGAAGCAGTTTCAGCGTTCAGTTAATAGAATGCTGTAATTGCTTAAAACTTGATCNGGTTCTACATTTTTTTTTATTTAGAAATCCACAAAGTCAACATTCACAGTGAGATTGCAGACATCCATTGCAAAGTGCGAAATAACCCCATCATTTCTACAAGTTCTATATTCTATATATTTCTATAAATCTCTTGCGACTTTTCAGATCCCGAGTTTAATAAACCAAAATAAAAGCTTGTATGCCAACAACATATTTTGTAACATGTCGCTCTCCTGGCATCTTGTGCTGCTGCTGACACTTATTTAGAGTTGTTATGCAATTCTTAACACAAGTTTACTACTACAGAATTTAGTTTCACATTGTATCTTGTGCTTCGGGTTCTGATGTTACATGCTTTCATTGTGTTTCATGAATGTGGCTGATTTGTGGCTGCAAACGGTTTCAATTCATTGTAAACATGTTTTGTCTACAGATACCCATAATATCTGCAGATCATCTGAGTAGTCACAAGTATGTTACACAGCTCTAGAGGCCGTGTCCCAATGCAGTAAGTGACCTTTTTAACAATTAGCATTGTAATGAGGTGTATTGCACTTATGTCTAGAGACGTTTCAAGGACAAATTCAAGAAATACAATATTCATTGCAATAAACATTTTTCAATATGAAATAGAAATGTGTAAATGTAATTGTATCCTTTACTATATTATTATACTGCAGAGAAATGTTATTTTTTGAGTTTTTTTCTTTTGATTTAATTCTATTTCATATATATATACTTGATTACAGATAATGGTTATGTCATNTCATCTACATCAATACTGTTTTCATGCTTTTATCTTTCGATAGATCATACTACGGAGAAAAGGACAGTAAACTTGAAGAAAAATACTGGCCAAGGCCATTAGCCATAGTAAGCGTACAGTAAACAACAAGAAACACAGTGCATGCTGAACAATACCACCGTCAACATGGATTCCCATTACATACATTGCAATATATAATTTGTACATGTTATTGGTATTTGTGATAACGTGAAATCTAAGTATACAATATATCCTGACTTTTCAACTAGCAAATATTTTTAGTCAAAATCACCATCTAGTAAATTAGTTTGAAAATTCAGACTATGTTGTAAACGTCTATCTCAAAATGTGTTGGTACGTCTTTAGACCAAGATTCTGATTACAATTATTTTCTTTCAAGNTTTACAAATAAGAAAGGGTGCACCTTGTATTTAAACCTCGCCATTGTAGCTGAGAGTATGCATGCAAAGTAGTTTTATAAGGATAATATTTTTCTTGTTATAGATTGTAAGAGGTGGCAAGAGGTCTGACACAGATGAATGTGCCAAGCAAACCACAGCCGTGTATGTTTTTAAAGCACATTAAGGCTTTGAGCATGGTATTACTAAGTGTTCCCATGAAGTGCCATTGACTGTACATCATTATAGAGTATTACTTCAACAGTGTTATTTATTGAGTATTTCAAAAAGAAAGCCACGTTTCTATCGTTCTATGGGTCAGCCCTATTGGNTTCTCAATGCCAAAGTTCTCACAGAAATTTGTGTGTTTAAGTGCAAATTGTGATGTGACAGTGTCACTGGAAATGCCATCCTTTTATGTAGATCTAACGTACCAGGAATTACAAACACGATTGTTGTAGATGACATGCATTGTGTGTACAGGGAACTATATACACACACACACACACACATGTTGTTACGTTGCCTTTATAAAATAAACATATCAGTACATTTCTTTAAATCAAAGGAGAATGTGCAATAATATTCATGATATGTGCAAAGCAAAGTGCAGCTAAAATAAAACTAATAAAGATAACCAATAAATGGCTCCCGATATTAAACCAGCATAGAGATTACATCGAACCAAACAGTGCATACATGGGCTGAGAGCTGCTATGTATAACTTTGCATACCCTGTGGTTTTTATTATTAGCCTGAATAGCTAATAATAGTTTTTTTAAATACAGATANATTTTTGTAGTTAAAAAAATAATTAAATNAAAAAAATAACANACCACTCATCCTCTCTATTTGCATGTTAAAAAGCTTAAACATTTNCAGGACAACCTATTTAATAGCAAATTTCAGAACTCTGCATTCACCGAGTATAACCATTTGGATCAAATGTGGATTCTCTTCCCACAATAGAGTGACCCCAGTTATGTAATAAAAAGAGCACAAAGAGTACGCCATTTTTTAACATATAGTATAACACATTGTGGTAGGTTTGAAAATATTTTGACTTGCAAAATATTCAGTGATTTGGTGTCACAACAATAATTTTGCTTAGTTGTATAATGAGTGCTCTTAGTAAGACAGGAACCATATGATTTTATTACGGATTTATATTGTCACTGCAGAAGTGCTTTCACGGTTTTCAGACGGAAGTACAGTGGGAAGCCGCTCGGAGCATGTGCAGAATGGCATGTACAGATAGTCCTATGCAAGGTTACCCATGCGCCTGTGTTCGCATTGGTGTGCTCAGCACTAGTTGAACACAGTGTTTCATGATATTTTAATTAGAAAGTGTGTGTTNCAGTTTCATTGTTTCTGCGAGGTGCACTAGCAAAGGTCAGAGTCCCTGCACTTCCTCTGAAAATTTGCACCATGTTTTGGGACCTGTACATAGAGATGTTTTAATTAAAACATAAAAAACCCTTATTAATTAGAGAAATCTATACACATATAAACATTATTAACTGTTGACATTTATATATAATAATTAACTTATTAAAAAAAAAACATTTTAATATATAAAATATATAATAATTATATTTCTTTCATTTTATTATTTATGCCTATGTATCGCCATACATTCTGTTCAGGCATTATTTAAAAGAGTGATCAAAATTGGTTAGAGTTTTAATTTGACTATAAGAAAATAAAACATCCATGTAATATATTCAAACTTGTATATACAGCACCATTACCTTTCAGACTCTTTGGATATTGCAGAAGAATGCACTGTAGGAGAAGAGGTAGAGAATATTTCTTAAGTACTTGCTGCTTGTATGTCCTATCCACAGTTACAAAAGTGGCAGCTCTGGATAGGACACCCGCAGTGGAAGCTCTGGATCTTGACCTATTCTGGTACATTAACCTGTGACATTAAAGAAATAANTTTTTTCTCCGAAATATTGATTTAAAATAAGTTTTGTGAAAAACAAAATAGGTGTTTCATTTGTGCCAAATACAGGTCTTTTAAATTGCAGATGTTAGTAGCAAATGTTATACATGTAAATTAAAAGTCATATATTGAGATATAAAATTACTTGGGTAAAGCGGTAATTATTCTGTACCTAGAGTACAGTGCCAGGAGATTCCTTGTTTTATTGGTTTAACTTTCAAACGGTAATCTATACATTTGGTAGACTCCTTGATATGCAATTGAAGTGGTCAGTGATTGGGATTTAGTGATATGTTCTTTTATAAACGTCAACGCATTTCTTAGAAACCATTTTTAAAATCTGCACTTTCTATAGCCTTAATATATGTCTGTTACTGTTATTATCGTATACTGTGCCTATCCAAAAAACTATTTAGTATCCACANTTTCAGAAATTCATAAATAACGCGACCATTGCAAACCATGGAAAATAACGCTAAAATTGTAGATTACATCAAGAACATATATCAGACACATTTATATTGTTCCCTTTAGAATTGGAAATTTCTATATTCAGAAATACATACAGAAGATATTTTGTCAAACATTGAGTTTTAAAAAGCTGCCAAAGTCACTTCCAGCCAAGAATTAATATTAGGGATGTGCTGTACATATTTATCATAAATTGTGAAATATATGATATAGTAAGGTATTCATTAAAGGATACTAGTGTATTACTCATAGTATGTACATTACATACATTATGCACTAACGTATTTACTTGCTTGTGTGTAAATAGAGATATAATATATACACATGTGTGTTTACAACTTGCATCATAAAAGGATGAGCTATTTCTTTGAAAAAAAATATTGTAAATTTATTTTAATTTGTAATCTCTGTGAAAACTTTTTATTCATTGATTGAAATAAATATTGAATAAACCCATAGCAGCAGATATCATCCATTGAAGAATAGTAAACCAAATATTACTTCAATACATTGAAATGAAACAACATAAAGCATTTTTAGTGGGAAGATAAAACTGCAATACTTTTGCTGATTAAGGGATTAAGACTGCCTTAAGTAATCACTCTAATGCTTCATAGTGGAGTTAGATTGCCTATTGCCTTGTAACTTACCCTTTTATTGCCCAGTTATGTCTCACATACATTACAGTATGAGGTGTGTTCATGCTTTCTTGCCGATGCTCTTGCTCAGTTGAGCATAAATGAAGTAACGATTAGGTTACACAGTAATTAGTACTGCTAATGAATAGTGTGTCTCTTTTCCTGCATAAACCAACATTTGGCAAAATAAGTATTTTTTACATTCTCACAGTTTTTTAATAATTTTANATTTTTTTTCTTTTATTTTTGAATATTTCTTTTTATTCCCTCGGCCGCCCGCCCTCTCTGCCGGCCTCCCTAGGCGAACACCTAAGTTCGCCTAATGGGCATGCCGGCCCTGCACTCGGGGCTGATCCAGAGCTGCCTTTAACATCTTTTTCTTTAAAGGCAAAACGGGTACAAATGTGATGAGCAAAATCATGTTGTAATGTGTGGAGCTCAATGAATTGTCATCCTTTGCGTGCACCTTGTACTAACATACACAATATACATTAGCTATCTGTTTAATCTGTAAATTAGTTTAGAGATAGGAAACATTAACAGAAATCTGTTTTCACAGTTTGCATTTTCCTTTACTCAGGTCGGTTCTTGCACCTGTTTTGCCCTTACTCCGAAACTCTGAGTCNGCTTCTTTTGTGTAACTGCAGTTTGTAACCCTCAGCATTTGTTTTGCATTATCTCAGAGCAATGTATTTCAACCCTTTGAAAATGAATATGTTGTTTCATTGAACTATCTTAATAATAGAATGCAGTAGATTTNTTTCATCTGCTGAAACATTGCAACAGGGAACCCTTCGTAACCAGATGGGGTAACCTATGGATGAATCAGAGGATGTGACGATCAATGCCATGGTGTGTTGCAAATGTTACGTCCTTAAGATATGATTTTGGTATCAGACTAAAGTTGGTTCTAATGATTGTACTGTGCATCTACTAAAGCCTTAGATTACATTACGGGTTCAAACCCAAACCAATGTAATTTCAGTTGTGTTAAGAAAGTATAAGTGACTTTTATGATAATTACTTACATTGTTGAATAGTACTTTTTCTCTTGTTAAAATGTAATTTTTAATTTCGTACATTTATTAGAACGTTTTTATTTCTATTGCAAGTTAAATACTGTTTTAAGTTTGTAGTTGTTTTTTTTTTAGAGATTTTAATGATAACTTTTTCAAAATACAAAAAAAAAGAATAAAAAGTAGTTTTATTTTCTTCATACCATACTTAGTTCTGAATTTACATGTATTGTCATATAAGTATTTGTATTATTGTTAACGAAATGATTTATATTTTACTGACTTAATATTGCAATGTAAGAATATCAGTCATTGTTAGTTTTCACTAAGAGAACAAAGATCTTTTTGTATGGATATCTTATATTATATAATCATTTAAAAAGTGAGGTGTTATGTTGTTGCTACGGCAACAATCCTGGCAGACAATTAAGTAATATTTTGATGAGTTACTTTGTTTGTAATTAGTTTTAAGAATATAGTTCCTAGCTATTAGAGAAGAAGAATTATTTTCTACTGTATCCATTTCAGATGTTAAAATATTGTTTTAATATTTTTGGAAATCCCTGAATATCAAGCCTTGTTATAAATAAGCTGCATAATCAATAAATCAAGGGACTTTTTTTTTTTGTTGATAATCCAAAAATACAAGTTTACGTAATGAATAAGAGTTGCATACTCTTGAAAGTTGATTATGCTGCAATTTCGCATGTCGGAAAGGATAGGGAGAAGTTGACTTTTTGCACTTCTGTATATAGTCAAAATAAAGAGAGAAACATGTATTATAGTAAGATCTTATTTTGAATAAAAATGTCTATAATTACAAGGAGTTTTGTTAAGGCTCATAAAATGACAGGCTAAACAAAATTGCTTGCAAAGTGGCAGAGTTAGCACTCCATACCCCTGAAAAGGTTGCTTTGCTTTATGTGTCCAGCCTTATAGTTTGNCAGGATTTTTTAGCTGGGCAAATATGCCATACGACAAACACAGACTCTGCCTGAGCAGCATCACACAATCAGTGCAGATACTTCAGCCGTTGCAAGGTGGATTTATGGATCAAGTAATCAACACATTACTCAACAACAACAACAACTGCATGTTTAAATTATCACAGGAAATACTAAGGGTATATACTATTCAATTTCTGACAGACAAAAGACAAAAATAAACACAGGACTTCACAAACTGAAAAGTAAACATGTTGCCCACACAAGGGGGATTTCATTTTTAGGGTGCAATATACAATCAGTTCACTAGCAAAATCTCTGAGATGCATAAAACCAACCGCGGTAAATTGATCACTCGCATCTATAAAGCAGTGTCCTGGTGTGATGTACCTAAACTTATCCGCCCCCTCCAGACCAGAGTTTTTGGGATATATGCTCCTTCCTCCTCCATACACCCACTTATAAATACCCACTTCGAACCCTGATATAAAGACTGATTCATCCTATAAGATGAATTCCCCTGCTGTTTGCATACAACATGTTAACTTATCATAAGCAGGCAAAGCATACAACGCACATAACCTATAATAGTAAAGTCATTTTATTTTTATTGCTTTAATTTGTTCTTTTAGCAGATGATTTGTATATAAGTACTTAATAAATTGCACTCACCAAACAGTATAATGTTGTAAACCAAAGCTAAAATTATTATTGCTATTATTATTATTGTTGTTATTATTATTATTATTGGACCATTTTGTTACCCAGAAGTCACACTGGCGAATACCTAAGTTGCACTTAAATTAAATTGTTAAACTTTTCATCTGCTAGAAGGACAGATGAGCTCGTTTTTGCTGTTGTATAATCACAGACTTACTTTTTTTTTGCTTGTAGTTGCTTAAACCTATGTACTCTGTCTTTGGCTGCAGTTTGTTTTTATGCTTATTTTATGCTTATCGCTACTAGGCGACCATGCTGTATGAAAATAAAGTGAAATTGCCCTAATAAAATTTATCTTTATTGAGTTGGATTTCTGTGTCTACCATTTTGTAGTTAACACATAAGTAAATGAACGGTTTGTGGTCAACCAATGGAGGCAAGGATTTTACGAGGGTCACAGGTCAGGTTTAATGCACACAGACAGTATGTAAATTTTCATTTCCATGAGGAAAAATAAGAGCACCATTAAGGATTCCTGCGCAGATAGTGAAGAACATAACGTGTATTTGTATGTATCATATCAGCTATGTGGGTGTGTGAAACAAGAGTTGTGTATATTGTGTGTATGATAGCAGTAGGAATAGGTATATAGGAATAATGTTAGATTTGCAGTACAGAACAAGGTGTTTAAAGAAATAAAATTATAACTCATGGACTAGCGCTGAAACGTAACGGTGGTTGTTTCAGAGGGCATTTCAGGAAATATAACATCACTTTTTTTATATTTCCATTGTGTTAAGAACTAACAATGGAACTGAGATTTTTTTGCCTGCTCTCTGTTATACATCTGTTTATATCAAAGGGTGCCTATCATATACACAAAGCGTAGGCAGTCATATTGTTCAGTGAAGTCATTTTCATGAGACTAAAGCGAATCATTTCTTTAGGAGCCAGCGATGTGGCTGTGTCAAGGACTTTTCAAGGTTTCTGTGTGTTACGACAGGACCGGCTCAGTGGGTGGCACATCTAGTTGTTCTGTGGGAATTCTGCCTGGTAACAACTGGAGTGCACTGCTAGTAAATGCTAGCAAGTGGGATGCAGGATCCGGTCCTAAAAACGTAAATCTGCTCATATATAAGATCCAGAGATTAGAAAATAAGAGGAAAACGGGCAGAACATTTCACCAAAACCATGGTGAACTTCAGGGGAAGTCCATTTCATTTTAACTCCTTGTATACAGGTAGAATACGTTTCCTTTTGCTTATTGTACAGTAATGACCAACTTTACTTTTATTTAAACTAAAGAAACACTCTGGATAGGGCCACAGCCTCTGCCCATACAGGAGAAACTGTATAGGCAGAGGTTGTGGCTTGTACATATATTTAATGGGTTCTTTAATGTTTGCATTTGCTGTATGCACATTTAATGCCAGAGCATAGTAATGTAATTCTTCTGCTATTCTGGTATGAATCTATATATGAATTAGTGGCACTCTAAAATTCTTTACATATACACATTTTTCTACCAAAAATTATTTTAATCATTTGTTTCTACACAAATTTTAATAAAGATTCTAATAAAAAAGTCTTTTAAAAGACGCATATAAAACAAAATAAAGGATTTTTTCCGTTGAAAATGATATATTCCTATTACATACACCATGTCACAGATCTGCGGTGCCCTGAATACCAAACACGAGGAACTGAACACAAGGAGATCACACAACAGCATGATGTGAACATAAGTAGTGACATGGGGGGAGAGACGTGGAACAAATAACAGGACAAAGCTGGTAGATGAAGAACAATGGGAACTAGACCGATCTGAGGCTGGTGCTTTAAAACATGAAACAGAAGGATAGGACAAAAGAAGACGGGCTTGCACAATATAAACACAGGTGAGAGTTTATCCAAAAATTTTGCTCCTCCTTGGTAAGTGGTAAGAAACCACAAGGGTAGTATTCAAATATCTAGGGTGAGGACAAGTAGGAGTCCTCCTCTGGGGGGTTCTAAACTCCTATTAGCAGAGTCTAAATACAGACCAGGGGGGGAATTCACTAACTGACGATTTACAGAAATCGTC
>JABWIB010000045.1:174105-188113 GCA_016617825.1 Platyplectrum ornatum | reverse complement strand
TAATGGAAAGCAATGGAGATTTGAAAAGTTTCAGTTTTATCAGTGGGAGAAGTGCTGATATGGCATACCACCGTATACACCCCCACTTCCAGCCCTGCGTTGAAATATGTTGGACCACAATTTCTATGTACTGGTTTCTGGTAATCGGTTCTAACTTACAATCAGGTACAATCAGCAAAAGCAAAGCATTCTACCATGATGAGAATAAAGTCAGTTTGACTTCCACTAAAATGCAACATAGTTCTACCCATGTGTAAACCGCCATCTCTTATATCTTATTTTCAAACTATATCTTACATAATATGAATATTAGAAATACTGGTTACAATACAAATGCAGAAGTGTCTGGATACAGCGGATCACTGCTCATGGATCTGTCCAAATCAGTGAGGATCAGAGCGCATTAAAAACAAGTGTGGATTTCACGAGGTGTAAAATGTCACCCCCAGAATAGATAGTAAATGGTTTAACCATCTTTAGTTGGAAGCTTCATTTTATCAGAGGTTATTTAAAACTTTACTAAGAATATTTAATTCCAGCTACTAAGCATTTGGGAATACTATATTCGAGCAACACATTGATGAAAATGTCAAAGTTAATACCCATGGAGATTTAAGTTAGATTCCTAATTTGTGCTAATGTCATAATGATTGATAATGAATTCAGACAATATCTATTCCTGGAAACATGAAGATTACTCTAGAACTCACTGTACTTCTGGTAGGTTTTTTTTTTATTTTTATTGGATGAAAAATACATGAATATATATTTCTTAAGGCTCAGGTAACACATCTTTCTCCATTCCAAATAAAACAAAAGCTGGAAAAAAGACACATGTCTATAGTTTGGGCATTTCCTTAAAGCAAAAAGCAAACCATTTTACCCAGGTTTAATTTACTGGGACCCTTTTCCACCAAACTAAACCTGGGTCTAGGTGAATAAACCCGGGTTTTTTTTGTCAGTGGAAAAGGGGTATGGGTCTCTGCAGTGGAAAAGGGGTTTGAATTAGCATTCTGGTCTGCATTGCTGTGTACAACTGAAGATTGGTGCAGCTGATTAGACCCAGGTGTTCTGTCTGGCAGTGGAAAAGGTGTCTACCCTGGAAAAAACCCAGGTTCACACTGCAGTGGAAAAGGGCTCTTTTATATTTAACCTGGGAAAAATGCAGGGTTCAAACCCAGGTCTGAATCTGGGTTCTTGGTGGAAAAGGGGTATATGATAAATGTTCGTGAGAGGCGTATTATAATCACCTCATACATTGAAAACAGGTTTGCAGAAAAACTGGACCCAGTTGAAGCGATTACTAGCAAGGACTGGCAGATTGCTAGCAAGGGCTGGCTGGGATTTGTAGTTGCTATCTGACAGGTGGTAATTAACAACAGGGGCTGTGTGACAGTTCCATGGTTTTTCTTAAAAGGTGTGAATCTGTGTGCAGGGACACTCATGATCACTTGGTGTTAAGCATATAGCATATGCAAAGTATAATATCATGAATATTCTTGGTATTGCTGTTATTGTATGTTTGTGATTCCCTGCAGGAATCCCACAATCAACTGGCCCTTTTGGCCCCCATAGTGGACTCAAACCTTCTGTAAAGCACATGAAACCTCAAAATTCTGTTCAATCAAAATTCTACTGCAAAGTTTGATTTCTATTTAATATGAATATATAAGTTTATTAAAGTTTGCTATAGGTTTGTTTTTATCATAAATGAGCTCATGTTATACTTACTCTACTATAGAGTCTGTTTGCAACATTCCTGTCTGCTTAGAGCCATTCTTATATTCAGAAGATAGCTCACAGTGCATCTGGTGCATGCTTAATAACTTCACCTATGTCTGCAACACGTGCATTATTAATAACATAACATAAAAATCATTCTGCAGGCAACAGGAATCTACCAGTGTAGCAAATCTACCAGATATGGTATTAGAGCTGAGGGACTGTGAAAATACAGGTTTAGGATATAGGAACAGCACTTCAGATTTTCAAGTCAAAAAGGTTTAGAGTCTCTTGCTGTCTTCTGTTTTGATACAGGTTACTTCCTCAAAGCATTTCTGCAGCATGAAGATTAAAAACCTATCTCTTTCTTCTTAGCCTAGTTTGACAGGGTTACGCGTAATTCTAAAAGCATGACACTGTATTCACATTGCACAGCATGAAAATTCCACGATTCAGTGATTCAGTGACTTTGTTAACCTTTGCTGAGGCATTGAGTTATAGAGTTTTTTTTTNAATCTTCCTTTTACTTTTATACATCAAAATTGTTAACATTTTATTCCNAGTTTAATCCAGTTCTACTGGGCAAAATTGGATATTCCTTCAATGCTGTTGTTGTGTTCATAGCAATTTTTAAAGATGTGTATACTCAACAAATGCAACACAACAATTTCATAACATAAATATTGTATGACTTTGTGTACAAAGCAGAATATGATACAACATAAGGATTGGTTCACACCTCATTAACCTTAGGAAGGTATTGATGGCTTCTATAGTCATATATAGCCGAGTAAGACAGACGTTAAGGACATGTCAATGTCAGTACGAATGTAGATTTTGTCAAGCAAAATACAGCAACAGCAGTGGCATATACACCAACATATTAGCAAAGAAGACAGGAACAGGTAAGGCATATATAGGTCTAGAGATGGAAGTAGATCATGCTGAAACATCCTTTATAGGGAACCTTTTTCTGTGAATTCCACGCTCTACAATCTGGCACTGATGTGCAAATGTATGGTGTTCTTGGACTGAATAGTCTGACTTTATAGTAAGTCTCTCTTGTGTCTAGAATTTACTCACCTAGAAAAGTGTTGTCATGCTCTACTAACATATTCAATACGTTCAGACCCTCCTCTTCTCATTTTCTATCTATCTTACAGGAGACTTACAGAACGTTATACTTAGNCAGTGGTCCAAGTCCAGATCCAATTAAGAGAGGAAAGTTATATCTGGGTAAAACCATGATGAATTGCTGAGGAGGTAAAAGTTATGTGTTAAATGTTATGTGTTACTAACAGTATTAGAACTGAGAGATAATGTTTCCTAACCTAAGTCTAATAACAGTCTAACAATAATTCTGGTCAGTATCTGTGTGCAATAAGCAAAAGCAAAGTTTTGTCCCTGCATGCAAAGAATAAAAATGAATTGTATTTCCCCTAAAATTCATTATGGTTTTACCCAGGTGTAATTTTCCTCTCTTCCATTATCTTCAAGTCTGGATCTGGTCCAGTATCTAGAGTTGACATGGTATATCATTATTGGGTATTAAGGAAAGTTCATTAGATAAAGTTAAGCAGGGCTGTGGGCTGTGCTTTGGTTGTAAATAGCCATCTTGCTAGTGGGACTCCCTGTATTTGGTGTTGTATCACTCTACTATGTAATTTAAAACTGAGAACATCAGAAAACATTTGCCTTATTCTGTCACTATAATTAATATAAAGACTGATACTCCATCCTGCACTGATGGTATACAACAGTGTTGTTCATGCAGCAGCGCTTTGAAAACAACATGTGCTGAATAAATGAGAATTCATTGGCATTTATGTTTATATATATATATTTATTTACAGTATTATGATATACATAACNTTTTCCGTCACAAGGAAACCGCATGAGGAAGGAGTGGTAAAAACCTGTGACTTTAAAATGACAAAAACCTTGTCTTTTGATTTTATGTCACAGTCTTGCCCTAGATTAAATCCCCAGCTCCTCTTAATAGCACCACATTTTCACACATTGTATTTTTCTTTTTTCATTTATAAGCAGTTCCCACTAGATGTCGCTATTGTAGCTTAAATATTATTCTTT
Source organism: Platyplectrum ornatum (assembly GCA_016617825.1). NCBI lineage: Eukaryota > Metazoa > Chordata > Amphibia > Anura > Limnodynastidae > Platyplectrum > Platyplectrum ornatum. The sequence continues at coordinate 184,300 of JABWIB010000045.1, read as the reverse complement.
TATAGCAAGACCTGCATACAACAATTAGTATAAAGCTTGATCCTCTGCCAAGGAGGGCAGCGTGTGAATTTTTGCAACTATGCAGTGTAATACATATTCAAAGGAAGAATGTGCATTTACTGTGCAGTGAATTCCAATCATGTCTAACCATCATCTGTTTATTATATGAATTAATCAGGGGCTCTCTGCATTCAGTTATGCTTGTAATATTTATTCTAAGAAAAAAGAAAGACAAAGGGCTTCACTGTCTAATAATATCCTGAGTCTTTAGGAGAACTGATGGTATTGAAAGATGTTTTCAGATTTCATTTAGGTACATCAATGGTTAATATGCTGCCCTTTCATGTTATTAAAATATCCTGATCACTGTTGTCTGCTTCNATGATTTTTGAGTAAGGAGAACAAAGATACAATGTTATTTCACAAAGAACATCATGTTATGAACACAAGTATTGCTGACAGCCATTAAACTTTTTACTTGATAGTTGGACTTTAAGTGTCATTTTGCTGAAAAGCTGATATCTTAGCGCATGATTGCTTCTAGGACAAATTGTTCTAATGTCATTGTTGTGTCAAGGGCAACATCTGCTGTATTGTAATATTTTGCTGTTGAATTATGTTTTTTTTCCTGCCAAGCCAGCTTGTAGCATAACCACAGTGGGTGTTACTGGGCCNAGTGGTGAAGGGGGCTGATATGCCTCTCCTCCCAGAGTATTCACCACGCTCCCCTTCCCCATTCTGCCCTTAAATAAGAGAGAGATGAGCACCAATGGACAGTACAGCATCTTTTGGGACCTATGATGCCATAAACTATAGTGAAAAATGTTTTTTGTCAATATTTTTGTCAATATTCAAAATCAAATAAGCTCTTGGGAAATNAGCAAAATCTCTAGCNCTACATATTGGAGGTAGCATTCATCTAGATCCGACCCACTAAGGAGCCTTTAAAACATTACTGGGAATGATTGCCAAGCCAGTACCCCATTCCATAAGGAAGAGATGGCCAGCTGCAGACAGCTGTTTCAGAGTGCTTGCCCCTCATCAATGCAGAGCATGGATCTGGCTGGTGTGAGACCTACAATGTAGCTCAAGGNTGACNGGCATTCTCCAAAAAGAGATCGCCAAAATGGTGTGTTGAGACTTACAGGCCATCATACTTAAACATTCTAATAAGTTCAAGGGAAATGAGCTAAACCTCTAGCACAACCTATTGGAGGCAGTGTTCATCTAGTCACATCCCACCCACTACGGAACCTTGACTGGGACATGACTGGGAATGCCAAGCCAGTAACCAACGACTTCCTTAAGGACAAGGTGCCCATCTCCAGACAGCTGATTCTGGCTAAAATAGATTTTTAAACACATTTGAAATTTCTTGTAAAGAACTATACCTAGTTCTGTTCTTAATTCAATTAAGAACTTAATTCAGTGGTTCAGAAAATGAAAAAGTCGAACATAAAGCTACTGCACAAGGGGCTGATCCAGAATTTGGGTCTAAAAACGAAACAGGTTCAAGTGTAGACCTGTACGAAACTTAACACTGAACTGCAGGGAAAAAACAGCAAAACCAGAATTTGAGATAAACTTGTGAAGTTTCCTGAACTCTAATTTACAAATGAAACAAGAAGATATGCAGTTTGTAACTCATTTGTGCAAAAGCTAAGTGTTTTCTCTGCATGCAACAGAATTCAAAATCAAATGCACCCCTCACATTTCAATATGGTTTTGCTCGGGTCTACACATGCCCCTAAAAAAGGTTTAAGTGCAACTTTGGATCAGCCCCAAGAGCAGCAGCTCATGTTATGTTTTCTGCAGGTCAGCAGAAAAACCCCTGCATGGCGCCATATGTAAGAAAGTCACATGGCAGCGCCAATCTACAGTCAGCATACAAAAGCTCTTATTGAAAGGCAAATCAACTGACTGTATGTAAATCAGCAATGCTGTGTGTAAATGATCTACAGTTGGCCACCTGGTCATTCAAGAAGATGTGTTTAGTATCACAATCAAGAGAAGCGGTGTGTTATACACTGGCATTGGATACACTTTTTCCCCACCAAGCTTTGCCTCCCTGTATAAGCCCTGTCCCCCCTGGACGCGTGATTTTGTGAGAAATGTTCTCCATATCTTCCTCCTCCATACCCCCCCTAAAAATAACCACCTTATGCCCTAAGCATATTAATATATGCTATCTCCAGATATTACATGTGGGTTATATTAATTATCTTGGCTGGCACACTATAATGTATGTTTGGTATATTAGTATTTAGGAATCTTAGCCAATGCTCGCAGGAAGATTGTCGCATGGGACTGGGAAACAGGCTTCCACCCACTCCTCTACCCTGGACTCTTCCCTGGGATCTTCCTCCCAGTTCTCGGTTGGGTGGTGCACAATTACGGGTTTCCATGGGGTGAGTTTAACACAGTCCTCTACGTAGCTCATCACCTCCTCCAACCACTGGGCCACCTTCTGGAGCCACTTCTTCCTGTGCCCAGCTGCTCTGCCTTTTTCCTTCTTCATGTTCGTCCTGTCTTTTGGTGGCTTTAAGTAGACAGTTCCAGGACACTCCACCACTTTCTCCAGCTCCCCCGTCCAATCTCCTCTGCTAGGTCTGCTCGCCGACAAAAGCTGAACTTTACGGCCTCACCAAAGGATCTGGCCGAAGGTGTGTCCACCACCTTTCCTTTCTCCGGTCTCAGCACTGCCAATGGGGAAACATACGGGGTCCCTTCACACTCTTCCTCCGTCTCAGTGCTCTGGTCTTCCAGGTCAGCCCAATCACACAGGGAAGCCATCTGTTCCTCCGACAGGTTCATTGTTGTTTAAACTTCTAAACTGCCAGTTGCGTACTAACACCATCCAGATCTTATCATTCTCCCTATTTTCCCACGCGTCACAGCTTTTATACCTCTCACGTCAGACATCATTAGCCAATTAGGAGACGCTAAGACTGTGGTGCACGCGTTAATCACAAACACGCTAGCACCTTCTCACCCTTCAACCAATTAGCTTGCACATAACAAAATAAACTCTCTTTCACCCCAGAAACAATCTCGACCTGTCTAGTCTTACTCAACACTTAAACCCTGGGATCCTGGGGCATCACACACACACACACACACACACACACACACACACATATAATAGCATACTGTACCTCCCAACTGTACTTTATGTTTTACTTTTAATAACAGAATATATGAAAACATCTTTAATTTACTTGATACACAATTGGATGCCAAAATGACAGAATTTGTTTATATAGATTGAAACATATCTACAGATGAATAAGTATATAATGATATGTTATTGTTTGCAGTGATTGAAATAACTGAATAACAATAACACTATAATGAATCACAAAAGCAAATGTAGCACTAGCAAAAAAAAATAAAAAACCAAAAAACCCAACAAAACAAATAACAAGAACTATATTATATCTGCCATCACAGATTTGACCTTTTTCCACTCTGGTTACTTGCACATATGAGTAATATGAGTTTAATTAGTTTGCTCTGATAAAGAATATGTTTATTAGGGGTTTTAGAAATAAGTAATTTTTTTTATATAAAAACAGACTGGTTTGTATGCATTTTAAATGCAACACATTAAGCACTGATTAGATAAATATTTTCTTTATCTAATAATCATGGAGATGTGTTTACAATACATCATGCACCTTCGATAGTATTTATGCATGCATCTTATTTTATGTATTTGCAAGAAAATCCCATATCTACAAAAATAGATAATGCTTGGAAAGAAATAGTGGTCATGGTTTATGATAACAACATTTTTAAATATGCAAAAAACACATTTAAACATTAGAAAATATTGATAACAAGGACATGGTTATTATATGACCTGAAATATAAAGAAATACACACGTGACAACATTTTCATTAATACATACAATAATATTTCAAATTGGTGTTAAGTCGATTCTGATGTGTAGAGATGAACTTCCTTTTGGTGCAATCTCTAGACTTTTTTAATACACAGATTGTCCATTCAAATACAAAATAAAAAAAACACAGGGTTTCCTTGTAGGGGTCAAAAACCGCCTGGCGACAGGAAATTCTTTGAAGCATTGGCCATTAGTTTTATTATTCCTTCTTCCCAACATTACACATTCCTCTTTAATTGTCTTTTTCGTAATACTTATAGGCTGGATCCAGAGATCTGAATACACGGCTTTTGAAGGTCCTGGTACAGTTTCAGTGATAATATCATGATAACAATATCTGCCACCAAATGTCAGGTCACTTGGTTTCCCCAAAGTGCCATTTGCACTGTTGGTACCTGAGCATGAGCTCTACCTACTGTGCCCATACTTCACCCTATTTGTATCTGCACTTTTTTGACCCCTGCACTTTATTTGTGTGTTGTATCTAACTTTCATAAGTCTGTTTCATTATAGGTTATCTGTCAATATTACACACTGCTTAAACTCTCATTACTGACTACAACCAGCAACATCTGCTAGCAGCTTGCAGTAGCCAGCAATTTGCATCCTGCTTGTTCTTCTAATGGTCCTTGTCAAAGGTCCACACCACAAAAGCTTCTTCTCCTTCTGTCATATTCACAATTTGACACATGGTACCTCTGGGGGCAATGATAAGTCAGACTTAATCAAATCAAGTATATCAAGTTTTGACTGATGACATATTGATTACTAGATGATGAACTTGCATAGACAGAAGAAAAACATTTGTGATGTTGCTACGATTCCTGCAACTCCTAACACTTTAATAGAAAAAAACAAAGCTACATTTTATACAATAAATGGATAGATTGTGTTCTTGCTTTTTGCAATTAGTGTTTATATTGGTTGACTATTTGTACATGTCACACTAATATTGGGTACTTTCGATTATTCTGACACCCCTTCCCATCCACAAACCCAGAGGAGTTAGGAGTGTCTTACCCCCACACGTTTGGTGTAAATTGCTCTAGGCGTTCTAGAGTTATGCTGGAACACACACACACACACACACACACACACATTTTATATATATATATATATATATATATATATTATAAATTATATAAATAAATTAATTAAAATGTAAATATTTATAAATCCTAATCATTAAGCAGTAAAATATAAAAAATGGTAAAAGATAAAAAAGGGTAAAGACAAAATATAGTAGTTGAGCCATAGCACTATAATAGTCCTGAATATGTGTTTATTTATTTATCCATCAGTATTCTTCCTCACATTGTCATATTTAAGAATATGTGCCTCATTATTATTATTGATGTTGTGCAGTTTCCCCAGTGTTGTACAGTAGGGAATACAGACAGAATGATTGGGGAAGAGGGGCCCTGCTCTTAAGCTTACACTCTAAAGGAAATTGAGGATTAATACATAGGGGCAAGTGCTATATATTTTATAAAATGGACCACATACAATAGGGACAGTTTAGTCAGCTGCCATTTAACCTACCAGAACACAGACATGGGCAGAACATACAAACTCCAGACAGATAAGGTCCTGTCCATGACTAGAAGCTAACATAAATGCCATGTTACTTTGTTAAAAATAACAAATCATAAAACAGAGGTTTGGCTCTACAATAGAAGTAATCAATACTTATTGATTTTACAGGTATACTGTAGAACATATGGCAATGGTGATATACCAAGTTACGTTATAATTAATGATAGAGTTACATATTAAAATGAAGCTTATAGATCTTTTATAAATGGAAGATCATTCTAAGCATTTAAAATGAATTTCAATTAAATAAATTTTATTCTTTTATTATTTATTAAAAATATACAATATCATGATATGATAATAAAATAATCCTGTTCCATTAAATGGACGTCAAAGATACAGTTAATCTAAACGTTTCCCAAAGTATATGAGATGTCTAAATATGTCACACATTCAGATACGTTATCAGAACTCATTCATGGGCTGTACCTTACACAGAGGGGAGTGCATGGCAGCTGACATTTCTCTGCTAAGAAATTAAGAGCACACAGTCACCGGTGATAGAGAGCTGAGCACAGTACAAGTGTTCAGGACTTGCATTCTGAGGGTGTGTTGTGGAAGAAAATGGGAAGAGGGAAGTGATCAAAGTCCAAGGCGAAACTTCATTCAAGTTGTTTTGAGGCAAAATAAATATGGGTGCCCCCCTTCCTCCATACTTATATACTTATACTTCATATACTCCATATTGATGCAGGGGGAAGGGGTACAAAGGAGGTATAGAGGGAGTTTATAAACATCTATTTTACACATAGAGATTGAAAAGATTCTCAGATTCTCAGTTTCATTTTACATGCATCAAGAATGTAAGCTCAGATCTGATTGTTTGCTATGGGCAACATCTCCACTTTTCAATCTCCCTGCTTCGTAAAATTAGTCCCATGAGGCAAAAGAGAAAGAACTTGAGTGGGTGCTGAGACCGGAAGGCTAAGGGAGGCAAAAGAGGAAACAGGAGACCAGCAAAGAAGAGTGAGAGACAAAGGAATAACTAGATATATCACAGGGAGAGCAGGGAAAACAACTAACTACAAGGGACTAGACGCTATATGTCTCTATCACAATGTCATCTCTCCCACTGNCTCCAAAATAGTAATCATGTCCGTCTTTCCCAGTATCTATACCATTATACTCATCTCTCACACTCTATCATCATCACACCATTATTCCCACTTTCTCTATCACCATTTCAATATCTCTCCCATCATCGTGACTATCCTAATGTATCTATCACCATGCCCATCTCTCCCACTGTCTGTATCACCATGTCAGTCACTCCCACTGTCTCTATCACCATGTCCATCACTCCCACTGTCTCTATCACCATGTCCATCACTCCCACTGTCTCTATCACAATGTCCTAAATACCACTGTCTCTATCACCATGTCCTTCTCTCCCACTTTTTCTATCACTATGCCCATCTCTCCCACTGCCTCTATCACCATGTCCGTCACTCCCATTGCCTCTATTACCATGTCCATCTCTACCACTGTCTGTATCACCATGTCCATCTTTACCAATGTCTGTATCACCATGTCAGTCACTCCCATTGTCTCTAATACCATGTCCTTATCTACCACTGTCTCTATCCCCATGTCCTTCTCTTCCTCCTATCNCCATGTCCTTCTCTTCCAATGTCTCTATCACCATGTCCTTATCTACCACTGTCTCTATCCCCATGTCCTTCTCTTCAAATGTCTCTATCACCATGTCCGTCACTCCCACTGCCTCTATCACCATGTCCATATCTCCCACTGTCTCTATCACTATGTCCATCTCTACCACTGTCTCTATCACCATGTCCATCACTCCCACTGTCTCCATCACCATGTCCTTATCTACCACTGTCTCTATCACCATGTCCTTCTCTTCCAATGTCTGTATCACCATGTCAGTCACTCCCACTGTCTCTATCACCATGTCCTTCTCTCCCACTGTCTCTATCACAATGCCCATCTCTCCCACTTTCTCTATCACCATGCCCATCTCTCCCACTTTCTCCATCACTATGTCCATCTCTTCCACTGCCTCTATCACTATGTCACTTGCAGTGTTATTAATTGGCAACAGATCAGAACCAGACACCATAGTAGTTTCTCACTCGATAGTTACTCTACTGACACACCCTATCAGATCAGGCATCCATTTTCATTTCCAGATCAGGCACCCATTTTCAGAATACAGGCGTAAAAAAATATATATCTAAACAGTAGCACCTGCTACATGTCTAGGGGGGGTGACATATCTCAACCAATGTAAACCCTAGGATGTGATTATTTCAGAGCTTCTTTTTCAGAGGCTAACATACAGATCATGCTTACATCTGTATCAGTCCCATAATATTTATGTTAATAGCCACATTTTTCAGATTTTCAACTCACATTAAGAAAATATGTAATCTTCGCATTATCCTTTCCCATTCAGCAGTATAAATATAGACAGAGTAACCTGCAGCACATCTCACCCTCATGATAGAACAAATAGAATTCTGTAGGTGTAAAAAACACCTAGCACCCCTAGGGGTAAGGTTGGGTAGAGGGTGACATGTAAAGATAATAAAAAATGACAGATATTGTCAAATCCATAGTTTCCAGGGTAGCTGAGATTAATAATGACAATCGGTTTAATTCCAAGTTCAGCTTCCATCAGCATGGAAGAGGGGAGTGAGAAGGGGTGAAAAATAAAATGTCCAAGATGACCGACATTAGTGTAGAATGCATAGTTTTCAGGGTCGCTAAGCTGTTGGTGACAGTACCAATGACATGTAAGTTTAGTCTAGCGGGTTAAGATTTAGTCTGATGGATTTCTCACTGATGAATGAGGAAAAGAATTTTGACACAGGGAACCTGTTATGGACCTTCCACTGGATGGATTTGAATGACATCACATGCTGAATTAGGTTGGACTGTCCAGATTCCTGGCCATTAAATGGAGGAGCCTAGGGAAAAGATTATGTGGTTTGCATATATAAGATTGTAGGTAGAGGTAGAGAAGGAAGTGGTTAATAGAAAATGTAACTTCAAATACTATGTTAGTGTAGCACAGTTCAAGGATTTGTCTATGCTTTTAAACATCTGTGCAAGCCACCACGAGCAGTAATATTATTTTATTAAGTTATTCAAATTTAAAATAACTCCATATTGTTTATGTTTCTTTTTGTGCAGTATCCTTCTGCAGCTGTGTGCTTTGCTACTTTCGTTTGTCTGATGATTTGGAAAAATACCCATAATGATTAGACGATCTTCTGTTGCTATGTGCTGTATCCAGGGGAGATATTTGCAAGAATGTTTTTTGGTTATGAAATGATCTTCTCCGTATTTCATCATAAAATCTTCTAGATGCCTAGGTTTTAAAACCCTTTAATACAAAATAATGCTTTACAATGTATTTCATTGTCATGATAAATAGGTCTACATACATAAACAATTCTGAATACATACATGGTAACACTTTGAAACTACTGTATACAAAATGGATAAAAGTAGGTCACATTCTCAACCCCTTTTAAAACACGCATTTCACCAGGTTGAGACCAGTCATGTAACTGTCATTACGGGAAACAGCTAGCCCAGCATCTATGTTGTTGGATTTCCCTTTCCCTTAAAACCCTGTCACCATATATCTGCCAATGCCTCAGAACGGTGTAGACTTCTCTATGAATTTGCTAATCATCATGGTTAGGGCTTCTTCAGGTAATTAACTATTAACAAGTGAATGAAATGGTTAATTCCAGCAAATTTCTTTTTAAATGTTTCCCTAAATATTACACTACATAGATACATTTTCCACAACACCTCATTAGAGTTTTTAACCCTATGTAGACACCTGCATATTTTATAACTGAAGAAGAAGACATACTTTTCTAAATCATGCGTATGAAGTCTTTTCTAGCATCTATATTTGCAGAAACAAAGCTGTGATGTACAGTATGACTCAGTGTCAGCTTAAAAACTGTTACAACAGAAAAATCTCTGTCTGAGTCATCTCTAAAGTTCAAGCTTTGTGAATGTCTAATTTGTTTTTCTACTTTGGTACTTATGGGCAAGATGCATTACAGTCACACTTTTATTTTGTTCTTTACATTACTTTAAGCAGTCTGTCCAGCTAAGACAGATAATTTCATATGGAATACATATACCATGGTTCAAATAACTGCATACTTGCTTAGAGAAATGTTATGATACATGTGATTAGTGATTACAAATTGTTTCTATAAAATACTCTACACCTGTAGTATTTGTATCCCTTTGTAGTAAACTATTTTGCTTTCATAATTAAGTGAAATGGTTGAGGATCATTTAGACTGTATTAAATGTTGTCTGGTTTAATGGCCTCCGATGAATTTGTGAAATGAATGCCTAACTAAAATTAGCTGTAATGGCTGAGAATGATATTTCAGAATTCATTATGTATGACACAAAATAGTGAAACTTGTTGTAATGGGTACATTAATTAAACACATTTTACAAAGAATTATAATGTAATGATGACCATCATGTATTGTTCTGTTACGTTTGTCTGTGCAATTCTCAGTAATGTAGGTTTATCATTCCGGTCACAGCATAAATGTCTGTTTTGTAAGATATCACTTTATTCTGTACTCTCCAACAATGATGTTTTGTTGTACAAAAGCACATCAGAATCTTCACAGTCACCCCTATTCACTTGAACAGTGTTAGGGTTAGGATGCTGCCCCCCC
>JABWIB010000045.1:148885-164827 GCA_016617825.1 Platyplectrum ornatum | reverse complement strand
TTATTGTTGCATGTTGCACACAGATACTGACCAGTGTTACTGTTACACTGTTATTAGACTTGTGCTGGAAACATCATCTCTCACCTGTAATACTGATTGCAACTAATTAAATTTGCCTCCCCTGCAATTCAACATGGTTTTGACCACTCTTGAAAAATCTTTTGATTAGAACAATTTCTCTTATAGTGTATGGCCAGCTTAACAATCAATATTTGGTAAATAATGTTAAAGTAACATGTTTTTGGCTCTTTTGGTCGAAAAATAGTAGAATTATTATCTATTATAAGTACTTTTCCAGGTTTCTGTATGTTCACCTGCATGAAACAGCCTTTTAATCTATTTTATTTTTGTCTGTCTGGCCTCTAAAGACATTAAATTATTGTATCTCTGCTGTAGCTTGGAACCGGGCCAGTTGAACAATAGCTCAGTTTAGACACATTGCCTATCTTGTAATGTACGCTATCAAAATATGTCCCTTTTATTTATCATTTCTCGTTGATACACTCGTTTTCCAAAACAAGAAAAATAAGACAAAGAAAAACAGGGCAAAACAAGGAGAAGAGTTAATCAGTATATTTGTCTTTGTTTTCCAGTTGATTAATTTATTGCTGTCAGAAAGTGACTCTTACAAGAACAACAGATAGTGCGTGCTCATGATAAGACAGGTAGTAAATGCAGAATGGTTTGTGGCAATCATGCCATTCATCATTGTGCAAGATAAAGAATGGTGCTGTTGTTGACAGGTGTTAACTTATATAGTCACTTAACCCTCTACAAATAGTCTAAATATACATTAAAGATGAGTCTCTTATTATACAGCACCTGCCTTTTATGCAGTTATTACAAGGCAGCACAGCAGATTTATTTAATGGACTCCTAATAGACTATTAAAAAAGACATTTATAAAGTTTCACATGAGAAATGATTCGTTGTGTTCCCGGAGAGCGTAGCTGCATGGAAAGTAAAGGTTACTATTACATGGAATAGCACAGTTCTTTTAAGGACAATGTAAATACAGAAAATACATAACAAAAGCAAACATTAGAAAATAGATGTAGTTAGAATATTATTGCTGCTTACTCTTTTCATGTTTAATATAAAAAAAACCTAGGTAAAAAACAAAAACTATTACAACTCTATTACAAGTATCACTGTATTACCTACAAAAATCATTTGAAGCAGTGGATTAGTCAATTAGTACTACAGTAACCCTAATACAGTGATAGTAGCCATAGGTCATTCATTACAATGGTTATTAGGTAATGAGAGAATTATCAGGTGCTCAGGCCAATAATCACTGTAGTGAGGGGTCAGGATGAAATTTCTTAAAGAATGCTTTGGTTCTATTATTTGTTCTTATGTCATGCACAAAATTATTTGCTACAATCTTCAGATATTTCACGTAAATCAACTTAGCAAGGTACTCACTCCCCTTCCTGGAATAATAGCTTAATAGCAGATCATTAGCTTCAGTCTCCAATATCTAAAACCTGGAACTGCAGTTTCATTCAGGGGATATGGGGGGATAACAGAGAAATAGCATAGTGACAATGGTGCATATGCATGGAGGATAACTGTACAGAGCATGTGAAGAACAGCCAATTGCTCAGATGCCAATGTCCCGCTTCCTTTGCACATAGTTTCAGCGCTACCCCTGTGCAAGAACTATTTTCAGAAATGTAGACTAGTCTACAAATGAATCCAAAATGATCTTTTGGATAAATGATAACTCATGTTGAGGCATTTGTTTAGTAAAGGATTGGGTTATTCTTTTAATATTAGTGTGATATGTAGAAATGCTTTTTTTTACTTGCCAATATTCTGGTATAAATACAGAAACTCCTATATATATCTTTGTAGTCAGTTTGTCAATTGATTTATAAAATCTACATACAAAGCATATAGAGCCCAATATTAGTACATGATCCACGAACAAAATATTTAAGTGTGTTTAATTTAAAGAAAACAGGAAAATGGAAAAATTAGACTCAGTACAGCTGCTGAATTGATTCATATAGCATTAAATGAATGAATTCATGTCAGCTGTTAGCTGTGATGAGTGAAGAGCCCAATGAGATGTCTACATATTATTGAAGTATTTTATGTTAAGAGTGTCTAAGGTCTAAGAGGTATGCACAGATGAAACACTGAATATAGCAGGGCTTGAAGTAGGGGTGTATACGGTAGTCATACCGTCACTTCTACCAATGATATAACTCTCTATTCAATTCCATTATATTCTATGTTTCCATACTGTCACGTCTAAATCTTCGATCGAAATACAAACTAAACACATAAAACATAAAAGTGACCTTTTCTAATAACTGGGATTGTAAAATATTTTGAGGCCTCATACACGAATTGCTTCCAGTATACATCCAGACCCTCAGAATCCAGACTTCCTATGGCAACCAATCCTGATGGCGTTTTAGGCCATGGTGGCAAGATCCGAAGTGTGTGTATAGTGTATGTAGTTTGAACAGTGAGACCTTATAATGCCCTGCTGTATTCAGACGTCCGGGTCTTCAGCAAATAAGGAAGTAACCAGAGAACTACGTGCATGCAGGGGGAGTACTCCCATACATGGAAGACTAAATACAGCATGGATCAGGCAATGTATCCCAGCTGCTACAGCAAAGCAGGATCTTATGTCTGGATCGAGTCCATTGTGTAGATCCAGCCCTAAATGGCATTGACATGATTTTGTGAGCCTGTATTTTAAAGTCAAATTATTCCAATAAAAATATACTATTATTGAATTAGAAGTATTTCACACTCTATATGGAAATTAATAAACTTTTATCACCTCTTATCCTCTTAAATTTAATGTGCCTGATTTATCCCAATTTAATCATTTTGATCTGTTTTGCCTAAGCTTTTCTAGTACCTATAAATAGCAATAGAGAGTTTATACCTCAGCTGTATTTACATTGGGTCTTATGTAAATGAAGCTCATCAACTCTCTGGAAGAGCAACAAAATTAATTGAACAGCCTTTCTAAGCCGATCTGTAGTGCTCAGCAGATGTGGTGTGTGTCTTCCAGATTTCTAGTAGATATAAGCATAATTAACACTTCTCTTCTGAATACATACTAGAAAGATATATATATTTTATTATTTATTTTTTTTGGTTTGGTTACATTAATACAAATCGTGTCAAGGGACAGAGGGCCTTATGTAGAGTTGTGCACTTTTATTGTTAAAATGATGTGTTCACAGAATTAGTGTGTGATGATACACTTTCAAAGCCTTCCTAAGTGCCCGCTATGTGTGCATGTACCTGTACCATGTTAGGAAGATTTAAAAAATGCTGTTGAATGACAGCATGAATGCAGAAAACCAATGATAATATATCACTAAGCCCTGTAGAAAATAAATTATTGTTGTAATAAATATTGTTAGTGAAGGAACACAAAAGTTACATTTTATCAACAGCAGTAACTCTGATGCTCAGTATGAATAAGTAGCGTTAAGGGCGATATAATGTAATCCTGTGCTAAATGCAGGATCACATTATGCAGTATGATAGCCAAGGCAGGGAGAAGACTGCCCGAACATCAAAGTGCGTTTTGCAACAACTGTTGCTTTTTTAAAACCTTGTTTGGTGGTTTTGTATTGTTACTGGTTGACAGTAAGCAATAACAAGCTAGCAGAGTTTTATGGCCTTGGTGGGGCTCAAAGATAGCTGACAGGGTTAGCTTTTGTCNGGGCATTCCTTGTCTGGGGAGTATAGGAGGGAGCCAGTAATACTGACATCTGATTATTTGTGTATGTTGCTGTACTGGTTTTGCTTCTGACGTCAGAAAAATTAAAAGTAAAACTAATTTACACAACCTAAAAAGTTTCCCCGGAATATTTTTTAAAAAATAAATATCTTCTTCTTCTAAGCCCCTTAACTATGTGTCATGTGTCTTTATTACTTAGGTTTGATGGTAAGGTAGTTATGTGATGTAAGCAGGGCTGTAGCCCTAGGAAGTTTACATTGTTTAAATTTAAAGTTCTAAATAGTTTGAATAATTTCTCTTAACAATGTTAATTTGCTGACATACTAAAAAACTATTTTTATTATATAATTTATATAATTATATAAATATTTCCATATTAACTGGGAAACAGATGATTTATTTTACATCATATGTATAAGAAATAAAAGCATAGCAAGTGGAGGGCAGCAGTCTTTAGACCCAGTGGTCAATGACATCTAAAAATCAATTATTTTATAATGTACAGTGCCTGTTCAAATAAATTATTTCAAGCATTTTGGAAAAGTTCGTGAACAGAAGTCAGTGGATCTCAAATATCTAATCTGCTAAAGTTATTGAATCACTGAGTTATTCTATTACTCGAAATGTAATTGCATCAGACTTATGATAGTAAAACTATTCATTTGTTCAATACCACACACTGAATCTCACATTAGAGTGGATATATTTTATAGATGTAATGTATAGTCAAAAATATAACATGTATACTTGAGCTATCTATATTTCTCATTTATTTTAAGAATATTGTATTCTCTCATTATTGAATTTAGCAAAATATATATTGTCATTCACAAGGACAGAGGCTACTTGATTTTACAAAGGTAATGTAAGGGTATTTTATATTTAACTCCCTTTTGATGGTGATTTATAAGGATATTGTCTTACCGAATAAAGAACTATTACGATAGGGTAGGTGTTTAAGGTGGAAAGATTAAGGTTACTACCTTGTCTACACTAGTAACATAGTGTACAAAAGATATTCAGAATTTAATGTACATTCAGATCTATAACAGATTGAACAAAGGACATTAGAGGCTAAAGATAAATAAAAACAATAATTATAATTTCACAATTTTGTAGAAATGTAGAAAGTATTTTATAGTCTAACAGGTGTTATGTATTATTTATTATTATATTATTATAGTAATATTTTTTATTATTACTAACATTTATTTATACGGCGACACACAGTATCTGCAGTGCCACACAATAGGGAATACAGTACAAAACAGAACATTGGGGTACAAAGTAATAACATAGTAAGTAGAGGAACATAATATAGAGTAAAGTGTAGGATGAAATGGAGAACAAGAACAGTGCAAAAATACAAGTAAGTACAAGTAAAGTACAAGTAAAAACAGAGAGCATGGTTAAACTAGCATGAAATACTTTCAGGAGAAATACAGGTAGAGGGGGATGACAGGAGGGTGGAGGGCCCTACTTGTATGAATTAACATGCTAAGCGGGAGGGGTGGACACTACAGAAGACAATGGGATGAGGACAGTGGTGGGGTTCATATCAATTAAACACAGGTTTTATGTCTGCCCGATCCCGCCCATATACAACCCATGTCCCAGCCATGACACACCCAGGCTCCACCTTGGCCCAGCCCCCTTTAAAAATGAACAGATTCTATGTCCTAATGACTATTTTATGTATTTGTATACATTAAGTAGTGATTAGGACATAGAACCTCTTAATTTTAGTAATGTATATACACAAAAAGAGGGATAAATGTTTAAAAGAAAGGGATACTATTTATCACAGGCTGCCTCTTATTTCTTTAAGTTTTATTTCTTTAATTTATACTGTATAGGAACACTCACTGTTAGGACCACCATAGCACATGCCAGATACTCACTAATAACTATGTTCTGTAGTATTTTTTCTCTACCAAACGCTTTATCAATAAAATGTTAAGCAAGTTAATGTTTTATTCATTTCTACATAATGAGTAAGTGCTCATTTTGAACATACAGTATACGAGATGATGTAAATGGAGGGCCAAAGGCAACTTTTCCCTCCAAACGTCATAGGGTTGCCATATACAGTGTAAAGCAGTAGGTCGTCGTGTAAGCAACCAGTACCCACATTAGGTATCAGTTCTAGAACCGGCTGAATCCCACCACGGGAAGAGGAAGGAGAGGATAAAAATATTAGGATGAGATGGAAGGGTAAGCCAATATGAATAAGTGGGTTTTGAGGGAGCGTTTGAAGGCTTGGAGGGTGTTAGATAGCCTAATATATTAAGGTAGGGTGTTCCAGTGTAAGGGGGGGAACTTAGGACATGTTCTGGAGGTAGTAATCATGGGGGATGTCAGCTAATAGTTGTCAGAAAATGGAGGGGACGGGAGGGAGTATGGATGGACATAAGTGAGAAGAGGTTGGGAGCAGAGGAAAAGGAGAGTGTAAATCTCCATAATGCAGAAGTCTGGATCCAGTGGTGGTTAGCATATTGGACTTTAAGATGTAAACTTTTTGTTTATTTGTGTTTTAATGTTTAAATATATTCTTTTATTCATTTTCTCTTTTGGTTGTTTTCTACCCCACTTACATTTCAATGAGATTTCTTTCCTTGCGGGAACAATCGTTTTTTTCAAGCACTATAATTTAACAACAGGAATTTATAATGGAACATCATTTGATTACCAGAGCCTAAATTTACTAATTACCAGGGCCTAAATTTACCAGGGCCTACATTTTCAATCTCTCAGCATATTAAATTTAGCCCCAGATCTTTATAGACACTTTCATATGGGGGTGTTTAATTCTAGATCTGTTCAATTAATTATATACCACCACTAGGTATATGAGATATTGTGATCTCATATGCTTTTGCTTCAAGGTACCCTCTTTATCATATGTTACAGTGCTTTAATTGGAAATCCTCTGACTACATTGAATACTTTATAAGATATGTTATGGTCAATCCTATTTTGTATCAGGTCCCATCTTAACAGTTATCATTATATTGTATTTTTGTAAATCTGTATTTTTAAGGGAGAGTTGCTGCCTCAAATGTAAATAAAGATTAAAAAAAAAAAAATGATTAATATTTTATTCTTGCTTAAAATGTTAAAAATGTTTGTATTGATATTGTTTTCTTTCTTCATAGGTATCACTTAATCTACATTTGCATATATGTGTGAATGTCAAAAGATCTTTTCTCATAAAGGACCAAATGTAATTTCCTTTTATGAAATATAATATATAATGTGACATTTTTCTTTGTTGCAGCGGTTGTTCTGACCGACTGTTAGGAATTAATAAATGGATAAGAAACTGCATTTACATCTCACAGAAACACAGTCAGGGTATTATTTGCAAAGAATTATTCTAATTAAACCAACATAATCTTAGGTAGCTTACTATCTAATTCACATTGGCATACCTACAGTACTCAGTGTTGTTATTATACACAGGGTCTTCATCACAGTTGTTTTAGAACAGGGGTGTCAAACACAAGGCCCCTGGGCCAAATCCGGCCCGCCAAACCTCGTCTGATGGCCCGCGGAGCACAGGGTGCCGGCTGGCATTCAAAAGGGGAGGGGCGACAGTCAGCCCACTCGTCTCTGATCGGGTCCCTGCTAATTTAGCAGAGCGCCTGGTGCTGCAGTGTGTAACTTCTCCTCACAGCTCCCTCCCTCCTCCCCCTGCACCGATCAGCTGTCTGACAGCTCTGCTACTTCCTGTCACTTCACAGATGAGAACGGAGCTGGGGGGGAGAGGATGAGAACGGAGGGAGACTCATGCTGGCAACCCTCAGGTAAACTTCATTTTTTTTTTGACAGTTTTAAGTGTTTGTGCATGTGAGTGAGTGAGCATGTGAGCGTGCATGTGAATGAATGTGTGACCATGTGAGTGAGTGGCCATATGAGTGTGTGTGCGCATGTGAGTGAGCGACCATGTGAGTGACATACATACATACATACATACATACATACACACATACATATGCTCATACATACATACACACACATTCATAAATAAGTTTTGCACAGGGCACCATGTAACCTAAGGCCGGCCCTGCATACAGGCGTGTACAAGGGGAGATTGGGTTAGACAGCAGGGAGGGAATTGATTATATAAGGGTTTAGGGATTAGATGCTGGAAGGGAACAGATGTGGACACATAGACNTNCAGATACAACNGGCCCTTNGATGNGGACCAAACTGCTGATGCGGCCCCCGATGAATTTGAGTTTGACACCCCTGTTTTAGAACATAAATACAGAAAACATTGTATAAAAAAAACAAACATTTTAACTAGGAATATTTCACTATCATTTATTAAAAAAACACTGAAGAGACTGAGAAGTAAAACATTAAACATTTATACACTTTCATCTATTACATTTGTTAAATAAAAATACCAAAACAATAATTTTTAAAACCAGTATGTACACAGTTTTTATCTGTAGATGGATAAAGGTAGATTTTTTTTCTTATACTAATTAGTTAAAAAATGACATACCACTATATATAATATGATAATGGCAATATGATAATGACACTAAAATACAACCGACTGTTGCATTCTGGGATAATTTACATTTAAAGCTGTTGACTAGATATTAGCAGTATGACCTAAAGATTACTATAGGTATTGTAGCAATTGTTCTGAGTTTGCAATTGGATAGAATGATTACAGCAAATGAGATGTTAATATCTTCTGTGATATAAAAGTCACTGCAGGGCAAATATGGGAAATACAGTGAACATTGTGAATTAACAGATTTTGAATGATCTGACATGATGGCTTTTCCAGAATATGTAGAGTACATACTGCATCTGAGTACAGCAATTAATAATGCACTCTGCCTGTGTGTCTGCTACTGCCATGTGCTGAGTTAATTTCAAGCTATAAAAACATTTAACAATTTAGGAGAATGGGTTTGCTTTGTGTTACCATCCTTTAAGTTCATATAATTATGGCAGTGATATTTCTCGCTTTTGTTTATCTTCTCCCACAGACAAGTCACAGTGACAATAAAAGTTAGAACAACTTATTTCCACCTAATACTTTCTTCCTTTTACAGCCACCTAACTAAGTTCATTTGAATGACAGAAGCCCATAATCCAATAGCAAGTAACATTAAATTGCCAAACGTCTGATGACCTGTGTCCCGCCTCCAGCTCCTCCCAATTCCCGAGACAATAACTTAGACACGAAATAAATGACTCTGACACCAGTAATGACTCGGACACTGTAATTGCCATTTAAAAGGGGACACGCATTTATTGAAAGAATTGGACCTAATTATGATAGTGATTAATTTAGATTTGACTATATAATTTGGATATGTTATTAGGTAAAGGTGGCCAAAACAGCAGTGGGGGTCAGAGGTTGGTAAATAATCTAAAAGGCCTAAATAAACCAGGCGCTAAACCGGCGGTCATTCTGCTAACTAATGCTTTAAGAGCAAGAAAACCAAGATGACAACCCATTAACAATGGGATGTCATAACACGGGACCATCCGCAAGGGCTTGACTCCCAATTTGGACTATCTAAACACTGTAACTTAGACCACATTGAACTAAACNTCTTCAAACTGCGCCACCAGAAAATGTCTAACCCCCACTGCTACCGCCACAGCGCCAAGGGCCCTACAGCCCAAAGCGCCCGCCACCACCTAATCAGGAAGGGCACTAAGCAGGTCATTAATAAACAAGTCCATTCCAATATCGGATAAGTGGACGCCATCACCCCTATAAAGGCGAGGGGAATCATGGCAAATGTCAGGATGAGCCACCGACAATCTCCCAATGGAAACCAGATAACGGGATACCGCAGCATTCATCTTGGCCCTAGCCCTTTCCACCCTAGGGACATTGCGGGCCCCCCTCCAAACCTGGCGAGATATGATATGGGACCAGCACAGCAGGAGCTGCGGCCACTGACCCCTTATCGCGGCCAAATCCCTTCTGATCTGCTCAGTAAGGTCACAGGACCTACATTGCGTGACATCATTACCCCCGGTGTGGACAAATAGGACCTGAGGAACCCCAAGNTGTTGAATAGCACTAACCACAAAGGATAGCAAGGAGTCCCATAGCAGACCCTGAATCCCCAACCATTGAAAGGACCCCACATCCCTCAACCCCGCGTATGAAAGCGTCTACCCACCCAATGAACGAACGAGTGATCCACTATCCAGACTTGTCGAGGATGGCCGGATACACCTGTAGTAAAAGGCAAAAACATAAGGCAGGTAACACATTACAGTATAAGTGACAGGAGGCAGAGAGAGAAAAGAAGAAGGAGGGGAAGGGGCGAGACCACGGCCGACCTCGAGCAGATCCCCAACTGGAGCGAACAACTGCCGAAAACCTCCAAGGACACCAAACGGCAAATCAGGCTCCTTACTGGGAGGAAAAAAGGGAGAAAAGCCCCAGTGCCCCCCGCAGGCAAGCGACAAAGTCTGAGGTTGCTCGAAATCAGCCCCGGTCCCCGACAAGTGAGACAACAGATAAAAACAATCATTTATTAAAATGTACATATTTTCGAAAAGCAGCCGACTTCCACTGCCCCAGGGCCCGGATGTAATCATCCGACTGGCCAGCAGCGGTGGCGGAAGTAGCCGCACCTATCCTAAATGAATGGGTACCATAACTAGCAGCATCTAGGCCTAAAGCCTGCAAACCACTACGAAGAACAAAGGCAAACTGATAACGTGTGAGCAGAGTGCCATCCTCGTGAATCAGCCAGTTAGCGCCAGAAGGGGGGTGGCAGGAAAGAAAGAGATTAGCTAGAGCGAGGGGACATATGGAGGCGGTGGCATGGGCAATAAAGTAACCCACCGACCTTTACCCGTCTGGTCGGTCTTGGACCTATGTACCTTGCAAGCAATAGAAGAGGCCGAGAGCACGACATTACGCTGCAGCATGCCGGAGTCCACCGGCAACTTGCCGGTGGCCACCAGCTCGCAGACCTGGAAGGCGCCAAAGAATGCCCACAAAAAAGCCACTGCGAAGAGGCTACTCTCGTAGGCACTCGATGTAACCAGAGGCACCACCGTCATCAAACGTCCCAAGAGCGCAACGTCAATGGGACGTCTAGAGTCCTCCGGACGAGGGCGCGCACGATCCCAGCCGCGCAAAACCCTGCCTACCTTGAAAGACTTCGTAAAATCAGCGCACCCACGCAACCTCGCAAAGTAGGATAGGCCCGCTAAGCATGTTCCTATGGATGCCCTAGATCTACCCACATTGTACTCGCGCCACATTAAAGCAAGCAAGGTATCTGTATCAGACTTACCGGCATTGCTGGGGCAATGGCTGAATTGAGCCCAGTCACTCCAGGCCCTCCGGTAAGTGCGCAACGTGTCTACGGAATTAATCGCCAACATCTCTAGGCCAGCAGCGCAATCTGCCAAAGAGTAGAAGGGCAAGGTAACCCAATTGCGCTGGCACGCGGCGCCAAAGACCTAAAACGCTGCCATTGGAATCGCAATAGCGAGTGTTCTGTCGCTGATGGGGACGTGCCGCGCCCGGAACGTGATATTAAATTCCAGGCAACGGAAGACCAGGTGACGGAGCAGCGCAATAGCCGGGAGAGAAGATGACCTCTGCCTATTGATGGACTGGACCACCCCCAGATTGTCGCACCAGAAAACAATACTGCGATCGCGCAGTAGTACCGCCCACAATTCCACGGCGACGACAATAGGGAAGAGCTCCAGAACCAACAAGTTGGCAGTTAACCCGGTAGTGATCCACTCCCGGGGCCAGGGGGCAGCGCACCATTCCCCGTTAAAGTAAGCCCCAAACCCTGTCGCACCCGCTGCATCTGTAAACAACTCCATCTCGACATTAGAAGCAACGGGCAATTGCCAGATACGTACCCCATTAAAGGACTGAAGGAAATGAACCCAAACCAACCTATCCTCAAGCACAGCTCTGGACAGGGCAACAAAATGATGAGGCAAGCGCACTCCCGCAGTGGCCCTTTCAAGGCGCCGAGAGAAAACCCTTCCTAATGGTATAACTTTGCATGCGAAATTTAGGAGACCAAGGAGTGACTGAACCTTCTGCAATATCGCGTGTTTACGCTTGTGCAAATCTAATAGCAGCGCCAGGAGCTTTTGGATCTTATCTGCAGGCAACCTGCAGGCACCGGCCACTGTATCTACCTCGATCCCTAAAAACGAAAGGCAAGTAGAAGGACCCTCAGTTTTTTTGGGCACCACTGGCACCCCGAAATGGGCAAAGAGAGAGCACGCATAGGAAAGCACTTGGGAGCAATCAGGGGAGTCAACTGGACCTACAAAAAGAAAATCGTCCAAATAATGAGCCACCGACGCGTGCCCTGACCCCTCAGCCACACACCAGTGTAAAAAAGTGCTGAAGGATTCGAAGAAAGCGCATGGATCACCCCATGGGAAGGCATAAATCGACAAAAAACCCTTCCGGGAGTCTAAAACCCATATAGCGGAAGGAATCGGGGTGTAGCGGCAAGAGACGGAAAGCTGACTCTATATCCAATTTCGCCATAAAGGCGCCCGCCCCATTGAGGCGCACCATCTCCAGCGCCTGCTCGAAGGACTGATAGCTAACGGAACAGGACGCCACATCAATGGCATCATTAACGGAAGAGCCAGGGGAATGAGACAAATGTTGAATTAACCGGAAGGAGCCAGGAGTCTTTTTAGGAACAAGGCCGATAGGAGAGAGGACCAAATTCGCCAAAGGAGGAAGCGGAAAAGGACCAGCCATCCTTCCCAGGCGAACCTCACCCATGACTTTTTCATAAATTTGGCGCGGGAACTGGCGAGCCGAGCGGAGGTTAAGAGGTGAACCGGTAGTAACCGTACCAGTAACAGGCAAATGAAAACCAGAACTGAAACCGGAGGAAAGAAACGATGCCGCCTCCCGTAGGGGGTAAACGGCCAGCCATGGGAGAAAATTACGGAGGAGGACGGGGGAGTGAGCCTTGTGCAGGGGCCCGGGGGAAGGAGCGGGAGGCATTGGCGAAGGGGGAAGGGCAAGCCTTGGCCGGATGCGTTCCATTGCATCTGGAACAGGCATGGCGGAATCTACAGCTAGCGCCACGGGTGCATCGCGTGCTGTTATAGGCAAAGCACTTGCCTCTGGCAGGATTAACGGGTGGAAAACGCTGCGGCTGGGGACGAAAGGAAGAAGGAGGCGTGGTGGGCAATGTAACCTGTGCGACCTTCATCCATATTTCTATATCCTTTACCACGAAAGGAATGGATGGAGCCCCATGCCACAACTTACGAAAGTGCTCATCATACTCCAACCAAGCGCCAGGCCGTGCAGTGGCCACTAAATCCTGTATGATATACAAGTAGGCCCAAGGAGCCAGATGCTCCGATGGGCGGGTTTTAAGGTACGCAGCGGCAAAGACGCAGAAATTTGGCAACCACCTAGGAAAAGCTTTATATGCTTCTTCCACTATCCCACCTCTCGCACGCGCCTTGTGCAATGACTTCCTGCCTGCCTGAGTTACTGTGAACATATCTACATATGAACCCTTTTTAATGCGTGCGCGAATAGACGGCCTCACGTCCCATGTGACCTCAGTGTTATCACATTCGTGTGTAGGGGGCAGAGGACGAGACTGAGACCCCCTGCCATGGCCCGTAGCAGAACTGGACTTCTGTGACAAACTCCTCCGCAGGAGCTGCATAATTTTTTGAGGACTAATCTGCGAGTACGAGTCATAGCAGGAGGACCCCTGAGACCCTGAATCCGACAAGTCAGTGGTGTGGTGCGAAGACCGCTCACCGTCCCCGCCGTCTTCCAAGTCGTCCGCCAGCTGCTGCAGACCAGATGGGCCCGGAACCGCATTATCCGGAGAACCAGGAGAAACAGCGGGAACCTCTTGGTGGTCGGAAGCAGTACCTGGGACACAAGAAAAGTCAGCACATTCCGTTTGAGCCCCGTTGTCCCAACACTGAGGGGAAGGGGCAGTGACGTCACGGGACCCCGACATGGCCCAACCCCCGCCCAGAGGGTAAGGGAGAAAGGCTGTATTATAAGAGGCACCCCCTCCCCCGAGGTCGACTGCTGCATCGTGGGCATTAAGCCCACATACTGAACTGGGGGGCCAAGGGAAGGACCCCCGGGGGCATCAGGGTAGATGTAATAAAGGCCTGAGGAGGGGCTCAGCAAGAGGCGGCCGTAACAGGGGCGGGCAGGGAGCGGACTGAGGCGGCCACGGACCGCTGGGAAAGTCTGGATGGGGAGTCCACTACCTGGGCCCGTGTATCAGTAAAGAGCAAAGGGGAGCACTCACCGGTATATGCTGCAGGCAGAGAGCCCCCGGATGGGGGGTGGAACACTGACCACCTGGGGGAAGGAAACTGTAAAGCAGAAACGGCCTGCACCGCTGGGGGAGCAATGTCCATAGCAGGTAAAGCAACCCCCAGCGGGAGACCAGCACCAGCCCCCAGGGGAGCTAGCAACCCTGGAGGGAGAGACCTAACCGACAGAGAGAGAATATGTACCAATACTTAACACTAAAGCACCATCAAGGACCGGCAATGAAATCTCCTGTGGAAAAAAGGTTAATGGCGTCACAATACTTGCACTTATAAAGGCTCCTATGCCCTAAGCCCCACCCACCCCCACCATTTTGCTAATACCCCATTGGATCCCCTCTTAGGGCCTGATACACCCAGTGAGGAGGTGGAGGAGGGGACAACATGTCACAGCCTGGCATTTACTATGCCTCAGGCTTACATGCATTCGGCATTATTAATTGTACAAGCATTTAACAGTAGACCAGAAGAAAGAGAGAAAGAGTATAGTATAGTTAAGGTTGTGTCACGATTTCTCTAGTTTCTGTTCACTGCACATTCACTGTTCACTGTCTCAGTGCCCGGCGTGATCCGCTTCCAGACCGGCTCTGAGCTCAGTGAGTGATAGGTTGGAATAAGCAGAGATGTTAGACTTTGACTTTTTCTGAAGGTACAGGATCAACTGGACATGTAGAAGAGAAGAAAAGAGCAGATAATTCTTCGTAATTTGTGGGTTGAAATTAAGACATGGCGCCAGAGTATGTCCAAAATGAACTATGCAGCATGTATTTGAAGAGGATGACAATTCCTTTTTGATCTTGACAATCTTGCCCTTAAAAAACAATGCAAGATCTTGAGCAGTGATGGAAGTTTCAAGAATGGGGTAGGATGGAGTGACAGGACGGCATGGAGGGGATGTTCCTTCTTTGAAGACTTCTGAGTGCATCGCGCATTTGTTGCAACTCAGCAGCTTCATCACTAGCAAAGGTGGAGGAGGATTATGCTCTGAATAGAGTGTATGCATGTTTTTAAAGCACAGAGATGAGGAGGCAGACCAGTAGAAGACCAAGACCTTACAGTATGTAACAACATCCAACAGAGAGTGTTGGAAACAAGCAAACCTGAATAGCTCAGATAGTGATGTGGAGCATCCAATCCTCCCTTCCCTGTGGGATATTTCAAACAAACCCGCATCGGGGGCAATGGGAGGTGGTAGAAACTGGGATCTCAACGACCAAACAAACAAGGAGGCTATAAACATAAGTCACAGATCGCTCCCATCTCAGAGACGCTGATATATAATTTATTGTGAAGAGAGCTTATACCGTTTGAAGTATTAAATAGGGGTCTATCCTTCCTACCCACCTACAAGTTTAATAAATTCAAATGGCAGAAGGAGCAATTCCAGCTACTCAGAGCTTTATAGCTGAGAGATCGCTTTGACCACTAACCCTCTGAGATATTGGTTTGAGCACTTCATCTACATACCATTTAAACCTACTTTCACCTTCAACTCCCCCACCATGTCCATAAAATGATTTATGTGGCTCCTAGATCAAAGAGACTCCAAAGCCGCCAAACAACTAGCCAACAGCAAACTAAACCTCAGTATTCAGGAAAGACAAGCATTGAATGATCTGGTGGAAGATGCTGACATAGTGTTCTGCCTGGAGGACACAGGTCCTACAAAACAGGACAGACTACGGTAAGGAAATATATCGACAACTGGGAGATCCCCAAATATATGAGAAACTCCCCATGGACCCTAAACTTAATTACAAGACTCTTATTCAGTGGTGGGATTCAGCCAGTTCTAACAGGTTCTGTAGAACCTATACCTAATATAGGTACTGGTTCTTAGAACCGCTTGTTAATGGGTAGATGTGTGGGCTTGGTTTAATGAAAACCAATATAGG
>JABWIB010000045.1:104022-147860 GCA_016617825.1 Platyplectrum ornatum | reverse complement strand
TAAATATAAGGGTATTCTGAGTCTCAAACAAAATAGCGATTAAATTTGGGTTGGTATAGTTTTAAATACACAATGGGGCAGACTGGATGGGCCATGTGGCTCTTATCTGCCGTCACTTTCTATGTTTCTATGTTACATTTCTAAAAAATCTCCAATTCCCCTGGTAGACCAATAATATTGGATTTGTTTTTTCATCCATTGTTCAAATTTTTAGACCATTTCTTGTAGGCGCTTATACAAATCAAGGAAACTTTCCTTAACCAGAAACTACACGTCCGATTCAGTGCCTAAAAGCTATTCCCCTACTACCTGAACAGCTTTTGCTATATTCAATATGATGTGGTATTACTCTATACCAACATTTCACACCAACAGGGACTGAAAGCCATTGGGAGATTGATCAACACCGACAAATCATATATAGATCCCCCTAAGTCCCTGATGGCTAACCTGTGACACTCCAGATGTTGTCAAACTACAAGTCCCGTCATGCTTTGCCAGCTCATGCTAAAGGCTCAGCATTCCAAACTCCTGGCAATGTATGATGGGACTTGTAGTTTGACAGCATCTGGAGTGTCACAGGTTAGCCATCAGGGCCCTAAGTTCTTTGGACATTCTAAACCTCATCCTGACCAAACAAGAAAGAATAACATCTTAGTTTGCAAGAGCTACATGTAATCGTGCTATGGGGGTGGGGGGTACTAAATTGGAATTCACAAAAATGATAGACCAGGTTAATATACAAGACCCCGCCATCACCCTGCCACCTACTGGTAAGGAAAAAATCCTGGATAGCAACCTTCAATCATCTTAGATTTTTTTTTTACCAAAAGGGCAGTTAGATCCCATCATCATGTGGATTAGGCCCTCCAACCCTTCCAGAAGAGACAAGTGTTATGTGGACATAAAAGAGCAGGGAACTTTCTTAGGACATAGTTAAAAACCAGATTACATGTCAAGACCTACCTAAGTTTCAAGGCATTACAGACAGTTCAATCATAAGCTGAAGGACTTGGTGTACATGAGGTTTAGTCTTGTCCAACTCACAGATCGTGGTGGTGACAGAGACAAACTGCCTCCCCAGCTGTAATGCAGCTGGATTCCCGCCTGAGAACTTTCTGAGTGCCTCTCATATACATCTCCTGTCACAAAACTATCAACCCCACAAAAATAAACCATTGCTCTCAAAATATCTTTAACATACCAGTCTAGTCTGACTTCATCATGCCTCCAAAGCTTAAGCTGATGAATTGCCTATGTTGTGTAGAAATAAATCAAACTCAGCAAGAAACAATGTAGACCAGAGGTTTAGTGCAGGCATCTGTTCATACAATGCTAAAAAGCAAATCAAAGATACTCAGAATCACAATGGACCGGATCCCTACCATGTGGACACATCAGAAATATTAGCAATTTTTTTCCTCCCTTTAATAGCTGTTATTAGAGGTTGGAAAAGGGGGTAAAAAACTGATCCAGGAGATGATGCAGTCATGCAGAGCAAAAGTCCCAGTGTACTGTGGCATGCGCAGTAACATTAAATCTGGGACTTAAACATTTTATAAGCCCCAGAATTGATTTACTGCACCTCGAAAACCAATGAAGAGCTCCAATGTCTCCAGTAAACCCATAGACCATCGTGGGGTCTCACTGGAAGGTTAAGTATTTGTAAATCCTGCAGTTGATGTAGCCAGGCTTGCAGTGAGGAGATATGAGACTAGCTACCATAATTAGCAACCGCAGGAGAAATATTAGTATTTGGAGTCCTTGTTATTTTTGTTATACTGCATTTCAAATTAAATTATGATGGAGTTTCAAGTTATTACGTCAAGCAGTAACTGGAGCCTTTCTAAGAATGTTATCTCTAAAACTAAACCTTAAGATTCCAGCACTTTAGTTTAATTGTGACAGTGAGATGCCCTTTGGGGGGAAACTATAATTATGTAATATTAATTGCATTACCTCAAATCACTTGAATAGTAATAAAAGAACACCCTTACACATCTGGGCTTCAGTATTAATTATGATAATGAATATTCTATGAAACAATGTTTCATTATGTCTATTACTCATCATAATGTGACATCCATGTCATAAAAACTTTAATGAAGGAACTTTTAACAGCATCTTTAAAGCACATTAACAGGTGTCATAAACATTTGCATTATATCCTGTCTGTACAAATATGGTGCTTTCTTGTTCCAGGGACAATGAAAACATCTGAGATAGAAACAGATTGGATGAGAATTAGTAAATTTGTTTTTCATTAATAAATTAAGACAGAGTAGCTCAGCAATGCAAAAACCATAATTAGAAATCAGAAAATGTGTACAAAGTGTTCTGCCAAAATATATGTATAAAATGACTGTCTGTGTGTGTGGTGGGGATACAGAATTTTTTTATATGCAGGATGAAACATCTTCCTCGAATGAATTTATAATTTGTTTGTTTCTGCATGGCTTGTGATAAAATCTTGCTATTCTTTCAGAAGACATGTTATCTTGCAATGTTCAGTAATGATAAATGTGAGAACCCCTGTTTTTTATTTTTTTTAATTGTGTCTTGAGTGCCAATTATATGCAATGAATTTGCCAAAAGGGAAAATGAACCAATGCAATGATAATGAAGACTGCTGATACAATCATCAGAGTAGTTATTTTTGTATCTAATAAAACCCATAAAAAAATCATAAAAATGATATATATTTAATTCTTTTTCATTCTTTTTTTTTAAAGTAATTTTTCAATGCCATCCACTGAAACCCCTAGATTCTCATTCTGATATACAGTAGTGTAACATTCCTTTCCACTTGCACTTAGCATTTAGGTAGGATCACAAGCCACAAACCACCATGCAACCACAACCTTTTTATATTGTTAAACTAGCTCTGATTTTAACAGTGTAAAAAATAAGGTCTAAGGTGCAACTCTGGATCAGGTCCTTCATGTCCTTCAATCTTTTATTGTGTTCACTGCCCTTCTGTTTCCTAACCCTAACCCTCCATTTCCTGCTGCCTAACACTAACCTTCTCCTACCCCCTGCTTAAATTTAACCCTTTATTTCACACTATCTAGACTTAACCTTCCCTTCCCCACTGACTAACCCTCTTTTTTCTTTGTGCCACCAGCAGATGTCAGACCCGTTGACTTATGAATGGTCATAGTATGCCTTCTGGCATACTACTGCATTTATAATAATGACTTTCTTCGTAAAGACTATGTCAAAATAGATACACCCCTCATTTAGCTGTTGGCTGTATGCTGTGCCTGTTTTATGCATGGTGGAAGCAAGGGCTTGGATAAGTATATTTTATCTGGTCAATAAAAAAACATTGACAATTAAATGAATGTAAAACTAGCCTAATATACAAAATAATAAAATTGTAAATGATGTATCTGAAATATCTATATTCATATTACATTATGTTACAATAAATTTGCACATAACGCGAAGTGACCAAAATGTGCACATTTTACAAAACTTAATAAGATAAATACATTTTCCTAAGATCTGAAAAACATCATTTATCAGTTGCATTGTCTTCGTGGTTTTGCTTTTGTGATTGATCTACATTTGTCTGATGTTGTGCCTTTGTGTTTACGCAAAGAATAATCAACTTTTATTGATACTTCACAATCAAAATGTTGCACTTTTAGGTTGACTGATAACGTGACTGAAGCAATTTGTGTTTCCAAGGAAACAGTGTTCATCTGCAGTGTGCTCTGAGGACACACAAGACTTGATTTTCTGTTTACAATATAGGATTTCCTGATTACCAAATGGAGAACCTTATAGTTGGTGTGGTTATTATTATACTTAATTTATACAACATTTATCATTTTATGTAAATATATGAATATGGCAATAAAGAAATCAGCAGATCAGGAATAGTTTAGTTTAAGATACTTTGAAAATGGAAATAAGAAAATTCTGGGAAATTACATTACTTCAGATGTGCTTGAGGTTAGTTTTGTTTTGATTTTCTCCAAGTCAATACATTTATTGACTTGGAAAAAACAAAAACAAAACTAACCTCATAATTTCCTTTTCTGTATTGGGCAAAATTAAAATACATTACCTATACACAGTTTGTGGTATTTAAACACCAGAGGCTTATCCAGAGCTGCACCTTTGTTCAAGTGTAAATACAAAAATTTTAGCTCTGCACATGTGCTTAAAGCATACCTCCCTACTGTCGCTCTTTCAGCGGGACAGTCCCGCTTTTGGGGGATTGTCCCGCTGTTCTTCCCGCCTCCCAGTTTGTCCCGCTAAGATGAGAAACATTATCATTCCTTTAATTTTTAAATAAGCCACGACCTGCGCCATTGAAAGGGGGGAAGCTTGGGATGGGTCTGGACAGAGTCGGGTGGGACCAGGGGCGGAGTCTTGACAGCCTGGGGGCAGGGCTTAAGTGTCCCAACCTCAGACCCCCGTACATTGTGAGGCATGTTAAAAGGAGCAAGAAACAAAATGCACTGAGGGCCTAATCCAGTTGACAGCAAAGTGCGTTCCAATAACCTATTGGAATAGATTACAAATAGCTTTGCGCTTTCTTCCATCTTCATAGTCAATCGAATCAGGCCCTGAGTATCTTTTATTGCAGCCTGGAGCACATTAGCAGCCATGTGTCCCTGTACTTCTTCCTCCGCACCTGGGCCTAAATTTGCAGGATTGGAAAAAGTACACAGTATCTGACTATACTATAAAACACTGGGTCAGCTCATGGCTCCTTCCCTAGGGAAATGCTGGAGGCCCAAATTGTGTTGATCCCCAAGGCCAGGAAAGACCCATCTGATTGTAAGAACTATAGGCCCATTGCGCTGCTTAAAACCGATGACATTTTTTTGCGAGACTGATCGCTGGTCATTTGAGTACTACCTTACCCCGTCTGATTCACCTGGACCAGTTGGGGTTTATCCGAGGTCGACACGGACTGGACAATACCAGACAAGTCCTGGACTTGGTGGACTGGGTAACTGCGACTGGCGAGGAACTGTTCCTTCGAGAAGGCCTTCGACGGGCTGTATTCGGAGTTCCGTGGAACAGGTGCTGATGAAGTTTAGATGAAGTAATAAAGTGTCTATAAAATTATTTGGAGGTTAATTAAAAAATGTAAACTGTAAAATATTTTGATATGCATATTGTAGGGTTTAAATGATGAAATAGTCTTCTTTCAATAAATAGTATGACTGA
Organism: Platyplectrum ornatum; assembly: GCA_016617825.1. Classification (NCBI taxonomy): domain Eukaryota; kingdom Metazoa; phylum Chordata; class Amphibia; order Anura; family Limnodynastidae; genus Platyplectrum; species Platyplectrum ornatum. Next base: position 142,670 of record JABWIB010000045.1, on the reverse strand, counting down.
ATCTTCTGCATTAAACCTAAATGGTCTAGTGTACAGACATCACTGTTAATGCTTGCAAGTGATAGAGACAGTGAGATTTTAAGGCCACATAGTTCTGAGTGCCTTCTGATTTATATCTTTCTCTACTAGCCACATTTATATACATATCCCTCAAATATCCTAATAATAATAACAATAATAATATAATAAAAATAACAATAATAATAAGTATTATTATTATACAATAAAATCTACATTAAAATGAATCCAAAATATGCATTACAGCTTTAGACAAAAGCCGCACATGACACTTAAATACTATTTTCTTGAAATAATTCATTAGTCTTAATGTTTCCTCATCAGACATTTTAGAAATAAATCCAAGTCTGCCAGTTCTAGATCAAGCTCTCTGCTTCACAAAAATACATTAAATACAGAGGAGTTTATAATTTGCTTTGAAGAGGTCACTGTCAAATTCTTTATATACATAATGGAAGACTTTTCATGATTAAAAATAAAAACGATCTGAGGCTGGAGAAAATAGACTGGTAATGATTAGACTTACTCAAGAAATCACTTGGCTTCCCCTAAAGCTAAAAAGCACAAATTAGGATGTGGCATTTAACAAGATGTGTATGCTGATCACTGAAGTGTATTCAGTCTACATCACACAAGAATATAATTGATAGGGTTCGGGCAATATGAAACAAAACAGAACAGGGAAAATATTTGCTTAGGACATGACCTCTTCTTTATATGGAATAACTGCTACTCTCTGACCTGTGGTTTAACACGTGTTCTAAATATAACGCGATCTGTACAAGCCTTGCTTGGAAATCCTGGCTTTTTACAAACGTTGCATGTCATTTTACCATGACTAGTTAAACTAAGGATAAATAGAAAGTGTAAGCACTACTTGATATGTTGTAGTTTGACATCTCAATATTTATATTTGTGGGAAATGGATCAAGACTAAAGAATGAACAGTTCATTCATGTGCATGTGATCCTGCCAGAATATAGCCATGATGCTACTATAGTAGTCATAGTAACCCACAGAAAGATTATATTATATAGTGTTTTAGAATTATAACAAACATAAAAAACCAATACTGAGTAGTTACAAACTGACAAGGTGGATATGAGAATCATTCTCGCAAGCTTACAGTTTATACGACCATGGGCAGTGCTATCTATTACACAATGGATCAGCCAGGTTCTATGGCAAAAGTACTAAGTGCTCTGAATAATCCAGTCCCAGAGCAGTGTTAGTATAACTGAGGCTAATTTTAGTATTAAAAGGAGAAAGTGTTCATGTTTATGTGAATCATTGTGAAAATTAAGGAAAATTGTATAGAACAATTATTGTAAATAGGGTAGATAAGTGTTAAAGAATTTGGTAAACTTGTATGAAGAGGTAAGTTTTAGAGCAGTGCTTAAGTTTGGAGAGCAGAGAATAGCCTTAATGGGGGAAGGGGGATTCTAGAGAGTGGATGCAGCCTGGGAGAAGTCCAGTGTCCAGGAATGAATGGATTTATTAAGTGTAGAAGAGTGTTGTAGATCTTTTAAAGATCTCACAGAGTGGACCAACTCTAGAAGAGTATTTAACATAAAAATCAGCCTGGCTTCTGCATGCAATATAGGCTGTGGGATGGTAATCTCGTATAGTGTGAGACCAACATGCAGAGTGTTACAATAATCAATGTCAGCAATGTTTAATGCGGAAAGTTCTCTGAGAGATATTTGACGATTCCAGAAATATTGTGTTTTTGTAAGATTTAGTTTAAGATGGTAAAAAGTCATTCATTTGAGTTCTGCAGGCCAAAACAATTGATAATAAAGCAGGAGTAATAAGGTATATCAGTGTATTATCTGCATAGATATGATACTGAAATACTGTATACATAGGGATTTGAACATTTGTATGAGAAACATAAATAAACAGAGGACATTAGTGCTAGTGGCATTGATGGACCGCACAGTACAAAGATGTATGCAAGTGTCTTAACCACCAAGGTAAGTATTAATCTGTAGATATATGAAATGCCACTAGGAGGGTGGGAGGGAGTGTGCAACCCAAATGGGCAATCAGGAATATATTTACAGAGAGGACAGAAAAGAAGTCAGTTTCATCAGTGCACTGACGAAAATATACATAATAAGGAATCAAAATAATCAAAGGGAAATAGGTGTAGAAGATCCTTTCTTAAAACTTTACTTTTAATATAAAAAAGAAGAAAACTATTATATGCTTTTTTATATTATACAGGATTTAGAATATTGTGTAAGAAAAGAAAGTGTTGTTCCTCAAGTAGCATCAAGGGACATGGAAGATTAAATATGGCCCAATAATATGAGAGAGGGTTGGATCAAACTTTAGTTTTTGTTGTTTTTTTTTGTTTTTTGTTTTTAGTATTTTTGTGATCAGTGCATATTGTAGTCATGATTAGAATAATTTGGAATTGCTATATGTTATTGATAAACATAATGATACTCAATATTGTTCTCAAGTGTAGAACTATGCATTTAAAGTTTAACCTGTAGACTATCCAACATCTCTGAATTCGATGTTATTGTAATACTGTTTCATGGAATTTAATATAAATATATCAACTGGCTCAATGAATCTAGTAAAACATAAACCATGCGGCCATTGTACAATCAGGAAAAGCATCAAATATCATACTGGAATTATTACAAAACTGTCTGAATAATATCTAATAATAATATCAAAGTAAACAACAAAAAATGTGGGTCACTGATAAATGAAGGTTATTGTGTTACTGGAATAAAAATAAAATAATATTAATGGAAAAAAGTTATTTACAGTGTGTACAATACAAATGCACATTGTTATGTTAATTTAGTGTTAACAAATATACATATTGAATATGTTAGCTGCAAAACTGCTGCAGTAAGAATTACCTTAAAGTAAGATAAACATTATTAATACATAGATTCACTACATCCAAGGCACCAGCAAAGTTTGGAGTAGTAAAATGTAGTATGAAGTAATGTAGTTTGAAGCATAAGCAATGTGCAGCATTTGCTATAGATACAGTATAGATACTATCTATCTGTACATGCAGGTTTCACCCCCACAAGAAGTGATAGTTTGCACTGGTAAACACCTGGCTGGCACAAGAAGAAAGCCAATGCACGACATAAAATCTAAGCTATATGCTATAGAAAATGTTAGGATTTGCATATGCCATGTAAGATTGCATTTATATTTCTATAGTCACAGTTCATTTTAGCACCCAAGTCTTAGAATTTGCATCTGATTTGCATTTTAAAATCCTTTATAGTCACTTATAATCACCAGTTTTCCTTGTCACCATGTTTCTACATTGCCTTAGTTAATCAATGAGGATGACTAAGGATTATTTTCTGTCCATTAACCAAGTTTTTGGTCAGTATTAATATGCCCTTAATTTCTGATTGGTCTGGGCTGGTCTTGTTTCTGTTAGAGTTTACCTTATATTTGATTGTTGACTTATTGATTGACTTCTTACTGTTATGTGTTCTGGGTCAAATACAAGGTTGAACAGGTGAACTGATATGGGTGGTAGACTGAATAGCTCCACTTATCTGATAGACAGAGATGACAGCAGCTATTGCATAGACAGAGTTTACAGATATTAATGATTCAGACTATGATGGTTCAGATAACAATTGGTCCAGCTGCAAGCATTTGCTGCACAAGTTGCAAAAGCAATGTACAGGCTGAAATGGTAATACTGCACAGATTGGAAGGACGGTGGCAATTTCACTGTAGGAACAGTGGTCGAAGTGGAAATTTAGAAGTCGGGGTATGGACATTCAGAAGTGATGGTATGGAAACATAGGAAATAATGGAAGTCAATGGAGATTTGAAATTTTTCCATTACATCAGTGGGAGAAGTACCGGTATGTCATACCCCTGTATACCCCCCCCCACTTTGAGCCCTGTGTAGGAATATAATTTGATATTGTAAATGCTGGTACCTGTAGGTAGTATTGTACAGGCTGATGCTCGCAAGTAGGATCCAAAGTCTGGAATTTGCAGGTTTAACATACAAACTGGAATTTGCAGGTATAATGCACAAGCTGCAACTTTCAAGTGTCCAATACGCTGTACAAGGTGAGGGTGGGAGAAGGAAAGTGAACTCCCCTCTCATACTCATAAGCACAGTACAGAGTTCACGCAGAGCTCTGTATCTTGTCCATTGTCACATTGAAAAACTTGACAAAAATTAAAGCTGTGTGGTAAAAACTGCAAAGTTTCTACCGTAAGAGACGGGAAAAAGGGCATGACCAGATTTGAGCAGAATGTATGGATCACGGAGGAGGATTATGACCACAAAACAAAATCCACAGAGCAAATATAAAACAAAATAAACTATAAATAAAATCGAAAAAAATAATATTTGATGGCAAAACTTTTTTGAACTGACTATGTTGAAACTGACTCCGAGCTGCATAAAGTCTCAGCAAGAATGTTTTTTCAGTTATTAGTATTATGATAACAACCAATGATAAATGCAAAATGTCTGCACATCTGAGACAAAAGCATGAGACCTTATTGGGACCTTGAGCAACTTTTGGAAATAAAATAATTATTGCTGACTTCCTGTGTGTGTCATGGCGGAGAGTTATTTTCGCCTCACTACCACTCCTTTTCACACAGATTTTTTTTTAACACATAGATTCTAAATTTACAAAGTTAAACAGGAATAGAACTTTCTGCATCTATTTATCACATTTTATTCTGGAGTCTGATTGTGACCAGGTCTCACTTGTACGTGTGATAAAAGATGCAGTGAGAAGACTGTGCTATATATTTTAATGACAACATTCTTAGGTATTTTACATTCACTGTGGAGACATGCTTTCTTTTTTAACTATATTTTAATCTTAAATGACTTCAAACAATATGTAAGTAAATCAGTCATGGTAATATAGACCATAATTCATCATTAAATACAGTATACTGTATTATGTAGTTTTACAAACCCTCGGAGAATCAGCAGTCAGTATAACGTAACAAATCAATCCCCTTATCACAATCAACAACATTTATTGCACAAAAGACATATAGGGGTAAATTTACTAAGCGGTGAGATTGAAAAGTGGGGATGTTGCCCATAGCAACCAATCAGATTCAAGCTCTCAGTTTCATTTTACACACTGGAGAATGTGAACTCAAATCTAATTGGTTGCTGTGGGCAACATCCCCACTTTTCAATCTCACTGCAATCTCACCGCTTAGTAAATATACCCCATAGCGGGTAATTAAAATATAGGAATAAATGGCAAAAGGAACAAATTTGCAACTTGATGCATTTAAGTGGACACAAGTCTTATCACGATTTTTAACTGAAGCTAAAAAATAAAGCTATTTAATGTCTGTGTGCTTTATGCAAAAGAAGACAAAATGTCATTAAATGCAAAAAAAAAACATAAACTGAATAAGTGTCAATCATTTTGCAGTTTTTTTTTCCTAAGAGCAAATTTACACCTATATCAACACTTGCACATAACTGTAATTTGGTAAGGAATTCAGCAGTCTAAACTGAACTACTCACATTACATTGTACTCCCCCTGGTGGTAAAATGAGGCTGTGGAACTACAAGTCCCAGGATACAACTAAGGAAGGATACAAGTATACATTTGGTGCTACAGGAAAATTAGCAGACTGACTGTTGTACTGTACCTTACTGGAAAGTGATTGAAAGAATCCTGTTTAAACTAGGTTTAAACTGGCTACATGCTGCTTCCAAGTCATGCTGCTATCCGTACAGAAGGTCCCCAAATTTCAATGCACTGCTCACTGCTGAGTGTTGCCAGTGTGTGTGGCTGGCAGTATATATATAGAGAGAGCTGGAGGTGCTCTCAAAAAATTGCAGGAAATAGTTTAAGGATGTGGATGCACCAGACTTTAACTGAATCTTCCAAGAAAGATGTCTTTATTCACACATATAATAAAATCCAGGCCAACGTTTCAATTCAGGCAATTGTCATCAGGGCAACATTGAACGAAAAAGCTGCCAGTGTCCGGTACAGCCTCCATGCCTCTGTCCCAGGGGATCGCTCCTCCTCTTAACTCCTGGTAATAATACCCGGTGCTCGTGAGGGAGGCGGTCTCACCATAGAATGTCATCAGCAGTGGGCTCCCTTCATGTTACCGGGGCAGTGTAAATGAAAAACATAACATGGCACAGTGCATCCTAACTCTCTCCATAATTAGACCAATAACCATAAACTTAACAACTAATAATTCAACACAAGCAATACTAATATAGGCTGAAGTTACAGGCTACCAGGATTACTCATGGTCCGTGGCTGTCATCACATTTGTCAGAGAAACGTCTCACACGCTGATAACAATACCTCTATCAAGCCCGTAGTTAGAAGCCATCCAGATACTCCATAACCACTCTAGCAAAAGTCTGAAAATGGCAACATAGTCACAAGTCTCCCAAAGTGCTAAACACTGTATGGTAGTAAAGCCCAGAGTCTAGAGACCCTTAAGACTAGCTGTCTAAAGTCTATAGCTAAACAACCTAAGAACTGTAACATATATTATATTATAGGAATAAACCAAAAGACATTTGTTCATTCAGACCCATAGGAGAGACCGCATCAAGTTTGGAAATCCATTGACATTCTCTTTGTAGTAGTCGTCTATCTCTATCACCCCCTCTCGGTGATGCAGGGATATGATCTATCCCCATCCATTGTAAGTCGTTCAATGTGTGTTTATAACGTAGCCAATGCTTGGCCACTGGTTGATCAACCATTTTTCCCTCAAGGGTTAATTTAATTGCTGACCGGTGTAGAGTTAGACGTTCTTTGACTTTTGGAATCGTTTTGCCCACGTAGATCTTAGGTCGGACATGGGCAGACAATAACATAAATCACAGCAGTAGTTGTACATGTAATTACATGTCTAATGGGGAATCTTTCGACCTTATTCGGATGTTTAAATGTGTTCCCCGCTAGCATGGTTTTGCACATTAGGCATCCTAGGCATTTGTAACATCCAGGAGCCTGTGTTAGAAAATTCCCTGGTGGTGTTGGATTAGAGCGCACATCATTTTTACATAATATATCTCTTATCTCTTTTGTAGCTCGGTAGTAAAGTAGTATTCTGTGAAGCAGGTAAAGTGTTGTCAGAAGAAACAATAGGCCACAATTTTTTTGCTGCGTGCTGGTGGAAAAAATTTAAGTGTTGGTACTCTGTTACCCATGTGATTCTTGGCATAGTCTTTCCCTTGGTGTTTTCAACAGATCACATCTTGTCAATTTCGCAATCTTGTCTCTGGCATTCTGAAGCTATTGATCAGCATAACCCCTTGAGGCAAATTTCTTCAGGGTCTCATCTATCTGTTGTACAACAGTCTCAGGTTTACTGTTGATCTTCTGCATTCTGACCAATTGTGGGTAAGACAGGCCCCTGATGAGGGGCGACGGGTGATGACTGCTGGCCAATAGAGGTAGGTTTTTGTCAGTAGGTTTGCAGTACACCATAGTTTGTATTGCGTCCCCTTCCCGGTACACAAGAACATCAAGATAATGCACTTGTTTGAGATCAGTCTCATACGTGAAAGGAATCGTTCACCACATTCATCATCCTCTTAAAAGAAGCTTCAGAATCCATCCAGATTAAGAAGATATTGTCTATATAGAGCATAAAGACTAATATTCTTCCACATTGGACCCCATCGCACAGCCTTGTCGTTGTAAATAGAATGTTCCATCAAAGATTAAACAATTATGGGTCAGAATCGATTCAAGTAATGTCCCAAAATACTGTGCGGGTGTACCGACATATCGGGGGTTGTCTGTAATCAGATCCACAGTCGCTTTAATGCCTGCAATATGTGGAATATTTGTATACAGACTAACTATATCGAACGTGCATAATAGACAATGTTCAGGTAAGTTCGTAAGGGAATCCAAATTAGTCAAAAAGTGAGTGGTGTCCTTTACATACGTGCTCTCCACTTGTATTACCGGTTTCAGTAATTCGTCCAAGAATTGTGAAATCGGCTGGAAAAGTAATCCCCTGGCCGCAATGATCAGGCGCCCTGGTGGTTTCTGTAAGTTGTATTTTGAGGAGTGTATATATTATAGGGGTAATTGGAGGTTTTACCAATAAGGTCTCTGATGTCTTCTGGTCAATCCAGCCATTTCGTACCCCCTCTGCCAAGATGTCACTCGCCTCCCGTTGAAAGCCGGGTGTGGGGTTCGCCTTTAGTGCCGTATATGCTTCACTGTCAGATAATTGTCTGAGTATTTCATCACAATAATCAGAGTGATTCTGTAAGACAATACTCTGCCTTTATCCGCAGGATGTATAATCAAATCCGGATCTCTACTAAGAGACTGTAGGGCTGCTCTCTGTTGTAAGGTTAAGTTGCTTCTGCATGTAGGTAACTGGACCGCTGCCTTTTCTATGCTCTTATCCAGGAGTCTTAGAAAGGTCTTAATAGAGGCATTAGAGGTTTGAGGATCAAATGTAGATTTCGGACGAAATGTCCCTCATACTGCCTCACTCACATTGTCAGGGGATTTTTGAAAGAATTCTTTAAGACCTAGGGTTCTCCCCAATTTATATTACTAAATTTTAGAAGATTCGGAAGATTCAGTTAAAGTCTGGTGAGAGCCTCCACATCCTTTAATATATATATATATATATATATATATATATATATATATATATATATATTTCTCCTTATATCAATCCTTTCAGTTTGCTAGCTATAGTGGCTATAGGTGCTCTTACTATTTTCTGGGACACCAGCTGCATCTGTCACCGCTGTTCTAATTATAGTATATTTCGTCCATCCAAACCTTTTTAAAATACCTGTGGTATGAAAGTCATAGATAACATCAGATAATATGCTTTTATTACATACCATTCAATCTGATTAAGCACAATGAACTAGATCCAGAAGGCAGCAAAAGTGTTGAGATGTGCAATAGTGTAATGATCTATTTCATTAGTCTATGAAACCCAATGAAATGACAGGTTGTCGCAACTCCCATCTCTACGAAAATTCCCACAGTTCTTCTCGCTCTTATGCACTTGCGTCTCCTGTTACCACTACAATCCCATGCTTCTCTCTGGTCTCAACAGTTGTCACATAACTGCTGCTCTCTTCTGCAGCCCACATCATTGATCGTCATCACATCATTGTAGTTATCTACACCTGAGGGTGATACACATTTAAGACGGCCATTCCATTATTTCAGATTTAATCTATAATCTCTATGTATTTCAGCAAGGTATTTTGTAAATCCTTCCTGGCTTACAACCAACCACAAACCACAAAATCCATAAGCCCTGTCCCTTATATGGGCTGAAAAGCTGGCCATAAATCCATGCAGTTGAACCTGGAACCCCAACCCAATCATGTGTCTTATGGAATTCATAAATAACACTCTGTTTAGATGTGGTCTACTATCTTTACTTTCTTGATGCTAAATAACTATATATAAATTGTCATCTTAACCTTTAGAGCTGTAGAAGGTTATGGGATTATGTTACCACTCGTGCTGTTTTCTTCTACCCCACGGTCAAATTCATGGGGTTTCAAATGCTTTCCTTTTTTGGTACTTACTAACTGTGTAAAAATTGACAGATTCACCTTGAGAACCATAAAATACATCAAATCCATCATTCAGTAAGCTCCACCACATTTTTGAACAAACTTGTGGGTAGTATTTTTTTTTTATACTAAATAACTATCTCACATTTGTCAGCTTTACCTTGAGAGTTGTGGAAAGTATTATTTTTACAACTTTTTAAAATGATATTCCGATTTCAACGATGACCAGTAATATAAACCTGGTACACACACCCATGCTGGCACATGTAGTTCTGGAAGCCCCAGATAAAGGGATAGGATTTCTTTTTACAATTTTTTGTAACTTGGTGATGTATGTCAGTTTCTAAACAATCAAACCCACATCATGCTGTTAACATGTTGTTCGTATGATGAGCTAGGGTCTTGTGATCCACTTTAATCATACTGATTTATTTTTATATTGTTGACATCATTCTTTGTTTTATTTCAAATTATATTTTTCTATAAAATCACAAAAACAGTATTTATCTGTTCCAGTTCGATAAACATCTTTTGCAGCACACAGTGCCTCAGGTGGGGTCCTGACACCAAGTACAGAGGGGAGAAGCACCTGCATACTACAAAAGGGGTGTTGCATTTAGACAAAAATGAGAAATATTAAAAATACATCATTGACTTATTTTTAGCCCAGTTGCTTGCAGCCAGAACATTAAGACTTGGTCGGCACTGCACATTTTTGTCTCTTTTTATATTTGCTGTTATAAAAATGTTTCTAAATTTGTTCTGCTGGCTACTTCTGTTAAACACCCTGTCTGCACAGATTACACTAACAAAAACTATCCACAGAATGTTACAAATCCAATAGCAGTGAAGGTCAGTTAACAAAACAAAATAATAATAATGAAATACAAAGATGGAAGCAAACTATGATTTATTGTTAAACGCTCTCAAGCTGTTTTGTTGTAGTTAGGCGTATCTGTGAATATCTCTATATTGTGTGTTTGGAGCATTGCTTTTTCTCCAATCCCAAATCCATATGATTATTTTATTATGTTTCTCCCTCAAAAGATATTTACATTAAAAACACTTTGCTTTGTATATTTGTATATTAAACTAATCTTAAATAGATATGTTGTTTGTAGATAAAAAAAAGTAATATTAATGGAAACGTATGAAACGTATGAAAATAACATTTACGTTTACTTCCTCCCTAGTTTGCATTTTCTGTGCGCTGTAATAATTATTCAGCCAGACATTTTACCTGAACACAGATACAAAAAGAACATACTTCAGAGAGGAACAGAGAAATAGTTTCCATGTTTACCTTATGACCAGATACAAGCGAGAGACTACAGATCAACAAAACAACAAAATGCCAAATGCAGACCTCAATAAAAAAGTCAGGTTCTAACATGGAGTGCGCCAAATACCGCTCTGTTATGTTTAGAAAGTGTTTATTTTATAAAAAAAAGTAAATTAACTATTTCAAAAATATAATTCTATAAAATATAATTATAAATAAAAATTGATGATGCAACAATTACACCTATGTGGAGCTGGGCACAAACTGGAGCGATTATTGTTCCAGTGAAACAGGATGATTTCCTCCTAGGGCCCTGATGGCTAACCTGTGACACTCCAGATGCTGTTAAACTACAAGTCCCATCATACATTGCCAGGAGTTTGGAATGCTGAGCCTTTAGCACGAGCTGGCAAAGCATGATGGGACTTGTAGTTTGACAACATCTGGAGTGTCACAGGTTAGCCATCAGGGTCCTAGGGTAATGTCAAATTATCTGCCCCACACACTAAAGTGATAATTCTGGATGTGAAGAGTCTGATTGGATGACAGCTGGTTGGTTGGTTCTCTCCCCATTCATACTCACCTCTCCTCCGGCAGCTGTGGATGTCTCCCGCTGTGGTTTTGGTGAGTATGGATTTGTTTAAATATTTTTTCATCTATCTCTGGTGTTCTGCAGTGCTAGTGACAGCAAAACACAGACACTGAGTCAAAGGTTGTAGCTACGGCGCGGTTATCAATTGGATTTCCCATTCGATCAGTTAGTTGGGCCCTAGCGTTTTTCTGGTGCTTTATCACCATTTTTTCTTTTGAATCTTGCCCACACACTAAGATGATTTTTAGCCCAATCTACAATAATTACGGAATTGGGCTAATAATCATTGTAAAGCTAATTGCAGACTCTTGAAATGAAAACAATAAACAGTTAAAGTAATTAACAATTGATTACTTATAATTTAGCTGTGCTACACCAACTGTTGGTAATGAATTGGTGTTCTCACCTTAATTTTTTTTACATAATTTTCTCCCTATGGGCCGTATTCATATCTGCATTTGGTCTGCAATTACACGTGAGAGGGTGGAATTTGTTCTCTTCTCCCTCCCTTAATTTGTTCAAGCTTTTGGACACTTAAGTGTCTATGCACTCATGTGCTCATCTGCTTTGTGTGAAGCATATCAGTGCAAGTTATCCCCTTGCTTTCCCCTGGCTTCTTTACAATGCCTATTTCTGACTACAGTGTATGGATCAGACATATTAATGAAGTAAACCACCTCGTTGTACGTTGTTTAAAAGTACAAAACTGAAGTTAGTTATGTTTAAACAACGTACTAGTACCATCTGTAGTCGCATGGGCAAATGTTACTAGTGGCATCCTTTACTCCTCATTTACACAGGAAACCTGCAAAGCTCATTCCAGCCCTTTTTATCCTTTGTATGTTTTTGCTGTTCTAATGCCATGATATTATGGAAAGGAGTTTTAAAACATTGTAAAAATGTATATTATATATAGGAAATTCAATGAAATTCTAAGTCCATAATAATAGCTGAATCTATTAGGGCTTTGAAAGGAAATTTAAATAATATCCCTTTCAAGGTATTACATTTACCACTGAAAATAGTTAGAAGTATCAGCCGCAGAGCTTCTTTGCCTATCACTGTCTGTTTCCATGGTTTCCAAGGTTTTGGAGCCAATTATTGTCAACAATGGGGATGAAGACCAGCCAAAAAGACATTTTTACAAAAGAACTGGAAAATAGAAAGAAAAGACTGTGAAGGATAAGTGTTTTGCTACTTTGTAATAACACATACTCAAATCAAATGCATTGTAGATTTTGTCTTATAGTCATATTTAATAGCAATAACTCATTGGTGATTTTCTGTGATCAGAACAAACAACGTAAAAGATGCGTAATTGTATGTTTATGAAATCATTTTATGGAACATCATTTTTTATTATTACTGTGAAAGTGTTAATGAAAATTCTTAAAATATTCNATTTTTTTGCATGATATATGTGTTACATGCTTTCCGATGATCATGTAGGCAGCCATGCGCTCTATTCTCTGCAGGTTTATGGTGTTCCAGCTGTTGCCTTGCATTTCAAGAACCGGCAGCCTGTTATAGCGTTTTGACACACATTAAGCTCACCTGCTTATTTGGTTGTCTCTTCAGTTGTTCGATATTTCTGAGTGTGTTTTAGTGCGCCCTGCCTCCCTATACTGCTTACGCTTCCATTCTGTTCTTGCCCCTCCATGTCTTTAGTCTCCCTGTCAATGTATTTCTCACCTTGCCTTATTTTCCAGTGGGATCTTTCATTGTGGATTCACTTACATTATAACATTCATTGGAAGAGGTGTTCCAAGAAGCCAGCAGACCAGCCTATCCCCAAAATTAGGGACTCAAGTGAAGTCCAGATTCCTTTTTAGACTTCACACCCTGTTTTGCTACAACCTGGACATTATGCCCATGTATAAACATATTTTTTCACTGGTTTTACGTAATTGTATATGAGAAGTGTATTAACATAATCATAGAAATATACATATTACACACTATGGAAACATGGAAACACACTATTATTCATTGATGGTATCATAGCTCAACCTCAATTCTGCAATTGAAAATATAAACTCAAAGGTCACCTGGTATAGATGGGTCTGTATTTTACATGTTCATCAAGACTCGAAATGCGGCTGTATTTCAGGGGTATACCATAGTGGCTCTTCTCCCACTGATGGAACTGAAAAACTACGAATCTCCATTGACTTCTATTATATTCCATGTTTCCATAATGTCACTTCTAAATGTCCATACCCCCACTTGTAAATGGGAGGTTGTAACTATCTGCTTTCTGGACAAAATGTGAAAGTGGAAATGATATATGTTAAAGAAAAAATTATTAAAAAATATGCATCAAAACATCTTAAAACTTTCATAAAAATATACATATTTTTGATCTTACATAAAAATATGTAAAAAAAATCAGTTGGCGTCCCAAGGGTTAAACTTTGCAAGGTTGCCCATAGAGTAAAAGGCCTTGGAATATCTTAAGAGGAAACTGTATTGCTTTTTCGAAGCAGCTCATATTGAATAATGTGTATTACACCTTTTATTTTACAAATACAGTGACAGAATTGTCTTGTGGTATAAAGTTGTCTGCATAAATGTTTTTATAGTTTTTAAGTTATTCTCTGTATTGTTATACTATATGTTATACTCTGTACTGTAATACTATTTTGTTTCTGGGGTATGTAAAACCACAATGATTGTTTTTACCTTGACATATTTTTACACCACTAAAATACTTCATTCCCAGTGAAGAACCCAAATGTCTAAGATTTTACATTCACAACATAACCTAATGTATGCTTAAAATACTGTGGTCTACAATGGCGCATGTCCACAAACCCTGTGTCAATCATTTTTTAAACCTTTAATTGTTCAGCATTTTCAAATATATTGACATGGTGGAGAAAAGTCACATTCAAAGAAAAGAATATTACTAATATTTTATTCTTTGGAAATATTTTACAATGTTATTTAAACATTTTTTTAAGGTGTATTAAATGTCTCCAGAGAGACTATGCAATGAGGAAATATTCTTTTTTTTACCATCAATCATTTTTATTGAGAAAAGAAACAGGGGGGTACAGAAAGAAAAAAGGGGGAAGGAAATCAAACATTTGGCAACACTCAACACAACAATTTACAAAGGCAAAGGCATAATAAACAAAGTCTGACAAAGGCATCAATGAGGTATGGCATAGTAGAAATCCCGTCGTGCAGTGATCCCAAGGGGCACACACCCCAAAAAAAAAACAACCAAACCAACCCAACCTCCCCCCAAAATAATAAACTGCAGGACCAGCAGACAGGGAAGTATGAGAGGAGAGAGGCCCCACTACTCAGAAACCTCTGTCAAGGAAGCAGGCGCTACTGGAGCAGGCTGGGACACGGACCCATCACCTATATAGTCCGACCACAGGAGCCACTTAAATAGAGGAGAGGAGGCTGTGACTTAATACGAAACGTCCAGTGTCTCCATCGTGTAGCTGAATTCCACTTTAGATATGATATGTGCAATGGGAGGGGGAGAGGGATGCTTCCATTGCTGAGCAATAGCAGCTTTTGTAGCAATCAGGAGGTGGCCCACAACATACCGCTTATCTTTTGGGCTAGAGGACGGAAAGAGGTGGAGAAGGGCTAAAGCCGGGTCAGGGGGAATGGTGCATTTCAGGATCTGTGAGGCCAGGGCCAATATGTCTGACCAGAGGGGGCGAATGAGGGGACAGGACCAGAAAACATGAAATAAATCACCATCCAGACCACAATTCCGCCAGCACAGCTTCAACTGGGAGGGCCACATACAATGCAATTTAACCGGGGTGAGGTAGAGTCGGTGGAGAAGTTTTACATACATTTCGATGTGGTTCGTACACCTTGAGATACGGAAGGCAGAGACAAAGATCCGGTCCCAATCCGTAGACGACAAAGGTCTCTCAATATTACTCTCCAAATGAAGCTGAGCAGGGGACCTGGGAAGTGTGGCAGGGACGATGAGAAGGGCATACCAGGACGAGATAGCCCCCCCTTGAGGAGTCTGAGGAGTCTGTGTAGCAAAGTGTCCGGAGAAGGCATTAATATCGCAGGGGAGTTGCGGGTAGCACTACACCAGTGGTCTATCTGTAGATATTGAAAATAGGCGGACGTGGGCAAGCCAAATTTACAAGTCAGTTCGGACCAGGGCAAAAGACGACCCAGGGGCAAGACATCAGTCAAGGCATGGACTCNATGAGAAGACCACATAGGGAAATTGAAATGAGGAATGAACAACTGTAAAGTGCAAAAAGAGAGATTCCTAGTAGGCAAGCCAACAGGGGCCAGACGACCCAGAGCCCAGTCCCAAATTTTGAGGGAATCAGTCATAGAGCGCAAGGGGAAGGCAAAAGAGGGCAGGAGTGCAACCCACAATAAATCTCTCAAAGGCACCCGGGACCCACAGCGGGACCCACAATAAATCTCTCAAAGGCACCCGGGGGCACATGCTACTCTTCAATCGAGCCCAAGGCTTGAGGTGGGGGATATGAGGAAATATTCTTAATGATTTACCTCTACAATTAACAGTATTAATAAACTTTTTATTTTTGCTGATTTAACTCTTCAATGCTTAGACTAACCCCTGTTTTGGTAATATTAGGGAATATTATACAGCAAATAAATGAAATTGAATATTTTAAGAATTTTCATTAACACTTTCACAGTAATAATAAAAAATGCTATTCTTCTTCTTGTGACAGTTCAGGAAATGACAGTGAGATAGAACAGTAATCATCAGTGAATAACATTAAGCTACCACAGCAGAACTATGCCCAGGTTAAAGGTTGGTCATATGCAAAAATCATTCATAATATGTAAATATTTGATATATAAACATCATTCAAATATATGGGTATAAAATTTTTAAGTTACATTGTAGCATAGTAACATAGTTTTTGAGGTTGAAAAAAGACATCAGTCTATCAAGTTCAACCTATATTAGATCTCCTGCCATCCTAATTAAGTTAAAAAAGTTAAAAAGTAGAAGTGTTATAAGGCAACATGTAAGGAGGTTGGATACTTTTTCCAGAGACATGTCAACTCCAGCTAGATCCTAGTTGTTTGTGCAACTGATAAAATTTAGTTCCAGACCTAGTTGTCGGAAAGCTTTGGGTTGTGAGCTTTAAATGAGAAACTGCTGATACCCATCTCACATTTTTAACATTCAAGAGAAATAAAACTGCGGACAACTTATAGTTAAAAAGGAGACATAAGTTTGTTGATTAAAATTTTAACTATAAATGAAGGTGTCAATGTCAGGAAACTTAGAGTGACAAAACATGTTCTCATAAAGGCGTCCCACTCTACACCCCAACTTCAAATCTGCCCAACTCCACCTCTTCAAGTGCACACCTCTCGTTAGAGGAGGCAGAAATAGGCTGCAAGACAGGCAACCATAGGCCGCAAGACAGGCAACCTGTCATAATTAGAAGGGTGCACCTCTGATTAAAAGATATTTCTCCCCCCTTGTTTTAACTCCAAAATCTAAGTTGGCACAACCACATCGATTGCAATCTACGTCCCGTCTAAAAAAGAAAAAACATGTTAATTATACATCCTAACAAAAGGGAAACATTTATTAAAATTGAGGAAAAACAGGAACAACCTGACCTAACCACTATCCCTCCACCCAATCACCCCCTCATTGAATACCACCCACCACCCACCCATGTTAAGATATCAACCCCACCTAACTATCCCATTATTCCCATGTAGGCAATTTTATTCCATGGTGTCCATTGAGTCGTTTAAGACCCTTCATGTCTATGCGGCCCTCAGTGTTCTTTCACAAAGGATGGTAATAAGTGTTAGACATAGCTTCTTTATGGGTCGTTGTTTGAATAATGATCATGACTGTACTCATTGTAAATATTTGTTAATACATTTAGTTGTGTTTCTACCCACTGTTTAGTGTTGATGTGTTAGGTAATAGTTTGGTTCACAGTTGAAAGCATGAAAATTGTGGGGTTATAAAGTTAAAAAATAAACGAGAACCTTGGCCATGGTGTACAGTTATATAGTTTAATGGCATCCTGATCTGATTTGCTGACTTGTCAAGCTTGGGCAAATATATATACTGAAAATATAATTCATCTGGAAAATTAAAATCAGTATTGTGTTATTTAATTTTCATGTCAAAATTCCTTCATCTATGGTAGTTTGTTGATTTTACAGTTCAAAAATGATGTTATAGATTTTTAAGCTCAAGCATTTACACAACTAATGCAGAATCAATGAAAATCATTGATCAAAGTTTTGGAGTCTGTTGATATGTCGCAGATAATGTAACTCACTAACTAATGGGGAGGGGGTTGATCTTTATCTTACAAGGACTCATGGCTGAGCTACAAGGCTACATGTAGTAGAAAAAAAGTCTATTTTGTTCTTGTAATGTAATGTTATTTTTTTTATAATACTGAGAAACAATTACATGCATTACATTGCATTTCCAATGCAATTATTTTATAAAAATTAATTGTATTAAACTGGCATCTCTCCTTAAAAAATGTAACTGTTTGTGATGTTCTTAGTACAAGAAAGGCCGGCAGTGCAATTGCATTAACACATTTTAAAAGCAGATTTCACATCCTCAGAACTGACTTTAACAACACACAAACTCAGTCCTGTCTTACCAAGATAATATCTTAATTATTATTTTAAGTTATAGTGGTGAGATTGCATTTTCAAATATATATGTCTGGGTTAAGATAGTGAGTAAATTTTTTGCATACTGATCTGAGATATATATATATATATATATATATATATATATATATATATATAACAGAACAGATAATATTCAAACTCTTATGTCATATGGGTGCCAGCAGTAAAATAAAAGAAATGGTCAAATAAATAATTGATTGACTGCCCAATCATGTTATAGTATTCTGAAAAAGAAAATATGGCATTTATCTGACAAATATTTGCTAATGCAGTGCAGCTCCTATCAGCACTGGTGTGGCATATTAGGTCAATAATCACTTTGCCAACATTAGGTTGCCAATGTATGAATGCCGACACAAAATTAATTTGCTCTCATGTGATCTGCACTCTGCTACTTGTTTCTTCTGACTATGATTTATTTTTATTTATTGTTTTAATTGCATGCTCAGATTTAAAAAGCAAAAGCATAATATGAGTGCATTATATAGATATCTGCATACCAGCTAGAAATTATCAAGTTGTGCCAGTCACATTGTATGACATGCAACGTCACATCAGCATAACCCCAACCTCACTATTCCCTCCCCATAGCCTAACTTTAACTCCCACATCTAGTAACCAGTCATTACCTGCATATGAGACCTGAATCAGGTTTTGCAGGAGGTCATTGGGTGCTATCAATGAAAAGTATTTCAGCACAATGATTGGATAAATAGGCGATATAGAGATATTTCACCTAATTTAACCGTTTATTAATATAATAGCTGTTGGATTTCGTAAAAAGTCATTTTCCAACCAGGTTCTGCATGCTGTATTTATAAAGTATTCAGACTTCAGAGGAATGATACTTCCAGAAGAATGTCTGGGTTAAGTTAGTGAGTACATTTCTTGCATAGTGATCTAGATTCTCATACTGCATGTTTGGGTGAGTAATTTTACCAGTGGTTGGATTCTAATAAATTAACAACAGGTTCTATGTCCCGCGCGATCGGGACAAAATTGAATTGTTTTAGAGAAAACCATAATGCTGACCTCAATGTATCCCCCTGTATTGTACATGGTGTATCCCCTATATTGTGCTTGGTATATCAAGCACTATAATTATGTATTGGTTTTCATTAAACCAAGCCTACACATCTCTACCTATGAACAAGTGGTTCTAAGAACCGATATCTATATTAGGTACAGATTCTGCAGAACCTGTGAGAACTGGCTGAAGCCCACCACTGGTATCCCAAGTGTGCTTTTATCCATCTTGTTATCTTCTACCCCCTTAGATGGGAGGCTATTGCACATATATTCCTGCTTATTTAACAGTCTGCAATGTTATACAGTTGGACAGTACTCGAGTAAATAAGTTCATTAAAGGATCATTACAAGTTCATTCCAAAACCACAATCCATTTGTCGGTCACTTTTTACATTACATTGCATGACCATAGATCAGTGCCATATTAATTGGGTAAAATATTTTTGCTGTATACATTTTTTTTTATTTTAAATCAAATTCTGTATTACCTATATCATATAATACAATGAAATATAAAAAATACCATTGATGACACTGTACCATTTGCTTTAAAAAGTCTGTCCTGGCAAAGGGGTTGTATAATAAATTCTACATTTAAATAAAGAAAAATGACAGCTGCAGAAGGGAATTAAGGAATCACTTTGACAGATCGTATTTGAACAGATGACTTTAGAGCAAAAAAGAAAAATGGTTGGTGACAAAACAGAGATGAGCTCTAATTTATGTGAGCGAGGATAAGAATTTGCTGACATGTATTTTCTGCTGTTGAAGATCAGACTTGTATCTTCAGAAGTAAATCACAGACTTTGAAACACAAAAAAATGTTATTCCATTTTAAAATAGAATTGAAAGTTATTTGTACTTTAATTCATTCATTATCGCTTGCTATTGTATCCTGTGAATACCACTTTAGATGTCTTAAATCATCCTGAGCCAAGCTGTTTGTATAAATCTTAAATAAAAATCCTTTCATGGAAGACACGCTGACTATTTTTGTTTTTTGTTTTTACTACATGTGTTAAGATTCAGGTACACTGTTTTGGTGAAGTTTTAATGGGTTGTTTAGTGACTGAGGTGTGAAATGTGATTGAAGTTCCAGTTCCAATGTCAGTACATCATTTGTTTGAATAAGAAGGATGGATTCATCAGATACTGCATCAATAACTATTAGCTCAAAGCCATTATGGTAAGGAATATTGGGACATTCCACCTGTATGGATAATAATAATTTCCTGCAGGTGCAGGAGCCCTCCAAAAATAAAATAATGACAATCCCAGTCTCATTCAAACTGTACCCCCTGGTACCACCCATACTGTCTCCCACCTTAAATTTTGCTACTTTTGCCATGGTTGAGCAGGTCTGGGAGGCGGGAGGCGGATAGGATAGTGGGGTAGTCCCAAAATTGCAAAATTAGAATGTAGTTCTAGTTCTCTTTCTCTCTCTCTCTCTCTTTCTCTCTCTCTCTCTCTCTCTCTATATATATACAACATACATACATACAAACATACATACATATATATAGCCTTGTATAAAGATAGTTATGCTTATGTGTCCCAATATTGTGTCCTCCACTAGATGTGTGAAAGATAGGTTAAATCTATATATGAGATATGTAGACAATTAACTGTAAATGTCTCTATCTATCTATCTATCTATCTATCTATCTATCTTTATAGGTATCTATCTATTTATTAGAATATGTTTGCAAATATATCAGTCATTATAACAAGAAATAAAAGGGAACAAAATGATTAATGCATAAGCACATACAGTAAACCTGGAGACTGGCCAGTTATGAAGACATTCAGGAATAATTGCTTTACTGAAAGCATAGTAAAAATGTGGAATAGCTTTGCACTAAAGGTGGCAAAGAAAGAATACAAAGAAAAGCTGCACTTGTATAGAATGCCAACAATCATATATCAATAACTGGCAGATTTGTTTGGCAATCTGAGTTATTGTACTGTACTATATGTAGGAATATAGCCATTCCTCCATCCCAAAGGTGGCCACACACTATAATGATTATCTATCGCTGCCAGCAAAAGGTGGCGATAATCAGGATTATTTTCCCCTGAGAATAGGTCACGATATCGGCCTTATACACACACACAACCAATCAGATTCGAGTTCACATTCTCCAATGTGTAAAATGAAACTTGTGTAAATGTGTAAAATGAGAGCTTGAATCTGATTGGTCGCTATGGGCAACATCCCAACTTTCCAATCTCACAGCAATCTTGCCGCTTAGTAAATATACCCAATTGTCAACCATTCTTAGGGAGATATTATGTTGGAACGGATATCAACATCTCTCAAGTCTTTCTTTTCCACTATTCTTTTGACATTCACACTATTTTAATATTTGGTTTTAGAACAGAGAAAATGGAGGTAATACAATATCTCTACAAAACAGAGGTATACACCATTTCAGCACAAGGCCTAAAATTGGCAGTAACGTGACATGATAACCGAATACGATTAAACAGCAAGGGTGACCATATGCAGGGTAGGGGAGGGGGGGACAAGGGTGCGGAGAGAGGACACAGTAGAGGGCGGAGATTCAGGACCCAGGGGGAGAGGGGGCGACAGTGGGAGTTGCCACAAATTCCGCCCAGCAAAACCATTTGAGTAGGGGCGAGGCCGGTTTATGAGAGTACGGGGCGTCCATTGTTTCCATTTTGTAGTGAAAGTTAACTTTATCATTATGCTCTCAATGATCTATCCTATACATACGTTATAGTCATTTCTTTAAGGGTTTTACGCCTCCTTCTTTTCTGATCCAGTATCATTACTCTTTAACCAGGGCCTATTGCCATTCCCTCTCACTATACAATAGGTATGACAATTGTTTATGTGGATTTTTTCTTAGGCTAGTCCATTATTCAATATACATTACCAACATTATGAACAAATATCCTAGATGTGTTTAAAATATGTATGTATCACTACAATTCTATCTAGTTATATTAAGATGCATTAAACAGAAGCTGCAAATAACTTACACACGCAATATAGACTTTGATTGGCTATAGCCTGAATTGTGTATTTAGAGAAGTTGCCCAAGGCAGACATCTGTGACTGATCTTATAATAACACAAATGAGATGTTGCTGCTTGTTAGTTATAAAGATTGTTCCTGTGTGCTTATGACTCATGAAAATGCTAACATATTCTGTGTGTATTCTTTAGTAATCTCTGAACAGTTTTATTTCCATTCAAAAAACAAATCAAGACAAACTGACTGAAACAAGAATAACCACTTGTTCAAAGCATATATCACAATGACTTATAGCTGTCCCAGGTAATAATACATGTATTAAGAGAGGACATGTGAAATAAGTGTTTCCTTTTCTTCAGTGGGTTGTAAATAGCCGCCTATGAAAAGTAACACACAAAGACATCCTTTGTAATCCGACATATGTGTAAAATATCATGCAAGTATTAATCAGATGTACTCTATAGAAAAAAGAATATATGATATTCAAATCCTAATTTCAAATATTGGACCATCCTCAGAATCCAGACAGGAGGAGTGGGCTACATGAAGCAAAGGACAGGGGAAGATATTTACATAACATAGTTAGATATTTACTAACAGTTCTGCATAGTCTTTATTTTTCAGATCTTTATGCAAAAACAGTTAGCTCTCCCCTTGCAAGCATGGTAACTTAGATACTACACGCATAAGAATTTGGATTTCCATGGCTGGTTCATTCGGAGTAAAAATGAAAGAAGTTAGGGATCCTGATTGTAATGGTCAGAGACTTTAGGCGGGCGGAATGCGCTAAGGCAGTGGTTCCCAAACTTTCTCAGTCGAGGCACCCCTAGGGTCTTCCGTAATGTTTCAAGGCACCCCTAAGACAAAATAATTTCCCATATTTTAAGTTTTTGAGTCAGAATAGTGTCATAACTATTTAGGTATAGATAGAAATATCTCAAGTTGATATCAAATCTTGTGTTACTCCTATACAAGACATACAATTGCACTTCTGAGTAACACTAGCAACATGGCACCATGTCAGAAAAAACATTCTGCGGCACCCCAATGAGAGCTTCGCGGCACCCCAGGGAGCCACGGCACACAGTTTGGGAACCACTGCGCTAAGGGTTAAATACTATTATTTAATGCATTTGCTGTGGGATCATTTGGGTCTCACTGTTCTGTGTATTGGAGAATGCGCTAGGGGTTAAATAATTTACGGCATGATTTCTACATCACCGCCACCCTCCTCGATGTTTTTTAACGCTGCGTGACGTCACAACGTCCCTCGTCTTGAGCTGGAGGAGATGCGGTGCTAGGTCTGCCTAGGGCGCCCACAGACCTAGCACCGGCCCTGCAGTAATGTAACTTTAGCCAGTTGTCCAGAGGCAAGATAAATATTGGTACCCCCCTCTCGCCCTTATGACCATCTCTGAAGACATCACATATACACCTACATATATACACCAAAGTTAGGACCCCCAGAAATTGGTGTTCCTGCTTTGCACTACAGAAAACAGGATTTTGGGATACACTGAGATTTAAGCATACTTTAGGAACAGATGAGAATAAATACCTTTCCTACTTACAAAAATAATCCTAAAATATTCTTCAAAATTTACTGCAGACTGGCCTAAAATAGTTGCTTCTTTGATCTCCCTCTCTAATGAAGCGCTACTTTGCTTTATAGGTTGTGATACCTTTTTTCATCCTAATGAATGTGCACATATAAGATGCATTATGCATTTAGATATAGCTTCAATAAAATGTCTTTAATGTTCGACCTTCATAATAAGTAAAGTAATACATACACATTCCAACAAAACTGATTTTATACTAAAATATTAATATTATTAATATTCTAACAATCTGTACCCCAAATCACCTGGGTTTTATCCACCAGACCAATAGAACATTCAAGGACTTGCAAGTCATTTAAAATACCCTGGACACCAGTTAAATAACCATTTAAATCTACACTAAAATGCCTATTTGCCTTTTGACTGTTTTTCCATTTGCCTTCTTGGCTTTGCTGCTCTGCTTCTTATCCATCTTCCATGTCAAATATCTACAGTGTACATTTCTCAATTATTTGCATTCTTTGAACAAGATATCTTGTGTTAACTTTAAACTGTGTATGGGTGTCACTTCATAGACTTCATAAATCTGACTGGAATAAGTTCCTTTATAAATCTTTCCAGACAATTCTTGTTTGTGCATTAATGGATTTTTTTTTTTTAGATTTCTTGAAAACATACCTTTACAAATCCATCCCAAACTGAATAAAATCCAAAGCAAACCCCAATCCTGAATACATACTGAAAATTTCTATGAATTTACCAAGCATAATAGCATTTCCTCCAGTACAAGTTACCACTCCGGATGTTTTATATGCTGATCGTGATCTTACATAACATTTCTTTGTGTCTACATAATGCATTGATATAACATAAGATACATTCTTGGTTTTCCACTGGACATAGTTTGAATAACAGAAATGGTAATCGATTGCTTTGACTTGAATTATTTTATTTGGGAACCTGATGTAGAGGAGATGTTCCTGGCATATACAGTATAGTGATGGATGTGCAATGAAGTCAGATGTATAAAGGTTGCCATTCATGGGTCGAATTTTATCCAAATCCCACGATATGCGTGGGCTTTGGGAAAAAATCGGTCCATGGATGGCCACATAAAAAGCCCCAAAGACGACAAAACATTGAAAAACTTAAACAAGCGTCATCGGTGATCAAGCAGATCTTCCGATTGACCATCGATGTTTGTTTGTATACTTTAACAAAAATAAAGAAAAAACCTGTAAAAAAATAGAAAAAAAAAAAATATATACTCACTGTCCAGATGTCTTCACTGGGCACCGGAGTGGTGGCCATTTTCTTCTCCCGATACTCCGGTGTGGCCAGTGCAGCCGGAGAGAGCGTCCTCTCCGTGCAAGACAGAGACGCCGGACCATAGGAAGACTGAGCTGGGCAACACTCCAGTGTCCAGTGAAGACATCTGTAATGTGAGTATATTTTTATTTCTTTTTTTTTCCATTTTTTTCCTTTTATGGCCACAATGAGAACGACATCGAAGTCGTTCTCGTGAATGGTCACCTTAAGTCTCCTAATTTGTAAAATCTGCAAATGTGCATCAGTTGTTAGTATCTTATAATCAAATATATAGAGCTATGTTTACCATGTTTTATTATCCATACAGGGATGCAAACTTTGACTTAAGAAAGTAGATCCGTACAGGAAACTTAAGGTAGGGTTCTGGAAATGTAACTCTGTACTGTCAAAGGGAGTGACAGGAGACTTTATTCCCCTCTCCTACCCATAAGTCCAGACCTCATGCGTACACAGTTATCAAGGAAGTCTGTATCTGGTCCAATGTGGATGTGTAGGGGATGCTCTGATAGTGAATATGGCAACAGTGATCTGGCATACATAGTAACATAGGGCCGGATCCATACTTACGCAAAATCATGTTTCAATGAATTGAACACTGATTTCGCCTATCTAAGAGCTCTCAAGTGGTTCCTGTACTCCCTCTGTACAGAGAGGAATCTGCCACCAGAATTTAAAACTTTCGCACCACTTTTGCTTAAATGCAAGGATGTGCAGGAGTCAAGATTGTACGTAAGAGCTGAAGCCAGCCGTTACTGTAAAACTACCATCCCCCCATGCATACCTCAGGTACACACACACACACCCTGCACCCAGGTCCGGCGCTAGGTCTGTAAAGATGCTTTCCTAGAATACACAAATGTATCTATAGTATGTTTTCTTTCCTTGAAATGCTTTTTCATCATCCCATTGATTCCTGTTGTATTCAATCAGTAGTCAATAATCTGTATTGCCCTCCATTTATGTGTCAAATAAGGTTTGTGATGGCTGTGAATAAATAATGTTACAGGCACAGGCAATGTATATAGAGATTTTTCAGAATGATTCCATGCTTATACCCAGTTCATTTATTTTTATAATGTAATATTAATGATACTTTTCTTATATGAAATTTCAGTTACTAAATAATTTTATGTAATATTTGTTACAATAATTGGCTGTATCAATCACACCTGAAAGAGGATCTGTACTCGGTCTTTACAAAAAACTAAAATGAAATATGTATGTGGTTTACTATGCACCTTTGGAGTAAAGCAAATCTATGTATCACTTGATTAAATAAAACGCAGAACAAACAAAAATATACTGTACTTACTTTACAGATGTCTTCGCTGGGCACCGGAGTGGTGCCCAGCTCCTTCTCCCTATTTGCCTGTGTCCCCGTCTTGCATGGAGAGGACGCTGTAAATGCGTGCACTGGATGCACCAGAGCATAGGGAGAAGGTGCTGGGCACCACTCCAGTGCCCAGAAAAAACATCTGTAAAGTAAGTATTTTTTTTATTATTATTTTTTATTTATTCTTTTTTTACAGGTATTTTTCTTTATTTTTTTTGTAAACAAACAAACATCAGTGGTCAATTGGAAAATCAGTTTGATCACAATGTCGTTTGTTTCCGCTTCTCTGCGTTTTGTCGCCGTTGTGGGTTTTTTATGTCGCCATCCATGAACCGATTTTTTCCCAAAGCCCACGAATATCGTGGGTTTTGGGTAAAATTCTGCCCGTGAATGGCTACCTTTAGAAACATAAACCAATTATTAAATAATAAAAAAAAGACCAACCTGTATGGTGTTGGCTTTGATGTAAGCACATGCTTGCACATAGTACTCGTACAATCGTCTTGCATAAGTACAGTATTTAAGTCTAAATTTACTAAACTGCTGGATTGGAAAATTGGAGATGTTGCCCCTATCACTTTTCTAATCCCTCAGTTTAGTAAAATTTCCTGTTTTGAACGTTTCTACAATTGTTTTACCATCCAAAAATGAGCAGTAACTGATGTCCCATTTACTGTATTACTAAAATATAACTATTATGAGAAGACAGCTATTCTGAACAGTAGGTATTGTAAAGCTGTATCACAAGATAAGCGTGATTTCACACTCTGGTCACACTCAGCACGGAGCACAGTGGCAAAGGTTTAGATTTCATTTGAATTAAGAACTTGAAGTGTAAATATAAAGCTGGGAATGGTGTTAATTTTTGACATCACAATCTGTCACCACAGCAAAGGTGTTTAAAATTACCTATTTTAAACCTGAGGTTTCATGCATAACTAATCTTCATCTGATCTTGGGAATTTGTTTTTTTTTCTCTTCTTGCTGTAGCATTAAGCATATTGGAGAGATACTGTATGTGCCACACAATGTTAAAGAGCTGGTTGTGTAACAAAACCAAATTAACAAAATAAAGAAAGTACAGACATGATAGTGATTGTAGAGAGGTCGCTGCTTGTACGAGAATGAAATATTGATGAAGAGGGCATATACAAATGGAACTAGAGTGTCGTAATTGGGTCGTAACAAAATATTTCCATGTTGTTTAGAAAACCATACTATATGTAGCACCCCTGCGTGTTGGGTGCAGCAGTGGAAAGGGAGAGATGGTTGTTAGTGCTGTGTGGCAATACCGCAAGTAAGGAGGGTGTTGCCGGGCAGTGCAGAGATTGGGCAGACAGTTGCTGTTTGGCTGGTTAGTCAGCCGCATGAAGGTTAGGCGTTGCCTAGCAACAGAGAAGGTGCTAGAAGAGAGGGGAGGACTGAATGATTAGCAGTTCTGATAGAGAGGAAAATCAAAGAAATACCTATGAAGAAATAGTGCTGAAATAAAAAATAATAAACATAATTAGAGAATTAAATAGAGAGTTGTGAAGGCGAGAATAAATTAAATAAATAAAGAAGATCATCTGTGGCTGGGAGAAGGACTGGTAGTTGTTGAGGAAAGTGAAGGAGTGTAACATTAACATTGATCAGACCCTCCAACATGACCCATTCCATTAGGTACAAAATACTCTGTTCTGGAACTTCCAGCAATCAGTTACTATGGTAACCACCATTGTTACATTACTCAGACATCAGTTAGTTCGTTATAACCAGGTGAGTGACAGCTGAAAGCCCAGGAGCGGAGTATTATGTACCTGGTGGAATGGGTCATGTTGGAGGGTCTGACGTTGATTCAGTTAATAGAAATTCACTGTTATTATATTGGAAGGAATTTGCAGTGTATACTAGTCATCAGAAAAACCATCATCACATAATTGATACAAAGTTAAAGGAATAAAGCATGGTATAGTGTCTCATGTCATATACTCACCTATGGGAAAATCAGTCATAATGATCTTTTCTTAAGAGCTCCAATGTTGTGGCCAATAAGTGACTCAAAAAGAAATTAAGACTAATATAAGAGGTACCTTTTGGGGAAACTTAAAAATGTGAATATTCTAAAAAATTTGAATATTCTAAAATTTAGATATATGTACAGTAAAAATAATAATTTTATTGTTTAACAAATAAGACAAGTTAGTTAGCATGGATAGTTTAGATTACAGCATAGGTAAGCTTAAGAGTGGGAAGTCATTCATACTGTTATTCTAGTGAATCATTACATGTGAACCTGTTTTGAATACTTTATTGTCACAAAGAATTATCTGGGATACAGAGTTAATTTATTTACAGAGCTAAAAAAAACTTGTAAAAAATATATATTATTTTGTGTTCATATACTGACCTGTGTGATGTTATGATTTCTTTGTTGGTCACCTATAGGATTTGGAAATTAGAAAAAGAAAATATAACTTTTTTTTTTTAAATAGTTTATTTATGAGCCAAGATAAGAAATACAGGCATTACAGTCCTTTGACAAATAGAACTGGAGAATATAACAAACAGCACGATTAGTCAAGATAGTACAATATACAGAACAGAAAAACTGTACAAGAGTGAGTGATTGCACCATCACAAGCCTTAATGAAACATGTACAATAGAGAATTGTAAAGAATACAATTAAGAACTTGGAGATTTTAATAACAATAGAACAGAGAAGTAGAGGTGTTCCCAGTCCCAACATCTTCCTCCCAAATATGTTTAATTCATAAAACTTTAATTTTATGAAATATACAGTTAAAAGGTGAAATATTTAAAAATACAGAAAAGTTAGAAAAAANNTTTTTTTTTAAATATGTATTCCTACAGCCCTAGTGTCATCTCTAATCTTTAGACACTCTCAGGCCTGTGGTTAATGTGTGTCTGCACCTAGTATGTCTTCACACACTGTAACAATGTTGCCAGCTACCTAGTGTTTCTTATTTATATGTATAAGCTGAATTGGGGATTCACTTTCAGTTTCTATCTGTATAACTTTATAATCCGTCCCACACAGCTTCACTCTGGTGCTGTCTGTTAGTAACCACAATATTTTGCCTCCTCCGAGAGACAACTTCTCTGTTTATAGGGCTGTATTTTTAAACACTGATATTAATATATACACATATGAGGACAGCGTGGCACTGGGAGCTACTCCCCCAACGTACGTTTCACCGTAAGGCTTTTTCAAGGTAAACAATGAGACCATAAAAAGTTTAGCCACAACAGATCCCATCTGGTGCGGATCTCACTTTTATATTTTCTAACTTGGAGATTTTGTCATGTGTAAGAATTTAGAGTAGTGGGAAAAAAGAGAAGGAAGAGAGAGACGGGTGGCTCGCCGTCAAGGAAAAGAAGAGAAAAAAAGAAGTGGGGGGAAGAGAGGAGAGGGGAGAGAAGAAGGAGATAAGAGAAAAGAGTAACAGGTCCATTAGGTCTGTCAATAGAACATAGATAGGGGAGTACCAAAAAAAGATCCCAAATTTTGCATTTTATAGATTTATAGAATTTTATCTAGGACGGAGGCAAAAGAAGAGGGGCGGGGATTGCGCCAATTCAAAGCAATGAGACAAGTCCCCGTTGAGGTCACATGGAGGATTAGGCGATTTTGATGACGAGTTAGAGTAGGGACACCCAAAGGTAAGAGAAAAAATTGAAGGGAGATGGGAATGGTGACTGAGAGAAGCTGAGAAAGAAAGTTACCCACCTCAGTCCTGTGGTACCTGTGGCCGGGCAGCCTCGCCAACATGTGTCCGGAATGTTGGAAGAAAACTTGGCTAGTCGGGAAGGAACTAAATACCATCTATAATAAAGTTTATATCTGTTTTCCTTAATCCGGATGCACAATGATGAGGAGGCTACATTATCCCTAATATCATCCCAATTATCAGGCTCCAGGGGAGAGTCAAAGTCTCTATTCCAGGCCTGTTCAAACGGTTCCAGAGTAGGACCTGTATCGTTTGCTAAAAGGAGATAGAGTTCGGAAATAAGGTATAATAAGGTATAATAATCTAGGTAGAATATTCATTTTAATGGAGGCAATATGGCCCAACCAAGAAATATACATGGGGTCCCAGCGGGCCATATCAGCCTGCAAACGAGAGAGCAGAGGGGGATAGTTAGCTTGGTAAAGATGAGAGTTAGTTAGGTAAATTCCCAAGTATTTAATGCATCGGCAGTCCCAGCAGAAAGGAAATAGAAGGTGCAGCTGTGTTTGTAGAGGAGGTGTTAAGTAAAAAGCCAAAGCTTCTGTTTTGTGTGGATTAATTTTGTAACCAGAATGTAAGCCATAGTCAGAGAGATCAGCAAACACAGCAGGTAGGGAAGCAAGAGGATGAGTGAAAGAGAGAAGGACATCATCCGCATATAATGCTATTTTATGTGTGTGCGATCCCGAGGGAATACCATGGATACGCAGGTTAGTTCGAATATGGATGGCCAAGGGTCCGATAGCAAGTGCAAAGAGAAGGGGGGAAAGCAGGCAGCCCTGCCTCGTACCATTAAAAATAGGGAAAGGAGGGGATTTAACACTGTTTACAGTCACCGTGGCAGAAGGGAATTATAAAGGGCTAAAACTCCCTGTAGGAAGCGTCCAGAAAATCCCATGTGTCGGAGAACAGTGTGTAGGAAAGGCCAGGGGACCCTATCAAAGGTCTTCTCAGCGTCTAAGGCCATAAGCAGTGCAGGAGATTTTGACATATTAATCAGGTGGATCAAATCAACAGTCCGCTGAGTGTTATCGAGAGCCTGGTGGCCTGGAATAAATCCTGTTTGGTCGGGGTGGATCAGGGAGGGTGGTATCGGATTGAGCCATAAGGCCAGGATTTTAGTGAAAATACGAAGGTCCACATTCAGTAGGGATATGGGTCTAGAGTTTTCACAGAGTTTGTGGCCCCTGTCAAGTTTGGGGATGACGACTATGTTTGCCAAGAGTGTTTCCGGATTAAAATGGGAGCCATCCAGAACAGAGTTATAATAGCGGGTCAGAAAGGGGGCAAGTAAGGTAGCATATTTCTTATAGTAATGGGGTTTAAGACCGTCCTGGCCAGGAGCCGAGGAAGCCTTTAGTGCTCTGATAGCAGTAGTGGTTTCACCAACCGTAATAGGTGAGTTGAGGGCATCGCAGGTAGCAGTATCGATAGAAGGGAGGTCCAAAGAGTTGAGGTAAAGATCTAAGGAGTCAGGAGTCGAGGTAGGGGTATCGGGAGAAGCATAGAGATTATATAAGTTAGCATAGTAAGTCCTAAAGATGTGCGCCATGACGGAGGGGTCATAAACTAGGAGTGAGTCAGGGGATGCACGCAATTCATTAATCATGGTGATGGCTTGCTGATTTATCATAAAATTGCTGTTGGAGGCATCTAAGAGTGGCTGCAGCCTTATGAGAGAGAAGGAAATTAAGTTGACCGCGTACAGTGGAAATCTGTGTTTGTAGGGACGATGTGGGGTATATTTGGAATTGCATAGTCAGATTGGTGAGTTGAGATTCCAAGGAAGATAGGCGAAGCGAATTCGTTTTCCAAAAGGCAGCTGACTTGCTGATAAAGTATCCGCGAATAGTAGCCTTATGGGCCTCCCATACAGTACCTACGGGGACGTCATCGGTGGAATTAAGCTCAAAGTAGACGCGGATAGCTTCCAGCAGGTCCATACGAGATTCAGGGTTTAATAAAAGGGAGTCATCCAGATTCCACCTGCGTGTTTTGTAGCTACAAAATATACCATGACAGGTGAACGAGATCGCAGAGTGATCGGTCCATGCTAGCGGGATGATGTTCGCAGAAAGAACAGAGGGCGATAGAGAATGGGAAAAGAAGAACATATCGATCCTAAAATGGCATTTATGTGAAGCGGAATAGTGTATATTGTTTAGCATCTTGGTTTTTGAGCCGCCAGGTATCATATAAAACCAGAGAATATAAGCGTTTAGTCAAGGTCAGAGAATCTTTGAAAATAGAAGGAGAAGAGGAGCGAGAGGGAACAGGAGATTTATCAAGTTTGCGGAAAAAAGAAGAAAAAAAAAAGATTTGGGATTGGTTAGGGGCATAAAAGGAAACCAAAGTGACCATGGTAGAGTAGATAGTGCCAATGACAATGAGGAAGCGGCCGTGCGGGTCCGCAGTAGAGGAGATAGGGACAAACGGGATAGTGTTACTGACCAGAATCGCAACACCCCGCTTCTTACAATCTGCCGAGGCAAAAAAGGTGATAGGGAATGACTTACATTGCAGTTTAGAGTGAGATCCCGTCAGATGGGTTTCTTGGAGAGAGATCATGTCAGACCGAGACCTTTACAATGCTCCCAGGACCAGAGCTCGCCGATGAGAAGAGTTCAATTCGTTAACATTAACAGAAAAAAACTTCAGAGACGCCATCAGGGTGGGTAGAGGATCCGGCCAACTATAAGAAATAAAACACGGTTAAAGGGTTTAGAGAACACCCAGAGAGACCAGGGGAGGAGAAGGAGAGAGGAAAGAGGGAGGAAAGATGAGCCACAAGAAAAAGAGGAAAGAAAAAGCCTGGGTAGGCAGGTACCTTCAGAGGACATGAGAAACAAAAAGAGAAAAAACCTCTCCAAGAGGAAAGAGGCAGAGAAAAGGGTAAAGGTAAGGGGGAGTGGAGAAAGTGGGGGCCTACCACAAATGGGAGTGAGGCAGACCAGAGAGGAGAATGGTCCGTAATGGACCCCACATCGAGAGTGGAAGAAAATTGAGCAACGCAGGGAAAAGGCTGACATGAGGGAAACAAGAAACAAGACATAAAGGGAAAATAGGAGGAACAGGTGGACATGGAGTAGTGAAACCTACAATACACAACATTGAGAGGAGCCAAAAATAGGCAATGGTGAGTGGTACAGAGGAGGTGCACAAGATGAACAAGAACAACACACACGCAAAGCAGGAAAAAGAGCCCAACATACAATACAACAAAAGTCAGGCATAGGAACAACAGTCAGAACAGGAACATGGAGTATAAGAAAACAGTGCTAGCAATTCGAGTCCCATAGGAACAGCAATCCAGGGTCAGCAATAGGAAAATCAGGAGTAGGACGGCCAGTCAGGTCGGAAAGGGGGAACGCCGACAGCGGCGATCCACCATGGTCCATTCCGGGGGAGGAGTACAGCGTCTAGGTGGAGTAGGAGAGGAGGAAGATGCAGCAAGAGGAGACGGGCTCGGCAGAATATGAAGGAGATCCAGGAGGGTTTGATCTTGCTCCAGCGTCTTGACAGTGTGGGTAGTACCGTCAACCGTCAGCAAAAGTTGAAAAGAGAATCCCTATCTGTATTTGTAACTGTGTTGGCGGAGAATTCTGGTGATCGGTTGAAGGTTACGGCGTTTTTGCAGGGTGGAAGGGGCCAGGTCCTGGAATTACTGAAGCGAGCTGCCGTCGTACGCAATGGTAGCCGTGTTTCTAGAGCCCAGAAGAAGTTGCTCCTTAATGTGGTCAGAATCTGAGGTTACAGGGAGAAGATGACGAAAGAGACCTCGGAGATATTCAGAGAGAGAGGAAGGAGTGACAGATTCCGGGATGTTACGGATCCGAATATTATTTCTGCGTGACCGGTTCTCGAGGTCTTCCTGTTTATCCTTGAGGCGTCAGTACGAGCACCCAGAGAGGCAATTTAAGATGTGATGTCACAGACTGTTTTTCTGAGCTCTTGTTGGAAAGTAATTTGGAAAATGTAATATCATTGGGGTCCAGCCCAGTAGCAGGAGTAGGGGAAGTAAGGGCTGGAGAGGCGTCCGCACCATCCAAAGAGCAGCCTTGTTTACGGAAAAAAGGGGCAGTAGGCCCAGGAGGAGGCCGCTTTGCGGCGGAATTGGCAGCCATAGGAAATAGGTTGGTGCAGGCGGTGAACAAGGGATCGTTGTGTACGACCCTGGGCCAATTCAGGTGAAACTCTAGTTGTACAGAATGTAGATAGACAGTTTGTGAATGAAATTGTTCCTTTAGTTATATATATATATATATATATATATATATATTTTTTTTTTTTTTTTTTTTGTGTGTGTGTGTGTGTTATTCCCTCTTTCCTTCCCTCTCTTATCCCCCTCTTTGTTGTACTGTATTTGACTGCTGGTTGGGGGTTGGGTGCGTGTTCCTGTTCTGAGGAGCTGTTACAGCAAGGCTGTCAAATATAAACAAAAAATCGTAAAAATATCTTCTCAAATGGATACCATCTGAGATAATCAGCGCTCAGACTGTAGGAAAAAAAAAAATTATACATATATATATATATATATATATATATATATCCAAGGTATAGACAGCGGCACTACCAGACTTGCAAAAATAGCAACAAAATATTATATATATAAATATATATATATTTGTATTAAGCTGCTGTATAGAGGAGGATTTGGGTAAACCTCCCAAAGTTAAAATCGTACAAATCAGAAAAACCAAGAATCAACTTGGAAGAAATACAGTGCTAGAACATAATAAAGCTAAAAAAATATTTAAATGGATGACACATAAATGAAAGGGTCAAACGGTTGGTATATAAAATGAAGATTTTACTGTATAGATACTTTAAAATAATACATATAAACATACAATATGACTAAAAACACAATATACCAATAACTGAAATGAGTAATAACATGTGGTCCGGACCTCAAAATTGATATAGACACTTGTATAGATGAAAAATACTAAAAATAATGTCCAGAAAAAGAAAAAATATTATAGTGCAAAAACAGTATCAAAAAGTATGGTCCCGATATAGTCCCAAAAAAATCAGATAAAAATGATACACATGTAGGTAATAATAATATTTTACTGGCTGTTGAAACGATGGTAAATATGGATATCACCTGGGAGTCCCAAAATGAGAGGTGTATGCTGGTAAACGCCTCCAGGAAAGCGTGGTAGATATTAATTTTTTTTCCCCGAAGTGATGGAGAAAGTTGGGTGTTGAGAAGGCTCTTTAAACTGGGAATCACTGTAGAAGCCGACATCCGGCAAAGCAGCACGTGGGACGCTGCTGTTTAGTTGTTCCCGTCTTGAAGACCACAAGCAGTGAGCAGTGTATTGTGACCGCTCTCCAGCTGAACGAAGCAGTTGGCTCCTTGGGCCGCCTCCGGGTATCGGTAGTAACAGTAAGCTGAGTTACTGGAGTAAATTCAAGCCAACAACTGGCTTGCAGGGATAGATGAATAAATAATGACTAAAATAAATCCGGACTAAAATAAATGATAAAGGAGCGAGGTTGCGACGCGTTTCATGCGCTGGGCACTTTTTCAAGCATGATTTGTGTGGAGGCGGGGTCCCATTTTATAGGGCTCGTTCACCACAAAAGACTCCTCCAGCTAATTAGGTAATATACACAAAAATGATAGTTTTATAAGCATTGTGGTATATTTATGTCATGGAATATATCTATATATAAACAATTCACAATATGTTTATGTATGTTTTGTATTTGATGAAAAAGATACAAATATATCCTGTGATTTCACAGTTATGTCACATATAAAGACAAAGATGGTGTCCCCCTATAGCTGAGGATCAGCGTGTTCCTGGCAGAGAGAGTGTCCCCATGGTTCAATTCATAAAGGCAGGCGGAATGTAGTGTATGGTGGTTGTGAGGCAAACCAGAACATATTACTGGGCAGGCTGAGGAGTGGGGCCGTCAAGGACTGCAGAGCGGTGTAGGGCTTACATAGGTACCGTCACGGCAGCTGTAGCAGGAAGCTGCAAGGAGCAAAGGAAGTCACTGAGCCAAGATGGAGGGTGGCTGGCAGTGACATCAGCGGCCGGTGTGTGCGGGCGCGGAGAGCCGCGGTCAGAGGGGCCGTGGGGAAGACGCCAAACAGCAGAGCCAGTTGCCAAAGATGGAAGATGCAGGGCAAAGGACTGGAGACCACCGCCAGAGAGAGGAAGCCACGTCTGAAGCCCCGGAGGTCCGAGGCGGCCGCGGGCACTCGTGCACGAAGATATCCAGGGGACCACCGACGATGTCAGCCACGTCTTCAGGCCAATCACTGCGTACCCCAAGTAGCGGGAGTAGAAGGTACGCAGTGGATGAGAGGGAAAACACCGGGGAAAGCTCAGGTGGCACGGAGCTCCACAGAGATGCGACTGTGCGCGCCAAGAGTCAGGCCACGCCCCCCCCGAAAGATAATATAACTTTTAATATATATAATTTAATTTAGAAAAACACTCAACAACTCTAAAGTCACTGCTCCTATAACACGGAACAAGAAACTGTCTAGTAGCATTTACATTTGAACATAAATTGAAAATATTAGAATTAAAATCACAATGGTGCTAAACTATACATGGGCCTAAATTTATATGAGAAATTGCAGGGAAATTAAATAGCGGGGATGTTTCCCGTAGCGATCAGTCAAATTCAAGCTCACATTCTCCACTATGTAAAATAAAACTTGAAAGTGAGTGGTTGCTATGGGCAACATCCCACTTTTCAATCTCCCAGCTTAGTAAATTTAGCAAGCATTTATTTGCTTTTATGCATGAGGTTTCAAACATACTAAAGGTATAAAGCTTTGTTAGTTTGGAGAGAAGGAAGTGGTGGCAGCATATGTGTGGGGCTTGATGATGTGTTTAAATGCCAATCACTGCCTGAAGCCCCACCCCCTGCCTATCAATGATGTGATCCATAGTGTTACTAAGGATAAGGCAGGGTTGAAGAAACAAATAATCCTCAATAATGTTGTGGTACAATAGGGAGTGATTAAAACACATCATCACGCTCAAATGCTACAGATGGGAGTTCAGGAGCAATGGTTACATTTTGAGAGTCTACCAAGCATCACAGGTGATTTGTAAATTATAATATAAGGATGGAACCGATCCAAACTTCCTATAAGAGTTGGGTTTCCAAACACTAGGATTGGAAAATGCTCCATTTTGGACAGTGACCAATGCTGGGTTCCCTTCACCCATGCAGATTTATGGATGGGAGTGGATCAGGCATAAATGCCACCTCTTTACACAGCCACATAAACAAAATAAATATAGTTTTAAAATAACATGAAAAATAGCCCTGCCTCCAAGCTAGTCCACTTAAATGAACAATCTGAAAAGTAAACAGGCTGTCACCATAAATCAGACTACCCTGCTGGAATCAGGACAGTGGGGATAAACCAGAGCCTGCTGTAAGTTTACCGAAATCAGGCGACTGTAAATGTGTGGATGTTTAAGCAGGGAGAGGGAACTCATATACTATATATAAGGTCTGTGATCACTTCTAGTTGTGAATAATCTGTCTGGCCTCGACCAATAGAGATATGGAGTAACATAAGAGAACAGAGCAATGTTTGGTTTGGGAGCATTATGAATTGGTACATAGATTTTTTTTTATATTTAAAGAATATCATATTGTTTGGGGTTAAAAAGGAAAAGATCTGTAGTGATTACCTAACTAAAATTTAGTCCCTGCAAATATTCAACCCTCTTCATGACACGCACATTCCACTCAATATAATACGCACTGCTCAGGATCTGCTCACTGGAATACTTGAGTTAATATATACTGCTGAATAATTAAGATGCAAAAAATATATTATAGAAACGTTCAGTAAACACCTAATGATTGGGACTGTAGTGCACCCTGCCGTAGTACTATTTTGCATGATGGGTTGAGATGCACCTGCTCAGCAGCTACATGTAAATGGGAAAGATGTAAAGAAATTGGCAGCTATGTGCCATGCACGGTGGGTGATATAAGTTTCTTCTTTATTCTTTAGATTTCTCTATTTACCTCTTACAATTTATTATTGACTTACTTTATGGTATTTTACATTTCTTCCATGCTGAAGACAATTTTTTACCATTTATACAGATATGACTGTATAAATGCTTCTAAAATACAGCCATGGTGCTGGATTTATCTCGAAAGCTTGCTAATATACTCTTACGCAATTCTGTAACTCTGAAAAGTTGCAGTTCCAGAAGTAACAGCTAGGTGGTGTATCAATGCAGGAAAACCTGTGACTGCAAAACACACTTTCACAAACTCTACATGTGGCGGAGCCAGCCATGGATACCGCTACATGTCTACAGTATATTATAAATGATAAAGTGTCACATCTTTAAATTATGCTGTCAAACTGTACATTTAACTCTCTTCCAATTAAAGTAGTTTAACTTTTATATTAAGATTCTCGTTATAAGATGTTCATAACATATGACCAGGGCCGGCGCAATGCAGTCCGCGGGGGGATGCATTGCAGACCGGCGNCAGGCTGGATAGGCGCCGGTCCCCCCTGCTGTGACTCAGAAC